>CM060959.1:117010113-117507613 GCA_030765055.1 Mantis religiosa
GTGCGGGTAGTGGGGGGAGTAGCAACGCCATCTGTACATTCATGCACTTGGCAGGTCAGTCGGCATCAAGCCGTGGTCGAATGAACGTCATATCTGCGCTAGTTTAGTGTTTGTGGCCGTTTGAAATGTGTGCTGCAATAGAAAACCCTGCCAAATGTGAAGTGCGTGCTGTTATAAGGTTTTTTACAGCCAAAGGATATTCTGCAGCAGCTATTCATCGTGAGCTTTGTGCCGTGTATGGACCAAGAGTTATGAGTGAAGGAGTGGTCCGTGAATGGGTATGTTTATTTAAAAGTGGACGAGAAAACGTTCATGATGAAGAGAGGAGTGGTAGACCATCATTGGTGACGGACGAACTCGTTCAGACAGTTGATGCAAAAGGTCGTGAAAACCGACGTTTCACAATGTCGGAGTTGTCTACTGATTTTCCACAGATTTCTAAGACTCTCTTGTATGAGATAATGACAGCAAGATTGGGTTACCGTAAGTTCTGTGCACAAGCGGGTGATTTTTATGCAGAAGGAATTTCAAAGCTTGTGAACAGATACGATAAGTGTCTCAATTGTTATGGAGACTATGTAGAAATATAGTGCAAGGATGTAGTTGTAAGATGTATATATTAAAATATTTTTATTTAACTTGGTGAATTTTTTGCAATCAACCGGAGGTTACTTTCTGAACGGCCCTCGTATATGCAAATGTAAATTATTGTTGCAGCCACCTCTTTTGTTACTTGACACAAATTGATATTAATTTCTTCTTCTTTCTCGTTATCACAGTATTCAATCACATATGATTTCTCGCACCTGTCATGTATGACACGTTGTTACCCAGAAGGCATGATTCCATCGGTACAAAGTGTAGGTTTACTGACTCACCATGTGTGTGTGATAGGTTCATGTAAACAACTCTCTTTCAAAGTATAAACTTGAAAGAAGCGTAGGGACAGTGAAGCACTCTCTTTCAGATACTTTCGAGTATGCCTCCACGCTTTGCCATGTAGTACTATCTGTTCGCTGTAAGAATAAAGTAAATGTCAAAAAGCACATGGCGGAAATAAACCTCATTGGCTGTTGGGTTTTAATACTCCCATATTTTTCCACCATATAGTCCCTCTGTTGATTAAGCTTCTTGGATTACCTGCTTTCAATAATCATCTAAATTGTTGTTATAATATAGTATAATAGAATAGAATTAACATAGTGTAATGTACTGCAATGAATCACAGAAAATTTAATTTTGTAATTTTGAAAACCACGTGGTTATCTCAGCTATTCTAGTTGTCACCGCCCCATTTTAGCATGCAACATGCAGGCGAGCGGTTTTGTTAAAGATGTGCGAGGAAAACCCTTAAGGAGCGGTGAAAAAGTTACTGTACTGAATGTGTTTAATAAGTTTGCAGAGAAATATACTACCGTGGCTATAAATGATCTGGCAAACCTAACATCAGAGCTTACTGGAGTGTTGATTTCAGCAGTTTATAGCGCGCGTAAAGAGAAAGCTTCTTCAGGGACAGTAACAATGCCAGGGAAGAAACGAAAGCGTGAGCAGCCAGTATTAGGACAATGTGATAAGTTTATGAAGACAGCTGTGCGGTGTAAAATGCATGACTTTTTTTTTTTTAAAAAAAAACGAACCTCCTACCATAAATTAAGTATTGCATACAGTGAACATTGACAGTGATTTACCTAACATTAAAAGGACCAGCTTGTACTCTCTTCTTAAGGAGATAGGCTTTGAATTCATTAGCCGCAGTAAAAAAAGTGTAATATTTTAGTTAATTGATGGAAATTAATCTATCAAAGGTTTAATAGTTGATAGGGAGGATATAGCAGAGTGGCATAGGCGATATTTGCAGGACATAAGACAATACAGAAGAGAGAAGCGACCTCTGTACTACTTGGCTGAACCATAGGTTAATGAGGGTCATGTGTCCTATAAGGTATGGAGTGACATCACTATTAAAAACCAGAAAAGTGCATTTTTGTGCGGTTTGAATGCGGGATTAAACAACCCGAGTGATAAAAGTCAGCATTAATAATTTTGCATATCAGCGGTGAGAGTGGCTTTGTTGTCGATGGTGAACATGTGTTTGAATCTAAGAAGTCAGGTGATTATCATGACAAAATGATTGGGGATGTGTTCAGGAACTGGTTTATTAATGTGCTTCCCAAACTTGAGCCTGGAAGCGTTATAATTATGGATAATGTCCCTTATCATTCAGTAAGAGTGGAGCACATTCCTTACAATTCATGGAAAAAAGCTGATGTCATCTTGGCTGAGGTCCAAAAACATTAGCTATGATGAACCAGTGGCAAAAATTGATCTGTTAGGGCTGGTTAAGAGTTGCAGAAATATATATGAAAAATAAGTCATTGATACACTTGGTGAAAAAGCCGGACATAAAGTACTCAGATTGTCCCCCTATCACTGCAAGCTTAACACAAAAGAATTAATTAGGAGTTAGGTTAAGGGTTATGTAGTAGGGAACAAAACAGCACTCAAGCTAGCTGGAATGCGAGAATTAGTATACTCAGCATTTAAAGAAGTTACTAAAGAAAGGTGGCCAAATGTGTCCAACATGTAATTAATGAAGAGTAGCACATATGGGATCTGAAGGTCATGGTTGACAACATAGTAGATTGCTTAATTATCAATGTGGGAACGAAAAGTGATGACGATGACAACAGCAGTGAATCAGAGTCCTCTGATTTGGAAGGAATTGAGCCGCTTTCGGATTCTGATTAACAGCTGTAAGTAAGTACAAAAGTGAATCGAGAATATATTGACACATTGCTTCACTCACACTGTTTATTCATAGGACATGTTTCAAGAGCTCTTGCTCCTATCCTCAGCTGATACTCGATCAGCTGAGGATAGGAGCAAGAGCTCTTGAAACATGTCCTATGAATAAACAGTGTGAGTGAAGCAATGTGTCAATATATTCTCGATTCACTTTTGTACTAATTTGTGCCTCACTGTCCCTACACTTCTTTCAAGTTTATACTTTGAGCTGTAAGTAAATTTGTGTGCTGTATCTTTGTGTACATAACCAATTTAGGGTTTCATGTTTAATGTTTTTCATAACTTTCATCACTTAATTTTAGAAATACTGAGTCTGTTTTCTTACAATGTGATATACGTGATTATTGTAAGAACTATGCTCGAAGTTATTCAATAATGCCCTAGTAGATGTATAAACAAAGATAGCAGATAAACACAGGTGACAGAATTGTGTTTGCGTGCACACATGCAGATGTTATGTTGTGTTGTGTTATGTTGATCAGTGGTGTACTAGAGGCAGAGCTTAGTACGGAATGTGGAAGAATACTTTACTTTATTCTTACAGCAAACAGATAATAGCTATATTTTGTAATATGTGATTGCTCTTATTTGCTTTGAATATATTTGGCAACTGATATAGTTTTAATCCCAATGATACAAAAACTGCTTGTAAACAGTGTTGTGATAATAGATTGTACGCAATTTCTAGTTTCATGGGATAAATATCAGTTCAAATTAAGATATCCCAAATTAATATGTATAGTAGCACTATGATTTATGCCTGTTTGAATAAAACTTAGTGCTTACTTTGCATTTTGAATACGGCTATGCTATTAAGTCTTTCAGTATGCAAAATGTATTAAACAGATTGAAATGTTATCAATATTTCAGGTGGAGAACTTCAACTTTAAGATGAAAGCAACATACACAGCTCTGATGGTACGACGTGTAATTCAAGCTCAGGGTGATAACAAAGTTATAGATGACAGAGATTATTATGGTAACAAGAGATTGGAACTTGCAGGATCTTTACTCTCCCTTATGTTTGAAGATCTTTTCAAGAGATTTAACTGGGAAGTGAGTGCTTTTACATACTTTTTCAGTTAATCTCTATTCTTTAATTACAATTTAGGTGCTTGAACTTACTTAAAATAGCTGGGGAAAACATGGTTATGTCCAAAATTTGCTAGCATAATATCTATGGCATCATTAAAATAGTGTTGTTCAACTTCAATGTATTAAAAACCAGACCATATTACATAACTGAAAAAGAAGTCTATAATGTTTTTCTTATAACTGAGAAAGCAAATTTCAGATAACTATTTATAACTTTGCTGAAAATATAAGAATATTTATAATATATGTATGACATATAATATAGAGTGAATTTCTAAAGATAAAGTCCAATACTATTTTTTTGTAATTTCAGTTAAAAATGATTGCTGATAAAAACATTCCTAAAATCAAAGCTGCACAGTTTGACATTGTGAAGCACATGAGGCAGGATCAGATCACAAATGGACTTGTTCATGCTATATCTAGTGTAAGTAATCCTTCAGTATTAAACTTTTAAACTTTCTTTCTCTTTAGTGCTTAAAATCTATCACAAGCTAAAACGTTCTAAATAAAGTAAGCCAAATGTACAGGACAAATAAAACAAATATTAGTTTAATATATGACAGTACAAAAAAGTCATAGACAAGAGATCAGTGCACTGTTTCACAGAGATTTAATAAACTGTAGAATTTTCATTGACAGGAATTGTAAGATAAGAAACTTGAATACAAATTCAGATATTAAGAGTTTTCAATGAATAATATGTGATATGTGTGTGTTTGTTTGCATGTTGCATGCAATACCCACAGTATTTTCATATAGGTATGTATATATGAGCTTTATTTTATGTTCAAGACATGTCTTAAAAGTAAATTATACTATGCTTTTTAAAATTAACATAGCAGATGGAAAAAGTTTTGGAGTCGCATGGAATTTTCTTAGATGCAGTGGCTGGCAGTACGTTAAACAGTATGCATCTACAGTCAGTTCGGAAAGTGTTTGTGCACCACCTAAATGAAGAAACAATTTGAGTTGTTGCAACATAATTATTTACGAAACTTAGTAAACTTGTAAAATTATATCGTTCGTGTATTTATTTACTTATTCCTACCGTAATTTTGTTGGAAGTTTTCTAGAATCAGTAGTTTTCTACGTAATATTGGATGATACCGTAGATTTGGTACAAAAAGTATTTGTACACAACAGGTATCCAGATTGAATACTGTGGTTATATTACAAGCTAGCTCTCCTTTCTGGATAGTTTGCATTCAGCTGTTTCACAGCAAGTGGTCTGCATGCACCAGTCACTCAGTAGGTTGTGGGGGTAACATGAAATGGACCAAAGAGGGAAATAAACCTTACCAAAAGAGAGAAAAATAGTAATTAATCCTCCTTTAGTCACGTGGGGTCTTGGAGTCCCCTAGCTTTATTTAAACATTGCATTTTACGAACGAATGCACCTACGCAATTGTCTGACTAGGACATCTAACATTACACTTTACTCAAATGATTGCTACAACGACAAATTTTTCTGTCTATTGCAGCTGCAAGAATGACGAATCATCACTTAGGTGATGTACAGGTCTAGTGGGCCCTTTGCACCTACTCTCATTACATGTTGATGACATGTTTTTCTTCGATAGTAAATAGTGGAATATTGCTTTGTTAGTGGAAGGAGCCATTAGTACTTCATTTTGAGTGCCAAATGGTATTCATTGCTATTGGACAAATTGGCTGAGGCCAGAGAAATGTTCACAATGTTTGTAAATACATGTCAGAAGCATTATTCTCTTTGGACAGAGCGTCACAGTTGATGAGCAGCTACCTGCATTTTGTGCTCAGTGTGATTTTAGACAATATATACAATATAAGCCAAGCAGGTATGACATAAAAATATTGTTTGAGTGATGTAAAATGTTTTACATCACTAATATAGAAGTTTATTATGGACAGTAGCTGGGCGGATCACATTTGCAAAATAATTCCGCAGAGGCTGTAGTGCTAAGAGTAACTGAACCAATCTATAACACTGGCAGAAATGTTACAGCAGATAATTGGTTCATTAGTGCATCCCTGGTGAATGAGCTGGGCAGAAGGCAACCTTCTTTCGTCAGTACAAGAACAAGAAGGATTTGTTCTGTAATTTGACTTCTCCAAAAGGTTGCAGTCAATACAAAGGCGTATTTGGCTTCACAAAAAACGAAGCACTTGTTTCATATGTTCCAAAAGGTGTAAAACAGTAGTTTTGATCTCAAGCCTATATGTTTCGTTGGAACAACTGTCAGAAGATGTCGACAGAAAGCCTGAAATAATAATGTATTCCAACGATGCTAAATCTGGAGTTGATGTAATAGATAAATTGTGTGCTACGTACACTGTAGCCAGGACAACATGAAGGTGGCCAATGGTAATTTTTAACCATATTGTGACTCTGTGGATTCGTGAAATTAAAAGTCCAGGTTCAAACACCAAAAATTGTTCTTTATTTCCGTAGAAACACACTTCGTACACAGCAGTCCAGAATTAAGTCACATACACAATACAACTTGCAAGGTCATTGATCACAAACAAACAGCTGTTTCTGCATGCAAGTTCAATAAACAACTGACTCCTGTGGCGGGTGGGCTGCCTTTTTATAGATTACTCACATTCCAGAAATTTCTCAAACAATCGATATGCGGTTAGAAAAAAGAACTAGAACTCTCGAGAAATCTATCTCTTCCCCCCACCATTTCGGCGAGTTTTCATCTACACACTGCACGTTTGTCTCTTTGAACTAGTCACTGGTGCCACCTCGATCAACAATGGGCTCACAACACTATGTTGAATAATGCAGGTATTATTATGGGTGCATTATAAGTTGGTGATTGACAGTTGAAAGAGTAGGGAAGGAGAGGGGATAGCACCATTGCCACTTTACCGTTCCTCTCCATGTGCTAGGCAACGAAGATGGCGGGTAGAGGGGAGGAGGATGTTCGGCTGCGGTAATGCACACGCACATATTCCTAGAAATTTGCATACTGCAGTGTTAATCATATTTCTGCATGTTTAAGTGAGCAATTACCTAATTACAGCATACGAAATCTTCGGAATGAACAAAAAATAAATGGTTAGCTACAGTTAAGATTTAGAGAAACAAAAGTGCCATACCTGCACAGAATTATGCATTCTATTCCAATGGGAATATGCCACTTATCTCAGAGTCGCTGCTGTCATCGCTACTGCTTTTCTGATCGTCGTCGTTGTTGCCGCTGCCGCTGTCGTCAGAGCTACTGCAATCTCCCACGGAAATTATGAGTTCTTCCACTTTCTTCCAAAACGCCTTCGTTTTCCCATGCTGCCACTATAACTTTTTTGTGTGACAAACAGCATCTTCCCAATTTTAGCACTTATTTTTGCTATTGCCTCTTCTGTTAGTTTTATAACAGATGTTATAGTGAAATCTGTATTGTTGTGCGCTACATATCTCTTTATTTGGGCCCAAATCAACTCCATTGCATTATAATGGCAATGGTAGGGAGGAAGTCTAATAATTTTGTGACCTTTTTCAACAGCAGTTTCGTTAACTATATATTTTGGGAACTGCGGTTTGCTTTTACCGGTTCAAGCAATTCATACTTTTTTAAAATGGTCTTGAACACGCACATATAATTTCCCTTACTTCTCCTTTAATTGGGATTTCATACCCAAAAACATTTTTTGTGGTCTTCACAGATAATTTCTTTCTGTCTGTTTCTGTAGCACAAGTGTTTGTGGCAGCCATTAGTAATGATAATTAGCTAAATATTAAAGTTACACTGAAACACTAAAGTTGATCACTGAAACACACGAATTATGTTGCAAAAATGTAAAGCTGTTTGCACCCTGTGAAACATTCACTACTTGAAGCAGTGCACTCTTAGTTTGGCAGTGATGACAGGGAGAAATACCTTAAGTACCGTAAGGGTTATTCATGTTAGAACTGGACCGGACAAAGGCAGGTAAGAAGGGTTGGTCATTAAACTGAAAAGGTTGGTCATTGACCCAGAAAACCTCATAAGATATTCCTTGAAACTAAATCCACACCTGTTCCCTTCCAACAACGCATACCGCCTCATACTAAAGGGCAACGGATGACGACGGTATTGTGATACTGCTGATTCATTAGCGAAGCAACAATAGTAGCAGTAATACAATTTTGAGTTGAACTAATACTCAATGCTCCATTTATTGCTAGTATTTACCTAGAACGCGTTTCGTTAGGATCTTCCTAACATCATCAGCTGTTGTCGACTAATGGATGCCGGTTTTCTCCATAGAAAAAGAGACAAACAATGAAATCCCTTTCTTAGATTTGAAACTTACCAGAAAACATAATAAACTTGAATTTGGCATACACAGAAAGGAAACACACACAGAAAATTTCATAAAATCAGATGGATATAACCCAAGACAACACAAGCATGCTGTTATCAACAGTTTAACTTACAGGCTGGTTAATGTACCTTTAAACAAGATAGAATATAACAAAGAGTACAATAATATCATTCACATTGCAGAATACAATGGATACAGTGCTGAATTGGTCAACAAGAAAATAGATAAATTCAAAAGACAACTAAGATGCAAACAAGTAACTACTCTCTCCCCAATTAACAATGAAACCTCATACAGAAAATTTACTTATCATCCCAGAGCTACACACCTTTTCCAAAAAGTCTTCAAAGAACACAATATTACTTTGGCCCCACAGAAAAAATTTAGTGTACAACACCTTTTGAAATCACATAATACAAAGGAGATACCCACAGGCAAAAAATCAGGAGTGTACCGGATAAATTGCAAGGACTGTGACAAATTCTACTTTGGAAAAACAAAAAGGAACGTGAACATTAGGCTTAAAGAGCACTTTAGGAACATCAGGAATAAAGAAATAGATAAATCGGCGGTAGCGTACCATTTTTGGAAGGAAAATCATGACATAGAACGAGAAATTCACTTACTAAAAAGTGTCCAAGGTCCAGCTGCATTAACCACGTGGGAAAAAAATCTTTATAAAGAAATATGAAAGTAAATTGTTTAATTTCGATACTACCTTTGAAGAAAATCCAAATTTCAAGTTCATCAAGATACCGACAGAGACGCACCTATCACCTCCGAGGAGTTCACTGAACCGGCATCCATTAGTCGACAACAGCTGATGATGTTGGGAAGATCCTAACGAAACGAGTTCTAGGTAAATACTAGCAATAAATGGAGCATTGAGTATTAGTTTGACTCAAAATTGTATTAATTTTGTGCTTCATTGTATCATAGTCCTTAAACAACGGAATAGTAGCAGTGTCTGCTTATTGCAAACCTCAACATGCCGATAGACTAGCGTCATGCATTAAGCACGTGGTGTAGTGCGATAGAGTTCGCAACATAGGATAAGCGTGCCGGGTTGCTATGGCAACAGTTTACTTTTGATTGGTGGATTGCTGGTTGCTAGGCGACCGCAATGACGTGTCAGTGATGTGTTTATCCCCTCTCCTTGTTTTTGCAGCTGAATGGCACGTGGAGACAAAATGCCAATCACCAACTTACGATGCGACAATTATAATTCTAGTGTTAACTTTCTTGGAAACCAAAACAAATATTCCACAAGACAGAAATATTTGAAAGTGCTGTCCTTAGCTTTGCTGTTGCAACAATATCAAAGCTACCCAATAATCTGAAAGAGTCTCTAAAGAAATATAAAGCCAAACAACAGCAGATGAGTTGTCGAATGCACCAGAATCATTAAAAAAGAAATGATATGAACCCTCCAATAAAGACAAAAATAACAGCAAAACTAAATATGCAAGTGGGAAATGCAATGCTCCTCTCTGTTTGAGAGAACGTGCTAAAATTATTTGTGATAACTACTTAGTTGGGGAAACAAGAAATAGCTGATGACCTTTAGTAACTGAACATTTCCATGACAAGATATATTTTAAAAGAATAGGTTATTCTCCTTACGTATACTTGATACACACCGTAATGCACACTCTATTAGTATTATATTTTAGTTGATATATTTAAGATAGCTATACTACAAGGGCTGTTCAATAAAGAATGATCATAATTTTTTTACGGTCATAATTTTTTGCACTAAAATTCAATCTTATTATATTCTGTTAGCTAAATGTGAAACAAACACACCGTAGTAGTTTCATTGTTGGTACTCCTGGTTCCCGCCTATGAGAACCAGGCAAGTTCAGATATGTTCAGTATCGCCTACCGCTGCAATGGAGGTAACATGCAGTTAAAGTTGATGTTAGAGGACGATCCGGAGTTTCTTACAAATGTAATCACTGCTGATGAAACTTGGCTACATCATATTATTTGAAGCAAAAGGTTAGAAACAGTGATGTATTTAACAATTTGTCGGATAACTGTTGACGATGGGGACAAACCTTTCTCTGAAACATGTCCAAGTAAGGATATTTTGAGTGAAGTTTGTGTTTCAATTACCGACTCATTACTTTCAATTGGCTACATCATTTTGATCCTGAGAGCAAACAGCAAACCTCAGTGTGGAAATCTCCTTCATCACCAACCCTGAAAAAAGCAAAAGTGGTTGCTTCTGCTGGGAAAGTTATGGTCATCTCATTCTTTGATATTCATGGAATAGTTTATCAGCATGTTGTACCTGCACCCACATCAGTAACTGGACAATACTACAGGAATGTCCTGAAAATATTGCAAGTCCATATCTGGTGCAAAAGACCACATTTCCATGAAGCAGGCTGGATGCTGCACCACGATAATGCACGGCTGCATATTGCCAATGTTGTTGCTGAAATCTTGCAAAAATCAACGTGAAGTGCATCCCTCAACCTCCCTATAGTCCGGATTTAGCCCCATGTGACTTTTTTCTATTCCCTAATTTGAAGAAACGCCCTCGTGGGAGGCATTATCCATCATCAAAAGCAGTGGTGAAGGCTGCAGAGGCGATTTTGAAGGATCTCTCAAAAAATGATTTCCAGCATGTCTTTGAAGACTGGCAGAAATGCTGGGACAAGTGAATTGCATTCAGGGGAGACTATTTTGAGAAGGACCATCAACATTATGGGGATGAGTAAAGGTACGTTGTCAAAAAAAGATTGTGATCATTCTTTATTGAACAGCTCTCGTAATAAAAGTCATGTATATTTAACCTAAATAAAGCTAAAAATGGGGAACGTGAAAGAAAAAGAAAACAAAAAGAAATACAGACATATAATCGCATAAATATAGCGTGGGCCTCCCAGACCCCACACGACCAACAGTGTTCTACCAAGGCACGCGTCTAACGGAGGGTCAAACTACATAATGAATTCAAAACACTTTCAGAGATATCTCAGATAGTGGGGAGACCCCAGTCAATGATACAATCCATCTCAGAAACTATTTGTAGTTGGTTTATTAATACTCGTCACTTGTTTATATTTATGAGAGACTAGTTTCAAAGGCAATCGCCTCCATTTTCAGTCTCTTTCCAATTAGCATCTGTTGTCTGCTCTCTCTCTGGTGGTGGAACTATGAACTTCTTTGTCAAATTATCTACTGGTGGGATTTTAAAGTTCATTTACGCGATCCTTATTTTTCCATATGAAAATGTTCTCCCATGTAGTTAGTCTATTTTGGTTTATCACTCCTTTTAATAATTTTGGATTTGGATCAATGTCATGATTTTCATTCCAAAAATGAAATGCTACTGCTGACTTATCTTCTTGTTTCAATCTGATGTTTCTAAAGTGCTCTTTGACTCTGGTTTTTAGATTTCTTTTAGTTTGACCTATGTAGCATTTTTCAAAATTCTTACAACCTATTTGGTATATTCCGTATCTGTTAACTGATGGGATTTCATCTTCTGTTTTTGAATTTAGCAATTTTAAAACTGAATGTCCATTAGTAGGTGCCAAGATGATATTCTGTTCCATAAAGATCTTTTTAAATTTATTAAATGTTTTTGGATGATATGTGAATGAACTGAATATGCTGTTGCTTTCTTTTTCTTTTGTAAATGTGGCTGCTTCCTTAATGATTTTCTTTAGTTTAGCTTTTCTAACTTTCTTCAACACCAAACTTTTATTGTATCCATTTTCTTCTGCTATGTGTAGTATTGCGTTTTGTTCTTTGAAATATTCTTCTTTTTCCATGTGTATGTTGACTAGTCTTTGTGTAAGGCTGTTTATTATTGCATGTTTATGTGTAATTGGGTTGTGGCTATTATTTTTTATGTAATTTTCTGAATGTGTTGGTTTCCTGTAAATTCCAAATTTTATTTTTGTGTTCCTGATGATATTTAGATCCAAGAAAGAGAGTTGTCCATTAGTTTCCTTTTCTATAGTGAATTTTATAGTCCTTTCTTGCAGATTGAGTAATTTTAATGCATCTTCTAAATGTTTATTCGGTACAATTGCAAAGATGTCGTCAACACATCTATACCAAACTTTGAAGATCAATGGAAAGGACTTTTTGATTTGTGTTTCAAATGCACTCATAAATAAGTTAGCCAAAAAATGTGAAAGTGGATTGCCCATTGATAACCCTGATTTCTGCTTGTAGTGTTTTCCATTAAAGCTGAAAAAGTTTTGTTCAATGCATATTTTTGTTAGAAAAATGTATTCTTCTGCTTCTATTGCTTCCGTTTCTATTGTAGTTAGCCACTTTTTTAATACAGTCTATAATTTTTCTGGTGGATAGAGTCAACATGAAAAATTCAATGCCATGGCCGGGATTTGAACCACGGATCTCCTGGTTTCCGTCCAGTCGCTCTTAACCTTTGAGCTACCATGGCCAACATGCCTTCCTGACATTGAATTCTCCAGTTGACTCGCATATTTCCCCGGTAGACCACTAGGGGCTCTCGCATCCGAGATACACCGTCTGTGGCGACTTACTATTGTAAGTACTTAAGTCCCAGGCTTCATCATTTAACTCTTATTATTTTAGTTAATTGATGGAAATTAATCATTTCTCCACACTAGCCGTCTATAGGCTAAGATATTTGATGGATAGAGTCAACATGAAAAATTCAATGCCATGGCCGGGATTTGAACCACGGATCTCCTGGTTTCCGTCCAGTCGCTCTTAACCTTTGAGCTACCATGGCCAACATGCCTTCCTGACATTGAATTCTCCAGTTGACTCGCATATTTCCCCGGTAGACCACTAGGGGCTCTCGCATCCGAGATACACCGTCTGTGGCGACTTACTATTGTAAGTACTTAAGTCCCAGGCTTCATCATTTAACTCTTATTATTTTAGTTAATTGATGGAAATTAATCATTTCTCCACACTAGCCGTCTATAGGCTAAGATATTTGATGGATAGAGTCAACATGAAAAATTCAATGCCATGGCCGGGATTTGAACCACGGATCTCCTGGTTTCCGTCCAGTCGCTCTTAACCTTTGAGCTACCATGGCCAACATGCCTTCCTGACATTGAATTCTCCAGTTGACTCGCATATTTCCCCGGTAGACCACTAGGGGCTCTCGCATCCGAGATACACCGTCTGTGGCGACTTACTATTGTAAGTACTTAAGTCCCAGGCTTCATCATTTAACTCTTATTATTTTAGTTAATTGATGGAAATTAATCATTTCTCCACACTAGCCGTCTATAGGCTAAGATATTTGATGGATAGAGTCAACATGAAAAATTCAATGCCATGGCCGGGATTTGAACCACGGATCTCCTGGTTTCCGTCCAGTCGCTCTTAACCTTTGAGCTACCATGGCCAACATGCCTTCCTGACATTGAATTCTCCAGTTGACTCGCATATTTCCCCGGTAGACCACTAGGGGCTCTCGCATCCGAGATACACCGTCTGTGGCGACTTACTATTGTAAGTACTTAAGTCCCAGGCTTCATCATTTAACTCTTATTATTTTAGTTAATTGATGGAAATTAATCATTTCTCCACACTAGCCGTCTATAGGCTAAGATATTTGATGGATAGAGTCAACATGAAAAATTCAATGCCATGGCCGGGATTTGAACCACGGATCTCCTGGTTTCCGTCCAGTCGCTCTTAACCTTTGAGCTACCATGGCCAACATGCCTTCCTGACATTGAATTCTCCAGTTGACTCGCATATTTCCCCGGTAGACCACTAGGGGCTCTCGCATCCGAGATACACCGTCTGTGGCGACTTACTATTGTAAGTACTTAAGTCCCAGGCTTCATCATTTAACTCTTATTATTTTAGTTAATTGATGGAAATTAATCATTTCTCCACACTAGCCGTCTATAGGCTAAGATATTTGATGGATAGAGTCAACATGAAAAATTCAATGCCATGGCCGGGATTTGAACCACGGATCTCCTGGTTTCCGTCCAGTCGCTCTTAACCTTTGAGCTACCATGGCCAACATGCCTTCCTGACATTGAATTCTCCAGTTGACTCGCATATTTCCCCGGTAGACCACTAGGGGCTCTCGCATCCGAGATACACCGTCTGTGGCGACTTACTATTGTAAGTACTTAAGTCCCAGGCTTCATCATTTAACTCTTATTATTTTAGTTAATTGATGGAAATTAATCATTTCTCCACACTAGCCGTCTATAGGCTAAGATATTTGATGGATAGAGTCAACATGAAAAATTCAATGCCATGGCCGGGATTTGAACCACGGATCTCCTGGTTTCCGTCCAGTCGCTCTTAACCTTTGAGCTACCATGGCCAACATGCCTTCCTGACATTGAATTCTCCAGTTGACTCGCATATTTCCCCGGTAGACCACTAGGGGCTCTCGCATCCGAGATACACCGTCTGTGGCGACTTACTATTGTAAGTACTTAAGTCCCAGGCTTCATCATTTAACTCTTATTATTTTAGTTAATTGATGGAAATTAATCATTTCTCCACACTAGCCGTCTATAGGCTAAGATATTTGATGGATAGAGTCAACATGAAAAATTCAATGCCATGGCCGGGATTTGAACCACGGATCTCCTGGTTTCCGTCCAGTCGCTCTTAACCTTTGAGCTACCATGGCCAACATGCCTTCCTGACATTGAATTCTCCAGTTGACTCGCATATTTCCCCGGTAGACCACTAGGGGCTCTCGCATCCGAGATACACCGTCTGTGGCGACTTACTATTGTAAGTACTTAAGTCCCAGGCTTCATCATTTAACTCTTATTATTTTAGTTAATTGATGGAAATTAATCATTTCTCCACACTAGCCGTCTATAGGCTAAGATATTTGATGGATAGAGTCAACATGAAAAATTCAATGCCATGGCCGGGATTTGAACCACGGATCTCCTGGTTTCCGTCCAGTGGTCTACCGGGGAAATATGCGAGTCAACTGGAGAATTCAATGTCAGGAAGGCATGTTGGCCATGGTAGCTCAAAGGTTAAGAGCGACTGGACGGAAACCAGGAGATCCGTGGTTCAAATCCCGGCCATGGCATTGGATTTTTCATGTTGACTCTATCCATCAAATATCTTAGCCTATAGACGGCTAGTGTGGAGAAATGATTAATTTCCATCAATTAACTATAATATAATTTTTCTGTTGGTATACTTGGAAATAAAGATGTGACATCAAATGAAACCAGTCTGTCATTTTTGTCCAAATTTATATCTTTGATTTTTCCTACTAAATCTAAAGAGTTTTCTAAATTTGCACTTTCGAATTTTGGGAAACTTTTAAATTTATTTAGCAACCATTTGGCCAAATTATATGTGGGGCCATTTATACTACTAGTGATAGGTCTCATGCCTTTCCCTGTTTTATGAATTTTTGGCAGCCCATATACTCTTGGTAATGTTGGGTTATCTACTTTAATTCTGTAAAATTCTTTTTTGTTGATTATTTTGCTTTCTTTTAGAATTTTATTTGTGGTTTCAATGCAGTACTTTAAAGGGTTAGTTTCTACTTTTTGGTAATTATTGTCTTCCAACAAATCTTCCATCCTCTTCGTGTAATCTTCTTTTTCCAAAATTACTAGTTTATTTCTTTGTCTGCTTTAGTATAAATAACTGGTTTCTTTTTAAGGGCTTTTATAATTTGGCTACTAAAATTAATTTTATTTTCATTTTTAATCTGTTCTACTATTTTGGAGCATTTGTTTTTTACTGTGTTTCTAGTTTCTTCATTAAGTGTTTGTGTAGCAATTTGGATGTCAGCAATATACTCTTCAATTTGGTTGGAATTGTCTACACATGTTATAGATACAATCCATCATTGACAGAGTAAGAATCAGAAAATCTGTTCTAAATACACCCAGGAGTGGTTGACCTAAAGTCCTCGTGGCTAAATATGGAAGCAGCATTCTTCGCTGCATTAAAAAGGATCTATGAATGACTGCTCCCCAGATTGTTGCAGAAGGCAGAAATTAGTGTTTTAGCGAGCACTGTGAGAGCTGTTTACAGTAAGAAAGCGTACAATGGCAGAGTAGTGCATAAAAAGTTCTATGTTAGCCCACAAAACAGGAAAAAAACTCCTAGAATTGACTTGTAAGTACTGTGATAATGTGGATTTCTAGGAAAAACTGGTATGGACCAATGAGAGCCTGTTCAAGATATTTGGTGTGGATTGCATTCACAAAGTATGGAGGGAAAAAATATGGAACTGGAGCCAGAAAATCTTGTTTCCACAGTAAAGCATGACAGAGGATCTTTCCGTGTCGGGTTGTATAAGCGCATCAGGTGTTGGCAATCTGTGTTATCGAGGGAATAATGGATCACAGAAAGTACATAAGCACTCTTAAGCAAGGGTTGCATACCAGTGTGGAGAAAATGGGCCTGCAAGAAGACTGGATGTTTATGCTGGATAATGGTCCAAATGTATACTGTACTTAATACACAACTCTGGATATTGTACAATATTCCAAAACAGCTTCATACCTCTCCCCAATCTCCAGATATTATTTCTATTGAGTAAGTGTGGAGTATCCTGGGGAAACGCAAAAGAAAAAGGGCAATTTCCAATAAAGAAGCATTGAAAACTGTACTTTTGGAAGAATTGAACTGAATATAAAGGCTGAGTTAAAAAACTTGTCCATTCCTTACCAATAGGCTGTAATTAAATCTAAGGGGTACCAACGAAGTACTGAATAGCAGCATTTTTGTTGTACTGTGTATTGCTTTTGTGAGTGTACAATTACTTTTTGTGGCTGAAAAATTTGCAATTTAATTTTATTTTTATAGAAGTGACATTTTGTTTGTACATTATTGCTATTCGTATAAAATGCCAATTTTTTGAGTATGCATTCTTTTGAGTCAGAAAACTTTAATTTATCATTTAAATACTCTCTAATACTCATTTTCCTTTAAGTTTTAGTGGTGTACAAATACTTTCTGCGCTAACTGTACCTCTAGTGCTTGGACACTGATGTGACAGCATCCATGGAGTTCTTTTGCTCCTAGCACCAGTCATGAAGTATATGCTGTTATTAGTTTTATGATTACAAAAAATTAAAGTTTGGCTTAAATTTGTCAGAATTAACAGTATTTACAGAACGTAAAACAGTAACAGTATTTAAAAAAAAATTAATATAACAGTAATGAAATAACAGTATTTAAAAAGATAAACAGTATTTAGAACGTAAAAAGAGCCTTAAGGAGAGGCATCCGTGAAAAATGCTAAAATCCAGAGTTTACATTAGAACTGCTAAAGCTCTAGTTAAGCTTTCAAAATTCATCTTTTTATGTTAAGTAGTTTTTAAAAGAATATTTAGTGCTTTTTATAGTGTAATTTTTGTATGTTATATAAAAAGTCCCAAGTCATGGAGTTTTTCTTTTAGAAACTTTAAATTTTAGATTCAGGTTTCTATGTACATTGGTTATAAAAGTTGCTATACTTTTAAAGTGTGTGTCAAGTATTTTCGAAGAAAAAATTTTTATGTGTGAATATATTAAATTTCCTTTTTTTACTTTTGAAAAATGTTGAAAAATTGAAAGCGAAGAAAAATGAGTTTAAAGATTTAGATAGAAATTACACTACTTAGTTTACCTTGAAATCCTCATGCATCATATGCAGGCCATACAGCTATCTTACTACCTTCTTTCTCTTTAATTTGGTTGCCTTTGGCTCTTTTTTTAAATAATTTTTCTGTCTACATTAGTTTTTACAAAAAAAAAAAAAAAAAAAAAAAAAAAAGATGATTGAATTTTCTGCTGCAATTTCTGTACATTAGGAAACATATTACCTGCTCTACAAAGATTCTGGTTCCTTTAGATAATAGTTAGATTGTGTATGTACCCATTTGCCCATGTCTAATGGTTCTGGAGGAGAAATTATAAAGAATATGATAGAATTTTCTTGAATTTTTGTCAATTTTCTGTTTTCAATACCAATCATTAAGTTTTTGATATGCATCCATAATGATACCAATTTTTATTGAAAACTTACCCAGGAATATACATATATGCACAACTTAAAGAAATTAATGGAAAACATCAATATCTGGAGTATTAGCAGTATTAAAAAAAATGCTAAAAATTGGACACAAAGAAAAATCTAGTTTGAAGCTCTAAATATAAGCAACATTTTTTCTATGTTTCAAAACCCTCCTGCACTATATGAAGACCACTCCTCTTCTTTCAATTTAGTCACTTTTAACTACTTCCTGGCAGATTTATATTTGCTCAATGAACTTTGAGCACTTCGATTTAGTTTTCAACTATCCCTAATACTGCTAATTTTCTTGCTAACAGAACTTACTTTGCTTGCTGCAACTTTTAGCTTAACATTTAGAGTAGCTTTGTAACCCATATTAAACTAACAGCTGCAATTTGCAATTTCTTTCTTGATGCAGAAACTTCTTTGTGACATTTACTGCATGCAAACTTTCATTAGCATTCTGTGTTTCTCCTTTGATGCAGCTCTCCAGTAGAGTAGTACTAATTAATCTCTTTATTTTTGTCTATGAGATGGAAATTGTAAGTAGAATATTTCCATACTTCTGCATAGAAATATGAGCCTTACAAAATGTCCTAAAATTTATAAACCATAAACCCTTTCATGGAAGTGTTGAAAACAGTGTTGTTGTATAAATTAAATTAATTGGGAGTCGATTAATGACACAAAACAACACTTACTTTTAAATTTTCCCGGAACCAGTTTCTGAAGTCCGGCTGAAGATAGAGGGAAGGCCTCAGAAACTGGTTCCGGGAAAATTTAAAAGTAAGTGTTGTTTTGTGTCATTAATCGACTCCCAATTAATTTAATTTATAAACCATTCTTCTATTTACAGTAAAAGGTGACCTACTAGAATCACTGGTAACTCTTGGGCTATAATGTGTTTTCACTTAACATTTACCTCAAGCACAGCATTTTAATATCATTACTTACTATTATGACTAGCAAACCTTAAAGTTTTATTATATTTTGCTTCGAAATAGCCACTGTACTGCTAATGTAACCTGGTATGAATTATATATGTCGCATAAGAGCTGAAGATGCAAATGATGATTTGCGAAACATGTCCTCAAAATAGGTACATAAGTGAAGCAGATGTGTAATAAATACGACTCATCTATAAATTAATAATATATACCTACTATTGCAACAAGAAAGCAATATATTGTCACCCGGGCGTTGGAACACCCTATGGAAGCAGCTGAGAGCGGAAGACAGGGGAGGTCCGTGTTAGCCACGCCTCCCCCTCGTCCGTCTTATAGTGATGACAGGGATGGCTGGGGGAAAAAACATGATTGTGCGGTCTGTTTCTCTTTCACCTGTGTTCTGGAAATTACGGGATCTTTCATCTACTGGAACCTTCCTGTGGAAGCCAGAAGGCGGCGATATTCCTATAAAAAGGGGCTGCCGGAGTGAAGTGAAGTCTGTTAGTCAGTCAGTGTGTTAGTGAGTGAGGAGACAGTCAGTCAGTTCTTGGTGTAAGGACGCAGTGCTAGTGCAAGTGAAATTGTAACGGACGAACTAGTGAATCGTAATTGTGTGCAGCACGTAATTCTGTGTAATTGGCAAGTGTTTAACTGTATGTCGGTGGAAATAAAGAACATTTTTGAGTGGTGAAATTGGACTTTTCATTTCACGGACCCACAAAGTCACACTGGTGTCAGGAAGCGGGAAAACAACATCACCGAACATTACAACCATGGACGCGGCATTGGAAAAGATTTTGGAGAAGATGATGGAAATGAAGGCCGAACTGACCTCGGAAATGAAGACGGCCAACGACAACATCACCGGGAAGATGGAAGAAATGAAGGCCGAATTAACAACAAAAATAGAAGCGGCAAATAACAACCTGGCCGCAAAGCTGGAAGAAATGATGACGGCTAACGGTAACCTCACGGAGAAGATGGAAGAAATGAAGGTTGCGAACGAGGCCCTCGCCGCCAAGTTTGAGGAACGGTTGGCCGGCGTGAGGGATGACGTCACGAATCTGGGCAAGCGGATGGGTCAAGTAGACGACCGCCTTAATGATTTAGAGGAAAAGGCCGACAACATCGCAAAACCCCTCACCCGCCTGATGGAGGAACACCGGCCTTATGTGTGGACAGAGGACGCCGAAAACGCTTTCCAGCACCTAAAGGAGACCCTGTGCAGTGCTCCAATTTTGGGTTTCCCACAGCCGGGTGGCGCCTTCATTGTGGACACCGACGCTGGCGACCATTTCATTGGAGGTGTCCTATCGCAGATCCAGGACGGCCATGAGCGGGTGATAGCCTACTACAGCAAGACGCTATCCAAGGCAGAGAAGAACTACTGTGTCACCCGACGAGAATTATTGGTGGTAGTAAAGACCTTGGAGCACTTCCATAAGCACCTGTACGGTCAGCCATTCCACCTGAGGACTGACCATTCCGCCCTAACCTGGCTATTGAGCTTTAAGAACCTGGAAGGCCAGACGGCACGTTGGGTCCAGAGGCTGCAGGAGTACGACTTCACCTCGGAACATCGTAGAGGGAAGAGCCACGGTAACGCAGATGCCATGTCCCGAAGACCCTGTTCAGTAGAGTGCGGTCAGTGCACAAGAGTGGAAGAGAAGGAGCGTGCCGCAGCAGTCCGAGTAGTTGTGGCAGTGCCTGCTGAAGGCTGGGATAGCGCAGGCCTGAGGAGGGAGCAGCTGGCGGACGCAGACTTGGGGCCACTCTTGAGGGAAGTGGAGGCAGGGATGAGACCAACCTGGGAGGACATCGCACCGAGGAGCGCCACCTACAAGTCGTACTGGGCCCAATGGGACTCGTTGAAGACCAGAGAGGGCGTGCTGTTCCGGGTATGGGAGTCACCCGATGGGAAGGCGCAGAGAGAACAGTTGGTACTCCCCCGGAGTAAGGTCCCGGAAGTCTTGGAGGAAGTGCCCGCCGGTACTTCAGGAGGACACCTGGGAGCGAACCGTATGATTCACAAACTACGGCAGCGCTACTTCTGGCTCAGACTCCGGGCAGATGCTGGTTGTACACCTGGACCGCCTGGCACGCTACGATGGTGCTGTTCGGGGTGAACAGCTTTGAGGAGGGAGCAGTGTCACCCGGGCGTTGGAACACCCTATGGAAGCAGCTGAGAGCGGAAGACAGGGGAGGTCCGTGTTAGCCACGCCTCCCCCTCGTCCGTCTTATAGTGGTGACAGGGATGGCTGGGGGAAAAAACATGATTGTGCGGTCTGTTTCTCTTTCACCTGTGTTCTGGAAATTACGGGATCTTTCATCTACTGGAACCTTCCTGTGGAAGCCAGAAGGCGGCGATATTCCTATAAAAAGGGGCTGCCGGAGCGAAGTGAAGTCTGTTAGTCAGTCAGTGTGTTAGTGAGTGAGGAGACAGTCAGTCAGTTCTTGGTGTAAGGATGCAGTGCTAGTGCAAGTGAAATTGTAACGGACGAACTGGTGAATTGTAATTGTGTGCATTACGTAATTTTATGTAATTGGCAAGTGTTTAACTGTAAGTCGGTGGAAATAAAGAACATTTTTGAGTGGTGAAATTGGACTTTTCATTTCACGGACCCACAAAGTCACAATATTGTTAAATCAGGCTTTATTCCTATTCTAATATAATCTGCTATCCACCGCTTTCACTTGCATGTAAACCATACTTCACAAACACTACATGTGGAAATGTTTGTTTACTTTCAAAAGTAGAGGGAAACAAAGTGGGAAACAATAAAGGAAAATGGAAGCAGGTATGTTCAGTGGCTTTCACAAAAGATGTCTCTGCACATTGCCACAGGTATGGAATCAAACCACGTAGTTTAAACCTGAGAATTCCATCAATTTCTTTGCAAAATGCTAGCAAAGGCAATATAAATGGCCACGCCCACCCACCCACACAGGCATTTAAATAATGACGTAGTGGCTCTTTAAATGGCGCTAGGGCATAACTGACAGCAGATTCTGAAACTGCAATCTTTAAACATAATTTTAAGGCAAAAAGCAGAAAATGTCATTTTTTTTTTTTTTTTTTTTTTTTGTCATTTTTGACAAAATTTCACGTATGCCTCCCCTTAATAATGAAAGAAAGTCATTGTCTCAGAAGTAATATCTACAGCATAACTGTAAGGAGTTGTGATACAAGCTGTACTGTAATATTTTGCATTTATGTGTATAAATAAATTAAAATATATAATATATTAACTAACAAAACTCTGCAAGGTTTTTTAATACATTGTTAATCCAAACTTTATATAACTTTACAGCCCCATATTGTACTCCTTTGATGAGAATATTTGTATTTGAATGCACACTTTGAGTCTCTTCGATATATACTTTAGTGAGAACCATGTGGGCAATATGCTGTTTTTTGAAGGACAAATGTGTTATATTTTTGCAAATATTTGAAAGCAAACACTGAATACTATTTAAAAATAAAGTATAATAGCAATTTTTCCACAGAATTAAATTAGCATGTTTTTGTACTAATCTTGAATACTATTATATATAATAAGCATGCTTTTTGTGGAATTTAAAATTTCCAAAATTAAACCAAGTAGAAGAGAAACATTTATTTAGCTAAAATAAAAGTGAATCGAGAAGATATTGACACTTTGCTTCACTAACACTGTTTTTCACAGGACATGTTTGTTGCTCCCATCGTCAGCTGAGTCTCGACTAGTCAAATTGTAGTGTTTTCCTCCTCCATGTCGTTGGCCTGATGTATTTGTCAAAGATATCCGATGATGGAATTTCGAAGTTCATGATTCTATGATGATTTTTATTGATGAAGATTTGTTCCCATATGGAAAGATCTATGGGAAGATTAACATGTTTTATTAAAGTTGTCTCCAAGTTAATGTCATGTCTGGTGTTCAAAAAATGAAAAGCTACTGCTGATTTTTCTATTTCACCATTTTTAATGTTTCTTATGTGTTCTTTAGTTCTGATGTCTATATTTCTTTTTTGTATTTCCTATATATATTTTAGGATACGTTTCACACTTGATCTCGTAGATTCCGTTTTTCTTTTGCAGTAATAGAATTTTTGGGGGGTCTTTTAACAAATTTTTGGTGTTGAATCTATTTTGAAGTGCAAGAACTATGTTGTGTGTTGAGAAGATTTTTTGGAATTTATTATGGACTGATGGGTGGAAGGTAAATTTCTTAAAATGGATAGAGTCAACATGAAAAATTCAATGCCATGGCCGGGATTTGAACCACGGATCTACTGGTTTCCGTCCAGTCGCTCTTAACCTTTGAGCTACCATGGCCAACGTGCCTTCCTGACATTAAATTCTCCAGTTGACTCGTATATTTCCCCGGTAGACCACTAGGGGCTCTCGCATCCGAGATACACCGTTCGTGGCGACTTACTATTGTAAGTACTTAAGTCCCAGGCTTCATCATTTGACTCTTATTATTTTAGTTAATTGACGGAAATTAATCATTTCTCCACACTAGCCGTATATAGGCTAAGATATTTGATGGATAGAGTCAACATGAAAAATTCAATGCCATGGCCGGGATTTGAACCACGGATCTACTGGTTTCCGTCCAGTCGCTCTTAACCTTTGAGCTACCATGGCCAACGTGCCTTCCTGACATTAAATTCTCCAGTTGACTCGTATATTTCCCCGGTATGTTTTGTCTCTTTTGTCCCTGTAGGTCCCAGGGTGGTGGTTTCTTTTATTTTCCTTTTTTTCCTTTCTTCCTTTCTTTCTTTTCTATTTTCTTATTATTACCAGACATGACATTAACTTGGAGACAGTTTTAATAAAACATGTTAATCATCCTATAGATCTTTCCGTATGGGAAAAAAAATCTTCAACAATAAAAATCGTCATAGAATCATGAATTTCGAAACTCCACCACCGGACATCTTTGACAAATATATCATGCTATCTACTGATGACACGGAGAAACTACAATTTGCACTAGTTGAGACTCAGCTGATGATGGGAGCAACAGGTCTTGAAACAAAACTGTATGAGTGAAGCAATGTGTCAATATGTTCTCGATTCACTTTTATTTTAACTTGTGCTTCATTGTCTCTGTGCTTCTTCAATTTTTATACTTTGGATTTATTTAGTTGTCATAGCAAACTCCTCTTCCGTTTGGAGTGGGATTTTTGTGAAGTGTATGGTTCTTCTTTATATGATGTTTTAATTCACGTCATGTAGTTTTAATGAAGTTTCCAGTAGCTTCTACAGTCGGTGAATGAAGATATATATTTCTCAGGTTTGGCTGCGGTTTCAGGAAATATTTTACCAAATCAATTAAAGAATTTTTCAATCTCCTTTTAAATAAAACTTTTTTAAACCACTTCTCGAACTGTAAAAACACTTAAGCTCCACTTACATTTAAAAGTTAGGACATGTTTCAAGGACTCCGCATCCCCATCGTCAGCTGATGTTCAACTGGTTCTTCAGGTGACCGCCTCCCTTTCCTGTCACTGTTCAATGAGTTGAATGACATCATCTACTGTCTGTATTTCAAAGTTCATTGCTCTCTTTTTTATTCTTCAAAATGTGTATATTTTCCCAAACTGTTAATTCCCAATACGTTTTTGCCGGTACCAAAAGCTTTATGTCTTTGGAAATATTATGATTTTTTGACCAGAAATGTTGGGCTATGGCTGATTTATCTGACTGTATTTTATGCATTTCATGTGTTCTTTCATCCTTGTTTCTAGGTTTCTTTTTGTTTTTCCAATATATATTCCATAGGTTAGTGAACATTCCATTGACTATGGAAGAATATAACAAAGAAGTAGATCACATTAAATATGTTGCAATTGTGAATGGCTTTGATCCAAAATGTATTAGAAAAATGTTAAACAAACATAAAAGACAGAAAACCATCAAGGACATTAGCACTTTAAAAGCTGATGACCCAAAGAAAGTATATTGCAAATTCACATATCATCCTAAGGCTTTTAATAAATTTAAAAACATGTTCTGTTAATTAAATTTAAAGGGAGTCAATTAATGACACTAAACAACACTTACTTTTCTTTTTTAGTGTCATTAATCGACTCCCTTTAAATTTAATTTATCATAACAACACTGTTTTCAACACTTCCAAGAAAGGAATTTTCCGTCAATTTCATATACAACTAGTACCACATAACAAATACAACATGAGAAACATACTAAATCACCCACTCAAAAACACAAGTCCAACCAACAAACTATCCGGAATTTATAGTGTAAGATGTGAGGATTGCCACAAAATATATATTGGAAAAACAAAAAGAAACCTAGAAACAAGGATGAAAGAACACATGAGATGCATAAAATACAAACAGATAGATAAATGAGCCATAGCCCATCATTTTTGGTCAAAAAATCATAGTATTTCCAAAGACATAAAACTTTTGGTATCTGCAAAAAAGTATTGGGAATTAACAGTTTGGGATAATATACACATTTTGAAGAATAAAAAGAGAGCCATGTACTTTGAAATACCGACGTCATTCAACTCATTGAACAGCGCCAGGAGAGGGAGGCAGTCACCTGAAGAACCAGTTGAACATCAGCTGATGATGGGGATGCAGAGTCCTTGAAACATGTCCTAATTTTTAAATGTAAGTGGAGCCTAAGTGTTTTTACAGTTTGAGAAGTGGTTTAAAAAGTTTTATTGATGAAGCTCCATTGTTTATAAATACTTCTATTTATAGTTTTATCCTTTTAAATATTTTAATTTTTAACTATCTGTGAAATTAACATGTAACATAACTGTACAAAAAGGATACAGGTTGCATAAGGATGAAAAATGGGAGGTTAATAGAAGAGAAATAGAGATAATAAGGAGATTTGATTATTTGGGGACAAGGTTAAGTTCAGATGGTAGTTGGAAAGAACAAAAAAGTTGTCTGTGGCAAAAGGTAAAGTGGCCATGAGGGTGATAAGATCATCCTATAGTAAACAGCCAGATATAAATGTCAAATGGTTGGAGAGGATTTATACGGCAATAGTAGAAAATAGAATGTTACATGGAACAGAGGTATGGGGAGTAGAGGAGGCTTGGAGAGACACTGATAGAGTGCACAGATCCCTTTGTAAATTTGTGTGTGTGTATTTAATGCTCAGAATTTGATAATAAAATCATTTTTCTTCTTGCTTCCCAATATTTGGAGACTAGATCTTGATTTTGGAGAGTTTTACATACAGTTAGATGATCAAAGTTCATTAAATCGTCTTTACCACATAAACAGCACTGTGGAGAAGTTGTTAATCCAATCTTGAATAAATGTCCATTCAAACAATCGTGGCCTGTGACTAATCTGAACATTGCTACTGAAGATTTTTGAGGTAGTTCTGGAATTGTCTTTAGTTTGTTTTGTAGATCTTTCCAATTAAGTTTTTCAGAGGAAACTAGATAGTTGTTATATAGTTTTGTGAAGATGTTTTTGATTAATCTTTTAACTGTTTCATAGGGGATATTTTGATTCGTTGTTTGAGATATTTTGGAACCCTTCTTGGCCAACATATCTGCTTGCTCATTGCCTGAAATTCCACAGTGAGATGGTATCCATTGGAAAACTATACTTATATTTAAATTTTGAAGATGTTTAATCATATTATGAATTTCATTTTATCTTTTCGGTTTTTATGGCTGTCATTTGAAATAATAGCCTGAATAGCTGCTTTAGAATCTGTTAAGAAGACTATGTTGGAAAGCTTATTTGTCCAGGCAAATAGATTTTGTAAGGAAGTATAAATTGCATCAATTTCTCCATCAAAACTTGTTAAGTAAATTCCAACATGGTTATAAAAAGAATAGAATTTACAGGTAGCTCCTGCTCCTGCTCCATCTTCTTGATTGTAAAGAGAGCCATCTGTATAGATGTGTGTCCATTTGTCAACTGGATATCTTACATTTATGGTTTCAAGGGCATATGCTTTAGCTTCTGTAGATGAGTATTCCTTCTTTTTAAAATCTGCAATTAAATCTAGGTAGTATTCTAATTCAATGATGTTCAGTGGGTTATTAAGAGACATGAAAGGTTCTATTTTGGATGGGTAATTTAGTTTATTTCTTAGTTGTTGAACTTTCTGTATGAAGATCCCTTTGTAAATGTATATTGGGATTACTGATAGCATCACCTAATGGGGCAGCACAATTGGAACTGAGCAGACATTCTACTAAAATCAAAATCTTGTCAAGGGCAATGAAATATTTATACAGAATTGCTAACTTGGAAGATGGCAATATAATTAAAGAATGTTTTCATATTCAAAGGAGAAGTAACTGGGGAGGGTCTTGGGCACATAAAATGAATGACGTGTTGAAGCAGATAGGTATGGGTGATTAAATAAATGCAGAGTATGGGTATAGAGGCTTCTGGAAAGAAGTTAAGATTAGAGGATATTGAAAGACAAGACATTTTTGCCAATACAAGTGACAAAAGCTCACTGAGGTTATATAGAGAAATAAAAACAACCTGGGGGAGGGAAGGATATATAGCCATATGTAATAAGTTAGGGCGAGAATGTTTTGCTTGGACGAGAACAGGGGTGAGAAATCTGAAAGGTATAGGTCAAGAGAGGAAGCTAGATAAATGTCTATTGTGTGGAGAAGAGGATGCAGATTTCCATTGTATATTATATTGTAGTCAAACAAAGATATAGAGACAGCAGGCTTGGCTACGCAAATGGGACAATTTGGGGAGCGAAGTAGTAATTAGAAAAATTTAGTCAGTAAAAGGGGAAAAGAACAGGTAAAATATAGGGAATTATTTAGGGAAAGTTAAAGAGAAATGGCTAAGAACAATTAAGAGAATGGCAAAAGTGTAAAAAGGAGTAGAGGGCCTCCAATACACAAAAACCTAGGGTTAGGTGAATGGAGACCAAATTATTATTCAATGGCGGGCAGCATGGTAGGATTTACAGTATCTAGGAATATATGGCATTTTCCAGTATGGATTTTATAATTGTATTCTTGATTTTGTATTTCCATTTAATGATGTAAAAGGAAAGATGAGAAATTACAGATTACAACTGTATAAAGCACTTTTAAAGCGTCCTTGCTTTACAATATTAAATTAAACACTTTTTCATATCGCTGCGCATTGGAATTCACAATTAAGTTCACTGTAATGTTCCAGCTTAAACTGATACTCCTCTTTCTTCTACAATGATAGAACTTAGACTTGTTATCTTTTTGCAAAACCAAGGTTATTGATTTTGTCATCATATGGCAATTGAACATTTTCTAATTGGCCGCATCATGTTTAATGACCAATAAAATCATTTTGTTTATTTAATTCATTTTAGAATTTCCTTTCAAAACTTAATTTAAACAATTAACATTCAAATATTATTCCAGATAATTTTAAACTTCTAACAACATCGTTAAAACAGATTAACATTATTCTTTTCCATTCTTAGCTCACTCTATCATGTCTTATTTCCACTCATTTAATCTCGTTCAGTTCACAAACAGAATTCATAAGGATTTCTTCGTAAATATTTTTAAAATAAATTTAGAATATAAAAATAATAACAATATTTTTGGGGCTGAAATTAAAGCAACTGTTCCACATTAAAAGTTAATGGACAAATTTTTATTTCATAAATTATTAAGTAAGCATCAATAATGGTTGTGCTTTTCTTAATTTGTAGGGTAACTGGACAATCAAAAGATTTAAGATGGAGCGACATGGAGTGACTCAAGTCCTCTCTAGATTATCATTCATATCAGCTCTGGGTATGATGACTCGAGTTAACTCTCAGTTTGAGAAAACAAGAAAGGTATCTGGACCGAGATCTCTGCAACCTTCTCAGTGGGGAATGCTGTGTCCATCTGATACTCCTGAAGGAGAGGTATGTGATGATAATAATTGTAATTGTTTTACCATAAAGTGTATACAGTAATGACAAGGTAATAATTAGAGCAGCAGTCCAGCCAAAAATTGATCATTTCAAGTGCTGTTAGTGACATTTACATGTAGATTTGGGTGTTAAAAATTTAATGTTAATACATAGTGCATGAAATTGAACTGCATATGCATAAATTATTGTTATTATTTGTGTGTAAATGAATAGCAGTTTTGGCCCAGTAGAACATCCTTACTTTCACAGGTAGCTGAGATTGTTCTCCTGCCAGTAACTTTCTCCCCGACTGAATTTATTTTACAGTTTTCTTCAGTCCTTATAACTTATAATGTCCAGAAGGTACCCCAAACTGAGGTCTAGAAGACTTTATTAATTCCAACAGATTTATAATCAATTGTCACTCATGAATTAATTCAAAATACACACTTAGGTTTTAGTGCTTGTTATATCTCCAATTGGATCACACTTCTGCTTAGAATCATCAATTTCAACTGCTGAGTACCTTTGTATTCAAAATAAATTGATTGATCATTTATACACCTGGTGAAAGCTTCACCATTAAACTGTAATTATTTAAGTTAATTGGTGGAAATTAATCATTTCTTCATACTAGCCATATATAGGTTAAGGTTTTAGATAGAGTCAACCTGAAAAATTCAATGCCATGGCCGGGATTTGAACCACGGATCTCCTGGTAAAGCCTGGGATTTAAGTAAGTGGCCACAAGCAGTGTATCTCGGATACATGAGACCCTAGTGGTCCACCGGAAAAATAATACGAGTCATTTGGAGAATTTAATGTCAGGACGGCACGTTGGCCATGGTAGCTCAATGGATAAGAGCGACTGGACGGAAACCAGGAGATCCGTGGTTCAAATCCCGATCATGGCATTGAGTTCTTCAAGTTGACTCTATCCATCTAAAAGCTTAACCTACTAATGGCTAGTATGAAGAAATGATTAATTTCCACCTATTAACTTAGATAACAGCTTCTTTACAAGAAAAAAATATCTTAAAAAGGTTCTACTTTTGGTACCTTAAGAATTCTGATTGTCATAAATTCCGTAGGAAAAGGAGTGACATTGTTGCTTCAAGATTGAATCTCCTTGACACAGTGCATGGTTTACAAATTTCTAGACTAAAGCAGCGTGACAAATGACAGTGACGATGTAGAAGACATTTGCCAGAGTGACAATGAGACCCTTGCCATTTGTCTTGATTAATTAGGTACATTAATTTCTTTTGTCACTTATTTGGTTTTATTAAATACTTCAACAAAATTTTATTTGGATTTTAAATAGATGCAATTAATAACTCTTGGTAACATGCACGCTATTCTTATGCTATACTACATGTTACTATCGCTGTCTTTGACACACAAGCACATGATACGACTACGTTGTAGCGCTCTGCTATTGGCTATTGCCATAAGCAGGAGGTTTGACATAGATAATGGCTATACTACTGACTTACTGTAATATTATTTCACATTTATACCAAAAGAACTATGTGGGGTTAATATATAATTATTTAAGTTGTAAACATAAGTGTATGACTATTTTGTATTAGATGTGAAATATATTCATTTTAAATGGTATATAAATCAAATTTTTTTTGAAAAGTTACTACTGAACGGCATTAAATAGGATCCAATGGCTTAATAAAGGAAAGAGAGGAATTAACTTCATTTGGCACTTATTTCTTCTCATGGTGTACAGAATAACAAAATTAATCTTTCATTAGCTTCTCAAGAATTGTATGATTGAAAGATCTGAAATTGTTATACATGGTGTTCATTTTTATTTGTTTTTTCTCACCCTCCGATAGAGCAAGAATGATGTCATAGTTGACTGATGAGTCTATCTTGAAATCATGGTGCCCTCTATGGAGAAGCGGTAATGTTTGAAGAACAGTAGGCAAATTACAGCGCTCTGAGTGTGGTTGTGCTAATAACTAATACAACCAACCTGCCCTTTCACCCCTCTTATGGTAATTGTGATTAACATTATAATACATTCCATTGTAGTATGTTCAAATCTTCAAATACAGTCCCCACCCGGAGATCCGAACGGGGGACTATTACTCCAGATTGTTTTGTAGAAAGAGACATAAACATAGTTTATTGAGCAGGTTTCAACCGTTTCTTATGGACACCTCTTTTTTATAAGTAGGCAATTGAATTGTTCCTTCTTAACCCTCATATTGTGGAGGGAACACATCTGTCGTTGGTCTACGGATCCGCCGGATCAGGCTTGGCAAATCATTATATCACCAGCCTTTCCTTCATTTGCCAGATGAAGGATGTTCCTACTGCCATGACAGTTCAGCAGTAAATTTATAAATGGCATTTCCTCCATTTTGATGGAACAGTTATACCGTTGTAGCTCGGTCCCCAGAGCCTCATCTGTTAAAGCAGGGTGCACCATGGGCAGGAAGAGGATGAGATTTGGATAGGAGAGGCTATAAGAGACGCATCACTATCCCTTACACCCCAAGATCTCCAAAACAAACTAAAGACAATTCCAGAACTACCTCGAAAATCTTCAGTAGCAATCTTCAGATTAATCACAGTCCACGATTGTTTGATTGGACATTTATTCAAGGTTGGATTAACAACTTCTCCACAGTGCTGTTTATGTGGTAAAGACGATTTAATGAACATCGATCATCTAATTGTATGTGAAACTCTCCAAAATCAAGATCTAGTCTCCAAATATTGGGAAGCAAGAAGAAAAATGATTTATTATCAAATTCTGAGCATTAAATACACACACGCACGCACGCACGCACACACACACACACACACACACACACACACACACACACACACACACACACACACACACACACACACACACACACACACACACACACACACACACACACACACACACACACACACACACACACACACACACACACACACACACACACACACACACACACACACACACACACACACACACACACACACACACACACACACACACACACACACACACACACACACACACACACACACACACACACACACACACACACACACACACACACACACACACACACACACACACACACACACACACACACACACACACACACACACACACACACACACACACACACACACACACACACACACACACACACACACACACACACACACACACACACACACACACACACACACACACACACACACACACACACACACACACACACACACACACACACACACACACACACACACACACACACACACACACACACACACACACACACACACACACACACACACACACACACACACACACACACACACACACACACACACACACACACACACACACACACACACACACACACACACACACACACACACACACACACACACACACACACACACACACACACACACACACACACACACACACACACACACACACACACACACACACACACACACACACACACACACACACACACACACACACACACACACACACACACACACACACACACACACACACACACACACACACACACACACACACACACACACACACACACACACACACACACACACACACACACACACACACACACACACACACACACACACACACACACACACACACACACACACACACACACACACACACACACACACACACACACACACACACACACACACACACACACACACACACACACACACACACACACACACACACACACACACACACACACACACACACACACACACACACACACACACACACACACACACACACACACACACACACACACACACACACACACACACACACACACACACACACACACACACACACACACACACACACACACACACACACACACACACACACACACACACACACACACACACACACACACACACACACACACACACACACACACACACACACACACACACACACACACACACACACACACACACACACACACACACACACACACACACACACACACACACACACACACACACACACACACACACACACACACACACACACACACACACACACACACACACACACACACACACACACACACACACACACACACACACACACACACACACACACACACACACACACACACACACACACACACACACACACACACACACACACACACACACACACACACACACACACACACACACACACACACACACACACACACACACACACACACACACACACACACACACACACACACACACACACACACACACACACACACACACACACACACACACACACACACACACACACACACACACACACACACACACACACACACACACACACACACACACACACACACACACACACACACACACACACACACACACACACACACACACACACACACACACACACACACACACACACACACACACACACACACACACACACACACACACACACACACACACACACACACACACACACACACACACACACACACACACACACACACACACACACACACACACACACACACACACACACACACACACACACACACACACACACACACACACACACACACACACACACACACACACACACACACACACACACACACACACACACACATTTTTTGTCATTCTCATGCTTAATTAAAATGTCTTTACTAATGTTGGTATCCTTATATTTTTTAAAACCAATATATAATATATTTAATCTGCTTCTTGCCTGCCTCCTTGGTGACAGGTATCGAATGTGCCTCACACTCAAGAGTTTGAATCTCGCTAAAGATGAGTTACCTGAATAAGGGTTTTTCCAGGGTTTTGCTTATCCTACGAAGACGAATGTTGAGTAACTCTGAGCTCTAGGGACTCTGGACTCATTTGAGTATCATATCACCCGTTTCATTCGCTCATTCATTCATTTACTCATTCATTCATTTGTTCATCATTCGATATGACGTGCACCTTGAAAGGACAAAAAAATCTGTTTCTTTACTAAAATGTTTTGAAGCTAATACTGTTATTAATTTGGCATTCCTTTATTAAATTATATTAAGTTATATATCTTCGCAGAGAAACAACAAATTGCAAGATATTGTTTGTATTTATCCATCATATTAGTGTTCACATTCATTAAAACAAACCACAGTATTTATAGTATCTATGCACCAGGCAAAATTAAGCACCTTTATATTATGCGGGCACAACCCACCTCTAAAATAGTATATTTACCTGCTGGTAGAGGGAGGCCTCAAAACTGCTGTCAGCACACCAAATACGATCTCAAGCCTCTAGGGAATCTCATATAAACTCGTTCCATCAGCAGTGCTATTGATAACGTCAAATTTTGTGCGGTAAATCACAGATAAAAATGAATGCCGTAAATATACATACTACTTTTTGTGCTCGTAGTTAAAATAAAGAAATGAACCATTAATAGTTTCTTTGCTAATGGATTGCAAGCATTAAAGGTGCTCTCTTGAAAATCTGAATGAGGATGACTTGCTCTTTCCATGTGGTTTTCACATTTTAATTACTGCAGGTGTGTACATGTTAATTTATATTCTAAATCTTTCAGGCTTGTGGTCTTGTGAAGAACTTAGCTTTGATGACTCATATAACAACAGAAGTAGAAGAAGCTCCTATAATCCGATTGGCTTTCAATGTTGGTGTGGAGGATGTGAATCTTTTGGGTGGGGAGGAGATCAATAGTTCTCAGGTGTACATGGTCTTTTTAAATGGTGAGCATAAATTACTGCAAGAATTATTTTACAACTAAGAATATTGTTGCGTATAAGGTCTGAACAAATTTTGGAAAGAATTCTAATTATTGGAATTTAACATTTCATTTCCTGTAGTGCAAGTTTGAATATGTCCGTGTGAATCAGTTGGTTCACATCGCTAGATGAAGAGATAGAGTTATTGAACTGTTGGATACTTCTTGCTTTGTCAACAAAACAAAGGAAAATTGAGACAACTCATGTAAACAGTAACTGCACAAGATGATGCTAATACCAGGAAGTCAGAAGCAGGAAGGACCAAGTAGGAAGTATGAATTTAGCATGGAAACCACCAAAATGACCCCACAATTATGAGAAACACTGACTTTTCAATTGGCGGCCATTTTGGCAGGATCTCTATTTAAATTATATAAGTCGGTATGCGGGATGATGATGGATGAGATGATTGTTAGTAAGTCGATGGCTTAGTCTGTCCGGTCTGAAATCTGTTGCTGTGTGTTCAACCGAAACAAGAAGACAATCAACTCTAGACTACATCCTTCATACAGCAGTTAGTTCAGACACCTACTTAATTCTGAACCAAAGGTACCAGTTTTGTATGTTATAATTTATATAATATTTCAGTTGCACCCCTGTTCTCTTCAAGATGAGGGAGTGCCTTGTTCTTCTCTACCAAAGCATAGAATATATTTGTTAATGTGGTTTGACACTAGACGTTATCTCTAACCCTTCTCATGTCCTCAACCTCTACCAATTAGCTCTGCCATCTGATTTTCCCCATCCTTCCAGTAGCTACGTCCCTAGTTGTGGCTTAGTATTGTAAGTTCTTCATCCCCCTTACAACCCTGGTTGCAACAATATGTCAATAAGCATTGCACCACTCCTAAGGTTTAATGGTATGCCTGATTGGTAGCAAACCCAGAGATCTTAGAATCAATTCCTAACACAGAAGGGCCGTTTTCTTTGATAATGATCATTCTGTTTCATATAGAGTATGAAACATGCAAATACCAGAGAATCTCAAAAAAAAAAGAGTAAATACATAGTTTTGGGTAATGCTAATGAGTAAATAACGTCAACAGTAATAATTTGTTTCTAAGGCAAAGCCCTCATCACAGCAATGTACGTTACTCATACAAATGGAGAGAAAAGGAGAGGAGAAAAAAGGTTTGATTTGGAATACTTATACAATTTTTGTACCCTTTATCATTTATGTTATTAACTTCTTAACAGATTGTGCATACAAAAACTGTATTTTACTTTCTACTTCATATTATTTTCTATATTCACCAGAAATAGTTACAGTACTTTTGATGAAGTAGTTACATAGGTCAGCCTCTGTGGTGAGGCTAGTGTATCTGCCTCACATTCAAGAGGTCCATTCAAGAGGAACTATCACTGTGCTCATACCTGTATTTGCTTGAGAGTTTGATGGCATCATCTCTGTTATATGAGGGGCTTGTGCACCAAAAACCTTATGCAGAGCAGAACTGCAACACCCAAAACTGAAACCTGAAAAGTGCTGCACAGCGACCACTTACAATACAAGTAGCTACTGGACATCCCCCATGAGCTCTGTGCCAGTGCTCCTTACTTATGCCATATGTAGATCATTGCCCACAGCGGTAGATAATCCCTCCCACACAATGCTGTGTAATTATGCCTATATGCTCCTAGGCATTCAGGACTCATTTTTGGGTACTTCCAGCTATACTCTGCACCCAACTTTTGGCACACAGGCCCCACATAGGGCAGAGATGGCGCCATCAAATTCTCAAGTGAATACAGATATGAGCATAGTGACAGTTCCCTTGTGAATTCCAATCTCAGTTAGGATGAATTATTTGGATAAGGTTTTTTCCTGGGGATTTTCCCTTATCCTGAATGATTAACGTTGGGTAACTGTGAACTCTATGGACCCTGGGCTCATATGAACATCATTTCACCCATTTATCATCTAACATAATCTGTTGAAAGTAAGTCAGGATGTCATTCACCTGTTTAGCCTTCCATTGGTCACACGGGGCCTGGGAGGCCTCTAGTTTTATTTAATTACAAATTAAAATGCACACTATTCGTATTTTATTTAGCTAATGTATTTAGTACCATTATACTAATAAAAGTCATTTATAATTAACCCAAATAAAGCCAATAGTAGGGAGAAAAAAGAAAAAATTAAAACAGAAAGAAATACAGGCATATAATTACATAAATATAGACTGGGCCTGCCAGGCCCCTCGCGACCAACGACGTTCTGCCAAGGCATGCGCCTAACGAAGGATAAAGGCAAAGTCAGAAATGCAAGCTTTGAAATTAGGTACTTTATGCATGTACTTGCAAGTAAAAAGAATGGTCACTGAATATATGAAAGTAAATTCCAAATAATTTAATAGATTTCAGAATAAATATATGTTTCAAAATACCTGAATACCAAAAAATGCAAAGATTTAGAAAAAAGTCTTCCTCTTTCCCCTCTCCTTCGCTCTCTCATGAAGACTGATTACTAGGGCAACCAATTTTGTTCCCGAACGTGTAGCTTATCGAGTAGTTTGTTGTAGTATAGCAGTGATGCAATCGAGACGAGAGGATTGTCTTGCAGGTAGAACATGGTGCTCCCACTGTTACAGTTGTGTATTTACAAAAGTTAGAAACAGTTTGTGATTGTGACCTGAGTATTTTGCTGTGTACGTTATTCAATACTTATATAAAGTTATTCTATGATATATGTGATGTATGGTAAGATATAATTTCAGTATCTTACCACACACAATTGTCCATCTCGAAAAGTCTTGATGTGAAATGTCTGATGCTCTTGATAGGTTCCACAAAGTCTGTGAAAGAATAAACTCTGCTGAGGGAACTGTCACTGATCACATAAAACAAAAACTTAAAAGATTCAGAAGAATCCTGTCTTTACTGAAATGTGTGAAATGAAATATATTTTAAATTCCAGTAAGAAAGGTATAGGTCCAGTATTAAATAATATGAAGTATAAGAATATAAAATACCTCAATATGCCCCTAGCACATCACGTGATATAGACAGAAGATTTTCTAGGTTTAAATGGGTTTTAAGTAATAAAGCCATACTTGAGTAAATTAGGTATCTTACCACTGCCAAGTATATACATATACTTGTACATATGAAAGCAAGCCTAAGTTTATTCAAAACAAATTCTGAAATTCATGTACACAACACTAGAACAAAGAATAATTTGAGATTTAATTAATAAAATAATAATTTATTTGTGAAGGCACACGAAACAAAGATGTATGAAAATAGTTTCACATATGCTGGCTTACATCTTTACAATAAGCTTACCTTAATCTATAAAAAAGATTGAATCACATCAATTTAAGAAATTGTTATTAAACTTCCTTAGAGCCAATAGCTTCTACAGCGTGGATGAATTTTTTAAATTTTTAAATATTTAGTTAGCTACCTTAATTGTAAATATTGTACTTAGTTTTTAATTTGACGTGTCCTATAACATGTACATGTTTAATTGATGAATCAATAAATCAAATCAAACCTGAATTATATGCTTTTTAAAACTTCAGAATGTTTATTTTCATTCAGTTGTAACAGCATTGGTTTTGTGAAATAAAATGTTTTTGTTTTATGTACTAATCTGTCTGTGTATGTACGGGAACTTGCATGTTGTGTTTTGTGATACATTATATACAGTTTATTTTATATATTATTAATACTTGTAATATTTTGTCTAATGCTCTGAATGGAAATGTTAATGCATTTGTATGTTTAAACATTTAATGAACAGATAGTTTGAATTTGATTTATGAGTCACTATGTTTACACTCAACTTCACTTAGTATGTTGTTGTATAATTGAAACGTTTTCAAGATCATTCGATCTCATCTGCAGCTGTTTGGTGACTAAATGAACATTCCTCTTCTTCCACTACTACGGAAAATTTGAATGAATCTTCAGAAGACTAAACTTAAAACTAGCACCCCAAAACAAATTCAGTCTGAGGAACCGGCTAAATAAACCACTAAAAAATTCAATCCCCAATAACTTGAAATCAGGAATTTATCAGATAAATTGTGAAACCTGTGAAAAAAGCTACATAGGAAAAACTAAGAGAAACTTGTTAATCAGGCAAAAAGAACACCAGAGGAACATTAAGTTGAAACAAACAGAAAAATCTGCAATTTCACACCATTTTTGGACAGAAAACCACAACATTGGCCACAACATTAAACTGTTAAAATCTTTAAGTACACCCATAGCATTGGATATTTGGGAAAAAATATTCATAACAAAAAACCGTGATAAAGTTATAAATTTTGAAATTCCGGCATTAAATGAAGTATTAAAACTTAGTGCCCCTAACACCAGATGGCAGAGTGATCAGAGCTCCGTAGTAGTGGAAGAAGAGGAATGTTCATTTAGTTACCAAACAGCTGAGGATGAGATCAAATGATTTTGAAAACGTTTCAATTATACAACAACATAGTAAGTGAAGTTGAGTGTAAAATTGGTGACTCATAAATTAAACTCAAAAATGAAGAATACTTCACTGTTAATAATGCTTCTGCTTTTAATATTTAAGATAGTTTGAATTTAGTAGCAATTAGGTCTATGTCCATCATGTTCCATTAACGAAATATGCCTTGCATAACTTCTCAAAACATGTAGTCAGCGTCAGAGTTTGACCGCCGCCTTCCAGGCAGTACTAACCAATAAGCTTCCAAACCTGTTCAGGAACCAAAATGCTCGCCTTACAGAATACTAAGTGTATTTTTATTATCTACTCAAATCCTGTGTGACTTTCTAATACAAAATATATAATTTGCATAATTATTTTACAGGAAACATTCTAGGTGTGATCAGAGACTATAGAAGGTTGGTGAGAGTATTTCGTCTAATGAGAAGAAAGGGACTTATAAATGGTTTCATCTCGATATATCCACAGCATCAACACCGATGTGTGTATATCAGTTCTGATGGAGGAAGGCTTTGCAGGTAAGCGACAATGTATCAAAACTAAATTTAGCCGTACACAAATATAAATATTTGTTACAAAGGCTTCACTTATCTTAAGAAATTGGTGTTAATACTTCTTTCTAATGGAGATCGATTTCACAAACAGATTGTATCTTCAGTCCACAAACAAACTCTATGTAAGTTTTCTACATTTTCTACGTAAATGTACCCTGTTTATCAATGTGTGATGTTTCTGGCATCCATAGCTCCTGCAGAGCTTCATTGTTCCTTTCCATATGTGTTTATGGCCCTCTTTATAAACCAGTCTTTAACACATGTTACTATTGCTGCTTGCTCTTCTAGGTCCTTGACTTGTCTCATACTACTGAAGCATAACTATTAATTCTCAAGAAAGAAAGCAAAGCACACAAATACTCATATTAGCTTCTCCTTCCCCCTCTATCTATATATTTATCTGTATCAGACATATTATGCTTTTTTTTCTTTCTTTTCTTTCTTCTCCTATCATACTTTTTGCCTAAAATGTTTCTTGCAAACTTCCATTTAGAAGGGTCATAGCTATTGTATTATTTACTACATTGTCGTTACCTGCTAACTGTTGCAACAGAACTGACAATGATATATCAATGATATCAATTAGGATGAAGTCATCCTAATTGCAATAATAATCAATATTTAATTTCAACTTATAACTACAAGGAAATACGTAAAATATAAAGCTCTTGACAGTGAAGCAAGAAATATGTACAATATGAATATATGTCAGCTTGAGTGCTGACAAGTGAAGAATTATTTCCCAAAATCACAATCCTCATCAATTAATAAGAAAACTTTCATCATTTCTTATAAGATAACTGAAGTTTTATGTTACAGATTATTATATTTGTATATATTTAACTATAAGGGTTATCTAATAAATAAGTTTCCTGTTTTACAAAAAATACAAGCAGGTTATTTACACTTGTGAAATATTTTATTTTCATTCTATAACTCATACACTACTTCTCCACATATTCATCATTTATGTCCAAACATTTTTGGTATCTTGGCAGCAGTTTTTTGATACCTTCGTCATACCAGGTTGGGTCCTGTTTCCATAGCCAGCGGTTCACCTCCACTTTCACCTCTTCATCAGTCACAAACCATTTGCCTCCAAGGTGCGACTTGAGTAGTGGAAAGAGATGGAAATCACTCGGAGCAAGATCCAGAGAATAAGGTGGATGGTGTAAAGGGTCTCATTTGAAGTTCTGCCTCAATCCATTGTTGCTTGTGAGCATCAGTAAGAAAACATGGACCTATCTTGTTCAGACTTTTCCATACTGCAAGACATCTGACAGGATTGTCACAACAGAGGAGCATCCAATTTGTATACCAGGAGGCAGCCGGTTCATTGTCTCTTCAATGCTGATGCATTGACCTTCATCCACTACATTCCAAATTGCAAGAGTGGCTGCATTGCTTGTAGCGGCAACGGGCCTGTTGCTGCATTCTTCATCATGCACATTTTGCCATCTTCCCAAGATCCATGAACTCCAGAGGTGAATCATTTAGATGCTCATGCATCCTTCACTATAAACACACACTAAATGGCATTTCATTTTTCGCCGTGAAAAAGCATCTAACAGAAAGGAGTTCAAGTGAGTGTGGACACGCTTTCAAGTGATAGCGCAGTCACAGCTGGTGCCATACTGATGTATGTAGAGCATGCTAGATAGAATCAACATGAAAAATTCAAACTAGGGGCTCTCACATTTGAGATACATCGTTTGTGGCGACTTACTATCGTAAGTACTTGAGTCCCAGGCTTCATCATTTAACTCTTATTATTTTAGTTAATTGATGGAAATTATTCATTTCTTCATACTAGCCGTATTTTTCATGTTGATTCTATCAAAAACCTTAGCCAATATACGGCTAGAATGAAGAAATTATTGATTTCCATCAATTAACTAAAATAATAAGAGTTAAATGATGAAGTACTTATGATAGTAAGTCGCCACGAACAGTGCATCTTGGATGCAAGAGCCCCTAGTGGTTTACCGGAGAAATATACAAGTCAAATGGTGAATTTAATGTCAGAACGGCATGTTGGCCATGGTAGCTCAATGTATAAGAGCGACTGGACGGAAACCAGGAGATCTGTGGTTCAAATCCTGGCCATGACATTGAATTTTTCATGTTGATTCTATCTATCAAAGACCTTAACCGCTTCGCCGATGGCCATTTAAACCCTTCAGGGACCGGAAACGGATACCCAATAAACAGAACAAGACATTTAAATTGTTAAATGCTGTAAAAGTGCATCATAAATACAATTCCGTATCTTCCGTATTTATTAAGTTATTTAAACGAAACAAAAACTGGTTTAAAACTCATTAAAGGCAGTATAAATCTACAGTAACGATAAATGAGTAGCGTAAATGAGCATTAAATGCATGTATGCGCAGGACATCTATACATGTCCATATCGGTTTGGGGCATTTTAACTTGGACGTCATATGACGTCCATATCGGGAAAGGGTTAAGCCGGTATACGGCGAGTATGAAGAAACGAACAATTTCCATCAATTAACTAAATAATTAACTAAATAATTAACAAATTGTTGAAATTTCACTATTTTGTTACACTGTAGCAAAAGCCATTCTTTGCGCCGAACGCGCCTAATATTTGAATCATTTTGTTTTGTGTGTATACGAGCCTATGTATGTATAGCTATGCAAGCGACTTCTCTGGTTCAAGTTTAGTTTATGCTATACCAAGCAATAATCATACGGGTATATGTTGCATTACACTGGAAAGAAAACTCTCTGTCAGCATCTGTTATTACAGTGTTTCTCAACCAAAGTTTCTGGTAGCCTTATGCAGCTGTTTTCGCTCAGTATTTTAGTTATTTATAATCTCTCTGTATTCAGAAGTGATTTCTTATAGCTATCAAGTGCTAAATGAATGGCACATTTAAAATTGTTAAATTTCAATGTTAACCATGGTTTATCCCCGTAATGTAGCAAATTAGCTTGGGTATGATGTTTAGAGGCTTCTGATACTACTGTAGAAACTTTGGAAGATTTAATACAAAAGTGAATCGAGAAGATATTGACACATTGCTTCACTCACACTGTTTATTCACAGGACATGTTTCAAGAGCTCTTGCTCCTATCATCAGCTGATACTCGACTAGTGTAAGTTGTAGTGGTTTCCTCTTTCTCCGTATTGTCAATAGATGGCGTGATGTACTTGTCAAAGATGTCCGGTGGTGGAGTTTCAAAATTCATGACTCTATGACGATTTTTGTTGATGAAGATTTTTTCCCATACGGAAAGGTCTATGGGGTGATTAACATATTTTATTAGAGATGTTTCCAAGTTGATGTCATGTCTAGTATTCAAAAAATGAAAAGCCACTGCTGATTTTTCTGTTTCACCATTTTTAATGTTTCTTATATGTTCTTTAGTTCTGATGTTAATATTTCTTTTTGTTTTTCCTATATAAATTTTAGGGCAAGTTTCACATTTGATCTCATAGATTCCTGGTTTTTCTTTGGTAGTGACTGAATTTTTGGGAGGGCCTTTTAACAAATTTCTGATATTAAACCTATTTTGAGGTGCAAGAATTATGTTGTGTTTTGAGAAGATTTTTTGGAATTTGTTATAGGCTGATGGGTGGAAGGTGAATTTTTTAAAAAGTTTTTTCTCTTTTTCTCCTGTAGGTTCTAGGGTGGTGGTTTCTTTTATTTTCTTAGCTTTGTTGAGTCTGTTAACTGTTTTGTCTACTAAATTTGGGTTGAAACCGTTGGATATAGCTACTTTTTTATGTGTAGGTATTCTTCTTGATAATCTTCTCTGTTAAGTGGAAAGTTGATCATCCGAAAGATTAAACTGTTGAAAATGGCATGTTGGTGTTGTTTTGGGTTGAAACTGTTGTTCTTTATGTAATTATCTGTGTGTGTCGGTTTCCTGTAAATACCAAAGGTGAGTTTGTTGTTCATTTTTTTGATCTTGATGTCCAAAAAGGGGAGCACACCATCCTCTTCTGTTTCCAATGTAAATTTTATAGCTGGATTTTGTATATTCAAAAGTTTAAGACCATCTTGTATGAGTTTTTTAGATACTATTGCAAAAATGTCGTCAACATTTTTGCACACAGTGTGAGTGAAGCAATGTGTCGATATCTTCTCGATTCACTTTTGTATTAATTTGTACTTCACTGTCCCTACGCTTCTTCCAAGTTTATACTTTGGAAGATTTGTTGTGCGATTATGAAGGAGATGTTTAGGATTTAGGTAGCAGTGATGTGTACTGGTCTACAGGTGGCATGTTAGCTACTCCATTGTTTGGGCGAAATGGCTGGTCAAATGTGGATGATGCGGATCAGCTATTACTAGCTATCCCTCTTTACGGAAAACAGTTAAATGGTAAAGTATATTTTTATACCACTGGATGTAACCATGCACAATTGTTTAGTAATTTTCAGAGCTGTAAATTCATGTAAGACATTCATGGCCCAAATGACCTTGCTGTCGACGGGCCCTAAAACCCCACACACTCACTCACTTCATCTACCTGTACTTGCGCTTATGAGGAGCTTGTAACCTAATTGAGTACTATAATACTCAGAGGCCTCATTATACTGGGGGGTAAGAATCAGCCCTCATAGTTGAGAGAAAACACTTTCCTAAAAGGATACCACCCACAACCAAAAAAGTTGTAACCATTTCGAAAATGTCTAGTGTGTTGCGAAAAAGAAGGTCGCAAGAAAACCAATATTATATGGTGTGAATCTGCAGATGTGCCCTTGGGTGTTTATCCAGGTTTGGAGGTGTACAATTCAAAAAGAAACAGGTACGTTTACATCCCTTATAGAACTAATTTCAATTATTGTAAAATAGGAAGATTAAAATAATTAGCGTTAAATGAGCATTAAATGCATGTGTGCGCAGGACATCTATACATGTTCATATCGGTTTGGAGCATTTTAACTTGGACGTCATATGACGTCCATATCGGGAAAGGGTTAAGCCTGTATATGGCGAGTATGAAGAAATGAACAATTTCCATCAATTAACTAAAATAATAAGAGTTAAATGATGAAGCCTGGGACTCAAGTACTTACGATAGTAAGTTGCCACGAATGGTGTATCTCGGATGCGAGAGCCCCTAGTGGTTTACCGGGGAAATATATGAGTCAAGTGGAGAATTTAATGTCAGGACGGCACATTGGCCATGGTAGCTCAAGGAGTTAGTGACTGGACGGAAACCAGGAGTTCCATGGTTCAAATCCTGGCCATGGCATTGAATTTTTCATGTGGATTCTATCAAAAACCTTAGCCTATATACGGCTAGTATGAAGAAATGATTAATTTCCATCAATTAACTAGAATAGTAGAGCATGCTCGTGCTGTTGAAGGTTTGGCACAGCCACCATATCACATTGAAGGTTTCTGCAGTATCAACTTAATTTTAAAACATGTGGTTTGCAGAGAAAAAAGTAGGATAACTTATTTATTAGATGACCCTCATATAAATAGTCAATGTATGAGTTCTGGTTAATGAAAAGTATCAAATGCATAGTGGTTATGTCAAGTAAAATATTTTTGAAAAGCTATAATCTAGGATGAAAAGGTAAAATCACATCTTAATGATTGATGAAAATCAGTCACCTTGCTATTTATTGATTTCATGTATTCTTATAAAGTGGTAATAAATTTATTAAAGAAACAGTAAATTAGCTTTCAGATTTTGAATGGGGCAACACTGCCAGAAAGAGTAACTTAATGTGATATAGTCTCTGAAATTGTAGCTTGTGGTTGGTTATTGTGAGTTACAGTGTCTGTAGTGTAATAGAACTATAAATGTGTTGCATCAATTAAGTGTGATTGGAGGAATATAGTCACAGTAAAGTCAAAATTAATTGAAAAACTATTTGTAGTTGGTTTTTAACAGTTCATCACTTACATTTTTATATTATTGAGGGACTAGCTTTGGAAGTCGTTGCATTCATTTTCAACCTCGAAGGTCCTCTTATTGTCTGCTATTGTCGTCTGCTCTCTTCTCTCTGGTGGTGGAACCATAAACTTCTTTATCAAATTATCGACTGGTGGAATTTCATAGTTCATCACTCAGTCACTTTGTTTTGGTTTATCATCTCGTTTAGTAATTTTGGATTTGGGTGAAGGTCATAGTTTTTGTTCCAAAAATGAAATGCTACTGCTGACTTATCTTCTTATTTCAATTTCATGTTTCAAAAAGCATTTTAAAAATATCAGTTTATCAATAAACTTAGCATAAAGTTATCAATAAAGTGAGCTTCCAGCTTATTTTTAAAACATTTTTATGGTCACTCCATTTGTTCACTCATTTGATCCTTACTGTATTGTTGTTTTATACATAAGCTTCTGTGTGCAGAGTACCACAACTTTCGTATATTGTTAACGGATGGTATAATATGAATAGCTTATTATCTACTTTAAAATATATGTAATTTGACGTTGCATCCTGAAACTTAGCAGTTGTCATACAAGATTGTTTTGACTTTTAACATGATATTGCCGTGACTGGCAGCCGACACACACAAAGGGACAAGTAGTGCAGTGCAGAGATAAAGGACAGATAGTGCACCGCGGAGATAAAAGAGCTTGCCAAAACAGATAAAGAGACAGATAAATAACTGGAAAGTTCGTTTTTCGTTTGGCACTTTCTGTTTGTTACAGAACATTCCAGAAATATCAATGGGCATATAAAAGGGAGCTGCGATCGCCAGTTAGAGACAGTGTTGAAATGGAACTTGATCCGTGAGTGTACAGCTATGTATTGAAAGTGAACTCTTTGTTTGTGGGTGTGGCAGACGACCTTGAAAGATTGTATTTGTGTATGTTACGTAATTCTGCTACTGTAAGGGTTGATCAAAGTGTGTTTCTACAGAAATAAAGAGCATTTTGAATTTCTGCAAATTGGACTTTTAATTCTACGAACCCACAGAGTCACAATATTGTTCTAAGAATTCTAAATTAACAGCAAATTAATTTAACAAATATTACAATAAAATATAATAATTTACTACAAACTTCACTCATCTTTTTAAGAAATTGATAAATTCTTCACAGAACAACTCAAGAGACTAGTTTTGCAAAAGTCTTTTGCATCTTCAGTCATTCTATTTATTCCTGTTATTGTTACCATCTCTAGCTGACGGATTACTATTTTACTACCCCAAAAAAATTATACCAAATTCTTATTCATATTTACACAAAATAAAAAATAAGTTTTAATCCTTTTTCACATAAATTTGCTGTTTTTAATAGTTTAATAAATATACACCTGTGGGCGCTGGGGTAGCGCAGTAGTTTTGTTCGCAGCTTCCGTACAAAGGGTCCCGAGTTCGATCTCCTGCTCTGGGGTAGGCAATTTTAAGTGTGGCATATCCACGCCTTCACCTCTGTCTAGCACATGTGAAGTGTCCCCTATGCCCAATGTGGTTCGGAGTCCACGGTATAAGCGGTAGGTCCTCTCGCCTCACCATCATGTTCGCTATCACCCTGTCACTGAAGATAATGGACACCGCCCTCTGGGTGCCTCTACCTGTTCATTTTTATTAACTTATAGAGTTACTACAAGTTTCAAGCATCATCAGTAAAATCTAAAAAGAGAAAATTATTTACAATCAGTTGCATAATTCATTGTATTTACAGTTAATCTATTCTATACAAGCATTTTTTAATTAAGTAACTTTTTAACATTTTTTAAACATATTACCAGTTAAAGCTTTTAATTCATTGGGTAACTTACTATACAGAATTTTTCCCATTATTAAAGGATCATTTTTCTTCGCCTTTTTATTTACATTTTCTCTGTAATAGTTAAATTGTATTCTAGTATTGTACTTATGACTTTCCTTAATTTGTACAGCATTTCTAATAACTAAAAACATTATTACATTAAAAATATATAATGAGATTATAGTGAGGATTTTGGCATTAACAAAACTTTCTTTACATAATTCTCTGTATTGAAGGTTAAATATAATCCTAATACACCTTTTTTGCTGTATCAGTAATCTGTTTATATATGTTATACTTGAGTTACCCCTCACCTGAATTCCATATTGTGTGTGTATATTTAATGCTCAGAATTTGATAGTAAAATCATTTTTCTTCTTGCTTCCCAATATTTGAAGACTAGATCTTCTTGATTTTGGAGAGTTTCACATACAGTTAGATGATCGATGTTCATTAAATCGTCTTTACCACATAAACAGCACTGTGGAGAAGTTGTTAATCCAACCTTGAATAAATGTCCATTCAAACAATCGTGGACTGTGATTAATCTGAACATTGCTACTGAAGATTTTCGAGGTAGATCTGGAATTGTCTTTAGTTTGTTTTGGACATCTTTCCAATTAAGTTTTTCAGAGGAAACTAGGTAGTTGTTATATAGTTTTGTGAAGATGTTTTTGATTAATCTTTTAACTGTTTCATAGGGGATATTTTGTTTCGTTGTTTGAGATATTTTGGAACCCTTCTTGGCCAACATATCTGCTTGCTCATTGCCAGAAATTCCACAGTGAGATGGTATCCATTGGAAAACTATATGTATATTTAAATTTTGAAGATGTTTAATCATATTATGAATTTCATTTATCTTTTCGGTTTTTGGGCAGTCATTTGAAATAATAGCCTGAATAGCTGCTTTAGAATCTGCTAAGAAAACTATGTTGGAAAGCTAATTTGTCCAGGCAAATAGATTTTGTAAGGAAGTATAAATTGCATCAATTTCTCCATCAAAACTTAAGTAAATTCCAACATGCTTTAGAAAGAAAAGAATTCCATATTGTAAATATGGGTGTATAAGACCATACTATCTGATTTTAGGAGATTAGAATCTAACTAGTTTGATAGGTTTCTTAATAAAAATAAATAAGTACTGACTTTGTTGCAGATGTAATCAGTATGCTCTTTAAATGTCAGGTTTTCATATAAAATTATTCCCAAAAATCTAGTACTGTCATCTTCCTTACTACTTTCATTATTTAACATTACATTGAGAATTTCATTGTATGACTTATATTTTCAGTGTTGGAAAATAATTACATTAGTTTTTTGTGGATTTACATTCAGATTATTACATTTCAAATAGTGACAAATTTTTTGTTTTTCCATATTTATTTCTTCACTGAATTTTTCTTTGACTTTATTAGCAATTATAACTGAAGTGTCATCTGCATACATAATTATTTTTTTATTAGGAGAGCTTGGATAAATCAGGCCAACTGACATGCACGGTGTGCCTATACAGTTTGCACGGTGCCAGTGTGCCTGGTCGTTGCTGGTGAGTGCTAGGGAGATATACCTGTCACTACCTCGCACAGTGGCGTTCCATAATCTGCACTTGCGTTACCATTAAATAATTAAGGACATGTTAGTATTGAAGGAACAATTCAAAAACTGTATAATACATACTTTAATATCTCTCTGGTACTCGTTATTAAATTATATATAAAACAACCTAATACTAATAAGATTATTATAGCATTCAATCCTATACAACCAAATGATGGCATATAAAAACAATATTTTTAATTATAAGAACGAAACAGTACTTTGTGAAAATTAGCATAATTTTGATCCTGAGACAATTGAAAAATACAAAATAACAAAATAATATTTACTATATAGTGATAATATTACACAGAATACTTCATATTAAACGAATATGCACATTTCAATTAAGAATTTTATACATTCAGTTTTCAGTAGACACTCTTGCCTTCTGACATCCTTTAGTTTTCACAATATTCGCCACATTTGGACCCTTAATGCACACTTCAAGTTATGATCATTGATGGTGGCTCTCTGAGGGGTTTTAATGTGTTTCATAGCTGAAAATAAGGATTGACATACATAGGTCGAACCAAACATTGCTATCATAGATGCCGCCCGCCTGTGTAATCGAGGGAATCTTGATTTAGGAAATATCTTGTAGAAATCCAGCAAACTTCTTCTGTTTCTGTAACTGTCAGCTAACTCAGTGTCACATTTCAAGGTGATTCCTGTAGTTGTGCCTTTTATTGGCACCAGATCTAGACAACATCCAAATGTTTATTTACTGCACGAATGCCATACTTGATAAGTCAATGCCCTCATCAATGGCAACAGAGAATGCAACAAATTCTCATGCTCTTTCAATAAGTTGTGCGTAAATGTTGTCTGCCAGATCTTGAATTCTGCGTGAAATAGTATGAGGTGACAGACTGACACTCTCGAACTGGTGAACACTGATGGGTGAATTTACTTGCACCTATAAGCATACATTGTTTAATAAGTGGACCATCAGAAAAACTACTAGAAGATCTGGCAATTTCTAGTGCTATTTCATAACTCACATAAACTGAGGTTTCTGCCATTCCGCTATCCCCTTCTTCCTATTCCTCTTCCTGCAATGTGATCTTTTGTGTCTCTGCAGTGCGTCCTTTTTATAGGGCCAAAAAATCATTAACAATCAATGTATTAAAATGTCGCTGAAGATTAAATCGTCTCAGCACTGACAATTTTTTTCTGGCAAATTAAACATATAGCACCACTGTTACATTTCATAAAGAAGTACTTAGTTTCCCATTCGGGATCGAAATAATGTGTCGGCATGGGTACCCTTCACTTTAATGAGTGCCCTTCCATATCAAACTGACTGAAGTACGGACCGCCACTACTACAGAAGACAAACCGTGCGAACTATGCACTGAGGCAACAGGGTGCTTGTAGTGCAGCACATGCACTGCGGCAAGCAAGTTGGCTGTGGGTGGGATAAATAAAAGGGGCTCCAGCACAGTTCCCTGTGGAACAGCTAATTTCACCAATTCATAATTTAATTTAACTAAGTTTTGCGAATATTCCTGTGTATAAAGAATTTACATGCATGGTTTCCAATTATTTAAAAACGATTGTATAATATCAAGACATTTACCCCTGATACCATATTTCTCTAACTATTAATGAATATAAATTTCTTTACTCTTTAATTTCAGCAGACTAAATGCAATTTTTCTTGTATTGTAAAACTAAAAACATAACCTTTTCTGTATTAATTTATATTTAAATAATTCCTTGTCTTAATCCCATTGCTTTCTCTCTCAAAACTGACATCTGTCAGTAAATTCTGCTGCATATTTTCAGTGCTAAAGCAATTAATGCACATTATTTTATTTGCCAATTTGCTATGAAATAAAAATGTTGTCTCATGTTCGAAACATCTCTGTTAATTACAGGCCATACATCATAGTAGACAAAGGTGCACCTCTAGTTAAGCAGCATCACATTAAAGAACTCATTCAGGGAGTCCGCAATTTTGAAGATTTTCTTAATGATGGTATGTACACACTTTCATTTTGCTATAAATTTCTGACAATCTTGCTGTGAAATGCTCAATATGGATTTACCTTTGGTTTTCTAACCACAAAATTAAACATTTGTGTCTTTAAACACATTAATAAAACTTGTGTCAGTTTAAATAAATTTAAAAGACAAAGAATAACTGGAATTACTTTTTTTTTAACTCAGGAGTCTTTTTCATTAAATGGTGAATAGCACTCCCTAGTTAGCATACAAATATATTGGTTTTGATTCCTGGCATTTCTGGATTTTTAGCTGCATGTCCATGAGTGAGTTGTGCTGTCATCCAGGATTATCCTAAGAAAGTAAGCCTTGCTATTGAGCAAAACACTCATCTTGATTATTACCATTGTTTTGCTATCCATAAGACTAAAATTGGCATGGTCTAAAATTCATCGCAAAATACAAAAAATATATCTGTTATATAAAATATGTACACTAACACAAAAAGTATACCTAACAAAATTATAAAACAGTAAAATTTCAGTTCTAAAATAAAATGTCAGTTTATGACAAGAAAATGCACATGAGAATCAAGTGAAGTTATAAAATTTGATATTGTAATAACTGGGGATGGGTCCTCAATAGTTCAAGTTCTTCCAAGTTCCGGGCGTGTACTGCATTCCCTGTGAATGTGGGACACTGTATATAGCACAAACCAGAAGGACCATCGCTACTAGAATAAATGAACATGAACGGAGCATTCGTTTAATGCAACCTGAGAAGTCTGGGCTGGAGAGCATTGCTTTGATAACGATCATAGAGCCAACTTTCGAGCGATGAATCTTGGTAAAATGCAACAGTTACTGGGGGCGGAGAATTAATGGCTTTGGCCATTTCCTCCAAGAGGAGCACGCTTAATCGTGATGCTGGATTTCAGTTTAGCTCCTGTTGGGAACCGGCCTTAAAAATGGAAATCTGTTGACTTAAGAAGCACAGGTCAATACAGCTTGATAATCAAGTTAAGTAGTTACGTTTCTTTGACCCAATTAATTTTCTATATTCACGCCATCTCCTGACCTGGCATTTAATTTACTGAAAACAGTCTTTTGTTCAGTAATGCAAATTTTAATAGTGTTTTGTCTTTGTTTATAATTGTGTTATATCCAGTGATTCGTTTGTGGTTATAACATTTAATAAGTATCCTGATGATGGGAGAGATGCACACTCCCAAAACGTCAATTTCTAATCATCTTTTCACCTGGCTTGCTTCCCGAGAACAACTTGAGCAAAAACAAAATGTATTCTTGAGTACTAGAAGTGAATGTGAAATGACCATTTGTAAGATCAGGTTTGTTTCCTATAATGTGATGCACATCTAAAGATTACAAGAAAATTTTTTGTCAGACATGTGCATATTCAATTATTTCATAGTGTTTCACAAAATGTCTGCTAAAAGTGCACACTCCTTAGAGCCAGTCTCGCTCTTAAACTGCTTCAAAGTGTAACATTATTAGAATTTAATTTAGAGGTGAATCTTCAGCTGATATATTTGCTTTTTCAGTGCACATTCTACCCACAGAAAGAAAGAAAAAATGGGGGAGTGCAGTGGATGTATGCTACATTAGGGGAAGAAATAGTAAAAACTCTTGACAGTGTAAAAAGTGTTGTGTTATCCTTAAATTGGAAAACTTGTTTGAAATCTACCACATCTAATAGCCATATTAGTTTATCACAGTTTATTTCCAGCATCATGTATGCAAAATTTCAAGAAACAAAATGTAGTGGTTAATTCTTTGCATAGGAACTTTTAACCCTTACAGCACATTCATATAGCTATATTGGAATTTTAACCTCTTAACATACCTATTATTTACAAAAGAATATTCCTTATCTTACCAATTTTTTTTTTAGTGTCACAACTGAATATTCATTAAGTTACAAACTGGGCCGTTACCCTAACTATGTTCCGGTCTTTACGGACGGTTCTCAGTTAGGTAGCACTACAGGTTGCGCGTTCTTCGTTAATGGTGAGGCTCATAAATTTCGACTGGACTCCACTTCGGTCTTCTCAGCAGAGCTGTATGCCATCTACTATTTGCTCCTTTTTATTTGCAAGTTAGCTCCTGGCTCTTTTATTGTTTGCACTGACTCTCTAACGGCTCTTCAGGCCTTGCAACAGCACACTGCCGCTCACTCCCTTGTATTAAAAATACAGGCCCAGATCTCGCAAATGCTCAGTTGCGGATACCATTTTGTTTTTACTTGGACCCCAGGCCATGTGGGCATTTCCGGGAACGAGGAGGCGGACGCGGCTGCTAAGTCCGCTTGCCGTTTGCCCCGGAGTTCAACAGCTATGGTGCCATACCAGGATGTGCAACGTTTTTTCCGTTGCCAGCTCCTATCTGCTTGGCAGCAATCCTGGACAGCTTTAGAAGGCACACAACTCCGGGCGATAAAGGAGAGCATACAACCCTGGCCAACTTCCTGCAGGGATAACCGGCGGGCTGAGGTGATACTCACCCGGCTGAGAATTGGGCACACACGAGCGACTCATGGCCACCTGTTAAGAGGGGAACCGGTCCCTGTGTGTGCTCCGTGTGCAGTACGCCTCACTGTGCGGCACGTATTGCTTGATTGCCCGCAGTACGCCCATGTTCGCCAGTCTTTGGGCCTAAGGAATAACCTGCACGGTATTTTAGGGGACGACCCAATGACCGTGGATAAGGCACTGCGGTTTGTTTTTAAAATCGGTTTTAATAAACAAGTCTGACTTGTATTTTATATTTATTAATTTTAGAGTTTTTAAATTTTTAGTACTGGGACGAGTTTTTATGTGCTTTTAATAGTTGAGTGTTTATATTTTATCTTACTTTTTAACTTTGTGTAGCTTTTAGTTTTTAGAGTTGACTTCGGGCCCAAATGACCTTGTTGTCGACGGGCCCTAAAACACTACACACTCACTCACATTAAGTTACAATACTGATCACAACAATAGAACCAGTTTTTACAACCATAACAATAAAAACGTTTTTGTCTGAATAGTCTCCAGATTTAAATTCTGAGTATACTCGTTAAATACATAGTATGCTTTCTTTTATAATACATATAAACAAGTTTATATTAGGTACTGCAACATAAAACAACAAAAATGAGTTATTAACCTATATTTTAAATCATACTTTATTATTTATTTTGTTTATATGCTTGTTGCTGTATGAAAAACTCTTAAGCAAGGATCAACTCAAAAAGATACGCTACAGTCAGTGCACACATATTAGATTCCCTTCGTATCTTCTTGCACATAGCGTCACGCACACTGCCGCACATTCTACATATTCATGTTGGATTTTTCTTTTTTTATTGGGTGGGATTATTGATGGAAAATGTCGGCAACAAGTCGCAAAGCATTTGCTTTCGCTCATGGCCTCCCACTGCTTTTGGAGAATACTCCTCCCTTTGGTGTTCTGCAATGATTTGCTCAGCTGCAATATCACCTTCCGATAAGTTGGTAAAGTCACTTTCTTCTTCTGAAGTGCCTTCCTAGCTTTCTTCAGAAATGTCAGTTCCACTAAATTCAATATTATAATCTTTATCACTCTCTGTTTCTATAAAACACACAGAACCGCGCACTATATGTGTACACACAACAGCTGGTAGGAACAAAGACATGTAACATCGAAAAATATGCAGAAGGAACAAGTGCCTGAATCAGAGACATCTGTTGGCACACTTACAATTATCAAAGGAGTGAGTTCAGCACGAAATCTAACGGAAATTTTAAGGAACTGCAAGATAGCGAGAGAACTTGGGTTTTAACCTAATTTCCAGTTGCAAAGCTAGTCACCCGAGTATACTCGGGATTTTTCTATTCTTGAAACATAATAAATACGAGTTTACTCAGGCTTTTACGTTAAGGGGTTAATCATATTTCTGAATAAAATAACATGGGTAAATTGTAGCTTTTGTCTATATTTCCTTCATTAAGCTCTGTATAGAACTTCTCATTGTTTTGCACAGATTAATTTATTGTTTTTACCCTTGAAGGACTGATAGAATATCTGGATGTAAATGAGGAAAATGACAGCAATATTGCACTAGATGAAGCATCCATTGATCCACAGAGTACAACTCACCTAGAAATAGAACCTTTTACACTTCTGGGAGTATGTGCTGGTTTGGTACCATATCCTCATCACAATCAGAGTCCCAGGAATACCTATCAGTGTGCTATGGGGAAACAGGCAATGGGTAAGTAAATCTGTACATGTGCTTGTAAATTATGTTGATTTTGAATGCAGAAACTGAGTTACATATACTATTAATTGAATATTGGCTATATTTACACTATATCACTTTTGTAAAATCAGAACATGTTTTAGGAATTTTTGCTCCCATTAACTAGTTAGTTGTATTTATGCTTGAGGACTCTGGTGGTGATAATATGAACTTGCCAAACTGGTCCGATGGCATGAGTTCAAAGTTCATAATTCAATCCTTGTTTTTGTAACGTTTTCCCACATTGGGTGTCTTATTGTCCTAAGGAGGTTGACTTCCATGATAATATGGTAGATGTTTCAAAAGTGTGCTGCTATGGCTAATTTTTCCATCTGTATTTTATATATCAGAGATGTTTTTTAAGTCTGGTTCTCAAGTTTATTTTTGTCTTACCTATGTATATTTGATCACAGTATCTACAAATTACCTTATAAATGCCTGATTTCTCAGTGTGTGGGACTCTGTCTTTTAAGTAAATTCCAAGTAAATTTTATATCTCTTTTGAGATGCTAAAATAATGTTGCATTTTCTGAAAATTTTCTTAAATCTTTGATCTTGTGTTGGGAAATTTATTTTTGAAGTTTTAATCTGGTAGTCTCCCTGATGGTTTTAACTTTTTGTGTTTCTTGATTTTTTGTTGTATAGTGTTAGGGCTGAAACCGTTGAGCTGAACACATAATTACAGAAATCAGTACCTGTATGTTAGAAGTATTGGCCCTGGCTGTTGAGACACTTGTCCCACTGTGACATAAGGTGGTGAATGGCTGTCTCATGAAAGTCCCGGGGCTGCGATGTGAGCTAGTTACGCACAAACAGCTGGACATCATCCAGGGTGAATCGTTTGCCCCTCAGAGCCTTTTTAAGGGGACCAAATGGCATAATCACAGAGGTCTGAACTGTATGGAGAGTGGCTGAGAACCTCCCATTTGAATTTCTGCAGGAATGCCATGACTGTGTTGGCCATATGAGGCTTTGCATTGTCGTGGAGCAGAATGACCCCACGGGTGAGATTGCCTGGTCGTTTTGATTTGATCACTTGAGGAAGGTTGGTCAAGGATTGCGAGTAATGCTGGGCATTCACTGTTGTCCCGTGCTTCAGGAAGTGTATCAGAAGGGGGTCATCTTGGTCAAAGAAGAACATCAGCATAACCTTTCCTGCACTTGTGTGGAAGGCCTTGGCATTTTTGGTGGTGGTGACCCTGGATGCTTCCACTGGAGACTTTGTCGTTTTGATTCTGGTTCAAAGTAATGACACCATGACTCATCTCCAGCCACCACTCGTGCCAGGAACTCATTCCCATTCCTAGCATAGCGCTACATATGACCAAGACAGTGGGCCATTCGATATGCTTCCTGTTGTGGTTGAAGACTGTGGGGCATCCATTGGGCACACACTTTGCACAAGAGCAGTCATTCCATCATGGTGCTATGAACATTTCAACCTCGACGGCTATGGGTTTCACTTTCACTCGGTGGTCTTGGGTAATGATTGCAACAACCAGCTGGATGATATCATCGGTAATGCAGTGTGGTGCTCCAGACCGTGCATGTTCGGCTAATGACACCTCTCCTCCCCTGAAATGCTTGTGCCACAACTTGACCCTTGCAAGGGACATGCAGTGCTTCGCCATACACTTGTGACATTTGTGGATGAATGTCCATTCCGCTGACTCCTTCCACTGTCAGAAAACGAACAACACCTCTTTGCTCTTTTTTTCACGCCTCCATTTCACTGTCTACAATGTGACTGGCAGCATTGAACAATTGATGCATGCTGCTGCTAGCTTTGTATAGTCATGTGACGTGCATGCGTGCCCTATAGCACTGGGCTGTGAACTTCCACGCTCTGGTCGTAACAACACTTCGTTACACACACCACGATATTACCTTCCTGTAATTGGTTTGCACATACCAGACTCCGGCTCGTTTGTTTTTGAACACCCCTTATATATAGCTAAGATGATGACAAACAGAAACTTGAAAACCAGACTAAATGAACACCTTTGATGCACAAAATTCAATATGAACTCCTGCCATTGTGCAAACTCAGCAGGTTCATATTATCACCACCAGAGACATCCACCATGAGTAGAACTAGTCAGTTGTTAGTTAATGATGGGAGTAAATGTATCGAAACATGTTTTGATTTTACAGTAGTAAGTGAACTATTGTAAACATAACCAATTTTAGTTAATTGATGGAAATTAATCATTTCTTCACACTAGCTGTATATAGGTTAAGATTTTTGATAGAGTCAACATGGTGGTTCAAATCCCAACTTTTTCAAGTTGACTTTATCTGTCAAAAAACATAACAAATGTTTAATAGTATGATTAATCTCACTGTTCAAAATGTCCAATTATTATTGAATTAGTTACTTTGATATTTTATATTTATTTGTACAGTTTCCATTATAATTTCATTGCAATGACATCGAACATGCACGATTATACATCCTGTACAAATACATGAAATTGCTGACCCAAGATTTACTCGCTGACTTAGGTCCCCTGGTCATAAGCCTTTGGATTTCCTGAGCAGCTTGGTGTCACTCCTTTTTGACCTTCACTTCTTTTACCCTAATCCACTTTTTTTTTGTAAATATTTTTGTTTTGACGTGTCCACAATCTTGTATGGAGATTTAAGGGATGAATAAATTGAATTGCTCAGATTAATAACAGGCCATAATTGCTAAAGATTGGATTAATGACTTCCTCACAGTGCTTTTTATGTGGTAAAGATGTCTTAATGATCACTGGACACTTGATTGGATATGAAATTCTCAAAAAACGAAAACATATAATCTCTAAATATTGAGAAGCAATAATGCCAATGTATAGATGGCGGCGACATGATGGTTACGGGAAGTAAGGCGCAAATAAATAGTAAAATAAATAGTATTATTGCAGAAAACATAGTTTTTAAAGGCAACAATGGTATTAGTAAAGGTGAAAGTGAAATGCAGACAAACCTAAATCCAGAAAAGAAAAAAGTGAAGACATCGTGCACGTCCAACATGTTGGCCGAAAGCCACATGGTGGTGATCAGGTAGCATCACTACAAATGATTATAGAAATACTAAATGGTGATCTACGCCATGCAAATGAAGAAATAAAGCATCTACAACATGAAAAAGCAGATCTAAAGACAAAGTTGGAGCAGATATTAAGAGATATTCATGCGCTAAAGTAACGGCAAGTGAAAATCTGGCACAAGTCATAAACAGAGTGTCGGAGCGTTTAAAAGGAGAAATAAGAGATCTTGCTGAAAAAAAAATAAAAAATTGGAAGAAGAAAAGAGTGTGCTAGTGGAAGAAAATAAAAGACTTGCACAGGGAAGCATGAACCTAATCCAATTTGAAGATGCTAGCCAACATGCAGTCGGGAACAATGGTCCCTTCATGAAATGGACGAGAGTGACAAATATGAATAACAAGAAGAAGAAATTGCCTCAAAAGCCTTCAAATATACAACAGATTCAAAGCTCTGACTGGAAATGAACAAGAACAACGATGCAGGTCTTGTATGGAAACACCTAACCTCAACAGCAATGTAGCTACAGGTGAAACAATTGAAGAAAAAAACGTGTTAGTGATTGGTGACTCCATGATTGTTCATGTGAATATGAAAGGTGCACAAACCAAAGTGTATAGGGGAATCAGAGCAGAGCAATTAGAAAAAAAAAGTTAAAAAATATGTGTGACTGTGAAAATTTCATAAGAGATCCAGAAGTGGTCGTCATCCATGTTGGAACAAATAACCTAAAAAAAGCAAAATGCCCTGAGGAAGTGTTGGATGAGATCTACGGGCTCATCAAAAGTACAAAACAAAAATTTCCAAAAGCGATAGTTGCTGTGAATGGTGTTGTGAAAAGGCATAATGTAAATCTACGGTTTATAAGGATGGTAAAGCAAAACATAAGATGGGCATGTGAAACTTTAAGGGCACTATATATTGATGCAGACAAATATTTTGATCATACATGTATTGGGAAAGATGGTTTGCATCTAAATAGAAAAGGGTCTTTCACATTGGGTAAAGTAATAGGCATAATAATAGCAAACCAGGGAAACTAGTTCCTGAAGTAGTAGGTGTGAATAGAAATAGTAGAAAAGGAGTACTAGGCTATGAAAATAGTAATAAAGTAGATGAACAGTCTGAATGTACAGTGTTTACGAACAAAGATAGATGAACTATGTATGTTCATCAAGGACATAAATTGTGACATATTATGTCTGAGTGAGCATTGGCTACAAGAAAAAGAAATACATTATATAGGAATTGAAAACTTTAAATTGGCAATTTCCTACTGTAGAAATAGGTTTAAAAATGGTGGGGTTGCAATATACATTCACAATTCATTAACAATAAAGAAGATAGATCTAAACAGGTTTTGTATTGAAAAAGTTTTTGAGGTTACAGGGGTAGTAATAAGAAGTTACAATGCTGCAGTAGTCACATTATATAGGTCACCTGATGGGGATCCTAACCTATTTTTAGAATGTATTGAAAACCTAATGATTTATTTATTTAACTTCAAACAGGATATAATAATTTGTGGTGATCCAAATGCTCACTTTGACATAACCAAAGGATGTAATACAGTAAGCCAGTTTTTAAATCTATTACAACAGGTGGGATACCATTGTGTAAATACAACTCCTACACGAGGGACAGCATGCCTAGATAATATAATAACAAACATAAAACTGAAACACTATTCATTTAATGTCTTAGATTGCAAAGTAGCTGATCACCAAGCACTGTTCTTTAAGGTTATCACTGAAAAGCTATTTCTCAGAAAACTACAAAAATAATCAAAGAAATCAGAGATCTCAGCATAGAAAATGTAAATCAATTCAAAGATAGCCTAGCATTAGTAAATTGGAAAACAATGCTCTGTAGTGCTTCGGGGTCAGCTGAAGTATTTGAGGTATTTTTTGCAAAATTCGATAATTTGTTCAATAGTTCTTGCACTAAAAAAAAAAAAAAAAAAAAAAAGACTTGTAATTCCCAATAAAAAGAAAAAAGCAATTAATGCATACAGGTGGTATAATTCACAACTTGAAAGAATGAAAAATAGGCTAATAATTATCCAAGACATGTATAAAAAAACACCTAATGATTTGTTGTCAAACGTTTTGAGAGATTATAAGAAAAAGTACAGGAAACAGTTAATGGATGTGAAGAGAAATTCCAATCAAATACACAGAAAATTCAGATAGCAAATGCAAAGCAGCATGGTCTGTCATAAAGTCAGTAACAGATAAAGAAAGTAAAGACAGTGCATATGAAAGAATAACTCCTGGCGAATTTAATAATTTCTTTTTACAGTCAATAGAGGACATAACTGTACAGGTGCCATCATCTCTGGACATGGTAATGAGCTTTATAACACCAGGAAAGGAAAATGAGCTTTTCACTTAGAGTAGTAACATTCGATGAGGTTCTAAAAGTTAACAAAAATCTAAAAAATTCAAAAAGTAGGGAAATTTATGATCTTTCCAATGACCTCGTCAAAGAAGAATTCAGTATATACAAGTACTGCATACCTACTGCAGTAATAGATGTTTCAATGACGGCATTTTTCCAAAAGAGCTAAAAATTTCCAAAGTAACGCCAATATACAAAAAAGGGGATTGAGAAAGCGTGACTAGCTATAGACCCATCTCTGTAATTCCTACAATGGCAAAAATTATAGAATGTCAGCTAAAAAATCAATTACAAGATTATTTTGAGAAGCAAAATTTATTCTTCAGTAATCAATTTGGTTATTGTAGAGCAAAATCAACAATATTAGCTGTTGATACTTTTGTAGAAAATATATATCAAGCTTTTGAAAATGGTGACTTGGCTCCAGTCACTCTTTGTGACTTGAGCAAAGCTTTTGATAGTGTACAACATAGTATCTTGTTAAATAAAATGAAAATATATGGGATCAAAGGAAAAAGTTTAAATATATTTGAATCTTATTTAGATGGTCAAAAACAGTATCAGCCGGGGGAAGGAAATCAAGTGTCACTGAGTTAAAAACTGGGGTTCCGCAAGGCTCGGTATTATGGCCCCTGCTGTTTCTTATAATGATTAATGATGTATCATAATGTTATCCCTGCCATACAGTTTATGCGGATAATACATCCTTCCTTAACATTCACAAAATCTTAGAATTGTTGACAGAATCTGCAAACGAAACCATGCAGCAGGTGCAGAATTGGTTTAGATCTAATGGCTTCCTTATGAATCCTGACAAAACCCAAAACATTATCTTCAGTTTAAAACATGTAAATACTGCCAATGATAGTTTGAAACTTCTAGGTATTGTAATTGATAAACAGTTATCTTGGAATCCCCATATTGATTTTGTATGTAATAAGTTTACATGTATAGTATTTCTTCTAGCAAATTTAAAAAAAGCAGTACGAAAAGAATTTGTTAGAATGGCATATTTTTAATTTTTGCAGTCCATCCTAAGATATGGCATATTCTTATGGGGTAGTAGTCCACCTATAAATGAGGTATTGAGAATTAAAAAAAAGACAGTAAGAATTTTGACTAACTCAAAGAAACTTGAACACTGCAAACCACTATTTATACAATTACAAATTCCAACCGTTGTTAATTTATACATACAATACAAGTAGTGGTGGCAGCGGCGGCAGCTGTGGTAAAATTGATATGCCATAACCACAGACTACAGAAGACTTCCAAGTACTACAGAATTATAGGCATTAAACTATACAATTCACTTCCATAAAAAATAATGTCTTCAAACATTCATATATATTGTGACTTTGCGGGTTCGTAGAATTTTGGTTGTCACACTGCCCGCGTATCAGTTCCTTTTGTGTAAACAAGCCATGCGATCGTAGATACTGGTTCGTGACAATATAAAGAGACTATACAAATGGCTCATAAAGCATCCTTTATACAGTGTACAAGAATTTCATACAAGTAAATGTGATATGTAAAATATGTGTAATTAATTTAATGTAATAATGCATAGTTCTTTTTTTTTCTTTCTCTTACGAAGCCTATTGTAATCATTGGAATTACCAAATGGTGAATAAATATATTATTAATATTATTATTATTATTATTATTATTATTATTATTATTATTATTATTATTATTATTATTATTATTATTATTATTATTATTATTGTGACTTTGTGGGTTCGTGAAATGAAAAGTCCAATTACACCACTCAAAAATGTTCTTTATTTCCACCGACTTACAGTTAAACTCTTGCCAATTACACAGAATTACGTGCTGCAACAATTACAATTCGCCAGTTCGTCCGTTACAACTTCACTTGTACTCGCGATTACACAAACTCCGATACACATACACAGTTCGTACAGTCTTCCGTTGCACAACCCTTTCGTTCATTAACACGTCACTGACTAACACTGCCTTCTTACACCAAGAACTGTCCTCACTCACACACTAACCAACTGACTGACTGACCAAACCAACAACTGACTAACTAACTCCGACTCCGTCTGTCTGTAACCCTCTTTATATCGGAATATCCCGCCTTCTGGTGTTTACAGGATTGTTCTAGTAACAGAAAGATCGAGAACCAGGTGTAGGGAAACATACGGCACAGTCATGTTTTTCCTCCCAACCGCCGCCTTGTCACCACTACAAGACAAACGAGGAGGAGGTGTGGCTAACCGAACCTCCCCTGCCTTCCGCTGCCAGCTGCTTTCACAGGGTGTTCCAGCGCTCTTGTTACATTATTATTATTATTATTATTATTATTATTATTATTATTATTATTATTATTATTATTATTATTATTATTATTATTATTATTATTATTATTATTATTATTATTTATTATTAATCTTAACCTATATAAGAATTCTCCTATACATCTATTTTTCTTTTCACCCATCGCCGTTAACATGCTTAATGCCACTACCTCTTTGCTCACACTGTCCCATTTCTTATCCCATATTTTTCTCCTGCAATCTGTTAACTCCTTACATTCTACCAGATAGTGAACAGTGCTCTCTTCATCTCCACAAAATTCACATATGCCTACCTCATTACTTCTTAACCCTTTTAGATATATTATTCCTACTCTCATTCATGCTATGCCTTCTCATCCAGTTTTGTCACACTGATCTATATATTTTTCACTACCCCTTCTGTCTTTAATTGCTTATAAAATTTCAAAGATTTCTTTTCTTCTATACTTTCCCATATCTCCTGTCTATCTATGTCTTGTACTCTGGTTCTCACTTCCTTCCAAAAACCGCTATGATTTGACTCCTCTGCTCTCCATAAATCTCCTATGGCTATCTTCGATGCTATTCTTTCCAATTCCGACCACCTTCTATCTGTTTTCTTAATGCTTTTCTGTTGCTTCATGCACAGATTCAATAATTCCCCTTTCTGTCCTTTAGTACACTTATACCAGAATTTCATTATTCTCTCTATTATTAATCCCCTCCTTTTTTGTATTTCCCACCTCTAGTAATGCCACTTCCCTTGTTGCTGATTTCTTTGCAAAACAATCTATACATCTGGTCTAATTGTGTACCTATCTCTGATGTGCCCCATTGCGTACATTGTTCTGGATTCGACGACCGCTTCATACATTCTTTCTAACCATCTGACATCTCCAGTTTATGTTTACACATTCTTACACCTGTCATTGCCGCCCTGCCATTAGCTATCATTTTTCTGGCATGTACGGCCCGCCCTTCAGTGCTACAGATCCTTACACCTAAATAGTCATACCTCCTTTACCACTTCCACCTTTTCATCTCCTATAAACCACTCCTCTCCTTTTCTCAGTATCGATCCTCTTTTTTTTTTTTTTTTCTGTTTATTCTTAATCCCCTAGTCAGCACAAAACCTATGAATTGCCTCAATTGATTTTTGTAGCCCTATTACAGAAATTGCTCCTACCATTAAATCATCTGCATACAGTAAACCAGGAATCTCTTTGTTCATTATTATTGGGCAATTAGCTACTTATTTTCACACAGTAGTTTCTTCAAAGTAACTAGTTTTCTGGAGCTACGAAATGTAGATACAGAAGCCTTTGCATTATATTTTGTATTAATGTAGTAATTCTTATCTTTGAATAAGGGATTGTCTTTTCATACAATTTTTTGTACTTGCATAATATATTCTTCTCAATATTTAAACATTTTTTATTTCTGTTTTGGTTTTATGAAGTACATTACATTTTTCCAAAATTGGAAAAATTCACCTGATACAGCATGCCTTCGTAGTATAATCACATATGTAATTTGTTGACTGATAAAGTGAAGGAAAACTGGGATGGATTGCTAAGCCAGACAGACTTTAAACAAATTCACTTATTAGGTGAATTAATGGAAAAACACTGTGAGAGATCTGTAGTTCAAATCCTGACTATGGGATTAAATTTTTCAGTCTGACTTTACATTTCCAAACTAGCTTATTCTCGGAACTCTGACCATCCATGGACTGCTGCTTTTTCAGCTTCCACTTCATGCAATCGATTACACTTGAAATTCAGTTATATATGTAGATTTCCTATTTGCATTGTATAGTGTTCACCTTGCCACTGCTATAATTCTCCCAGATCTTGTTTGTTCTTGTTTTGCTTCCTAAGGCTGAAAAATGGGTAGTTCATGGATATTGGAGCAGGGGGACAAATGTGGAAAAACAGCAATATTTCAATACAAATCTTAAGATCGTTTTCTCTCCTTAAATAACTTAAGCTCCTCTCTCCTAGCCTTACCTTGATCCAAAAAAGAGAAAAATATGCTAAAAAATGCTTGGAGTACTTAGAGAAAAGTTTCTGTAAGCTACATAAAACCTCAAATTCCTTTCACTCTTCTGGGTTGTTATGTAGTTTTGTAAAAGAACTGCCAAGCTTTCAGATTCTTTGCACTGTTTATTTCTTGGCAGAAAAACCAGAGAAACTTTCTTTTGTGTGATGCGAGAATATTTTCTAAGTCCCAAGGTGCACGTATACACATGCACAAGCAGACAACCTGCAGGTTCTCGCATTGCAGCCAACATGAGAAAGATGTGTAACACTTGTAGCCAACCTCTGCAAAAATACTCCAGACATCTGTCCAACACCGGTGTAGAAAGACAGGTGGATGCAATTAGTGCAGATCAGTTTTGGAAAATACTGATCATGTTTCCTCTTAGGTTTTATTGCTTTACAAAAGTAGGCTTGTTGTCCAGCAGAAGTACCTATTGTACTGTTAGAAGTGGAGGCTGTTCATTCTGTGTTCTTCGAATATTTAAAATTCATGCAGGAAATGGCTCGACAAATCAATAAACTGGACTTGTCCTTTTATTTTAATAATGAGGAGGCCTGCCTTCAATAATTATTCGATGAGGGTTTGCTGAGGACATGGATGTTGTGTTCCGAATGCAATGCCACCTTTAGTGTATTTAGCTAGTTAGTGTAAATTAGGGACTATTGTGTGTGTTTAGCATAATTAGTTAGGTAGTGCAATTTATGTACTTTGTAGTTACTTTGCTAGATAGTGTAATATAGGGACAAATAAGACTGTTGGCAGCATTGCATTCAGTGGAGAAACAAGGATAATTTGGCTGTACCAAATTCTTCAATATAGCTACATACACTGTAAGTAAATAAATAAACAATTAAGTTATGACTTCAGTAACGTTAAAAGAATGCCCTCCAGCACAAAATTCCACTAGAAAGTAAAGAAAACATATTAAACATCATAGTTATATTTACAAAATCACAGTTGTATAAAAATGCAAAAGACTTAGAAAAAATTGCTGCATCACATATTAGGAAAAAGAGTTGAGAAACCATTATTAATGATGTGGAAGCCCTATTTGGAAGTTGTGAATTTTACTTTATGTAATTAATAAAAAAACTAATATGTCTTCCATATCTAACTTGAGATGTAATATGTATTCCCTCTTTTTCTCTTTCTCCCTCATTTTGTATATCATTGGTCAAACTGTATTAATTAATATTTTTACTCTGCAGGAAGTATTGGATATAATCAGAGAAATAGGATAGATACTCTAATGTATAACATAGTATACCCACAAGCTCCAATGGTTAAGACTCGTACAATAGAACTGATCAACTTTGATAAATTACCAGCTGGTCAGAATGCAACTGTAGCTGTTATGAGCTACAGTGGATATGATATTGAAGATGCGCTCATCTTAAACAAGGCATCGATTGACAGAGGTATGATTCATAGTTTGTGATTACAATAATGAATTGCTTATACTGCTTTGTTGAGAATACTCATATGTACTCATATGACAGCTGCAGTAGTAACTGAGACATAATTTCTTAGTTGCTTATAATTGTTAATATCTAATTTTAAGGATATGGTCGCTGTTTAGTGTATCGAAACTCTAAATGTACATTGAAGCGCTATGCCAACCAGACTTATGATCGTATATTGGGTCCACTTATTGATGCTGATACAAAGAAACCAATATGGAAGCATGATATCCTTGATGCTGATGGTATAGTTGCACCTGGAGAAAAAGCAGAAAATAGACAAGTAAGTGGTTTTGTCAGTATTCTCCTATTGTATTATTGTGATTTATATGTACTATTTAAGTCTGATGTGTAAAAACATTTAGGACTTTGCAAACAATTAATATTCATAACTAATATTTATAATAGTTGAATGTTTGCCTCTTAGTTATTTATATATGAAAAATAAGACTCACTTTTTAAATTTCTGCAAATATGTTTCTGAGGCTTTTTCCTCCATTATCATTTGTTGATCAACTGATCTTAGTTAATAAAGCTGATCCTTCCATAGAATGTTCTGGTGGTGATACTAGGAAGAGTTGATCTTTGGAATATCAGAATTGAATATTTTGTTCTTGTTCTTCTAGATTAAAATCTCAACTTGACACTTATAATGGTACTAGATAACATTTTAGCGCTAGTACCAAAGAAACACATTGAAGAAGCACTAAAACTGTTAAGTCTACAAGAGAAAACCCATAAAATTCACAGTAGAAATGAAAATAGACAACTACCATCTTTTGATTTAAATATAATTTAAAGAGTCAAACTAATACTCAGTGCTCCATTTATTGCTACTGTTTACCTAGAATGAGTTTCGTTAGGACTGTAACAGAAATTACATATGTGAATTGGAGGTGAAGATGCTGTTCTCGAAGCCCCACGTTGGGCACCATATGTAATAAAAATTTACCTTCATGTATGATGTCCTACGTTGTGCACCATATGTAACAAAAAATACATATGTGGATTGGAGGTAGTGATGGTGCGATTATTTCTGTGTTGATTTATCTATAAGTTCCTCGGTTGCTTTTTTATCCATATTAGACTAATCTTCAGGGAGTGGTTGCAGATGAGAGATAATGTAGGATGGTAAGGAGATAAAATAAATATAATATTCTTTTCTTCTGCATTGAGCAACGTTGAGACCAGATGTGTGTGCAATTGTTTTGCAGAAAGGATGTGGTTCATAAAGCATTATAAGAGTATTATAATTATATAATAGTAAATAGTGACGGCTAGATAAGTGATGGATTAAGTTATATCGAGATTTAACAGTATTGGAACACCACAGTGAAGCGAAATAATTATTAATTTTTAGATGAGTCGTATTTATTACACATCTTTTGAAATCCCACCAGAAGAGAATCCCACATTTAAGTTCATCACTAAATTAACAGATGGCAGCAGCAACTCCAGAATTACCCACACCACTGGATCAAGCTTTAGTCGCATAAGAGCCGAAGATGCAAATGATGATTTGCGAAACATGTCCTCAAAATAGGTACGAAAGTGAAGCAGATGTGTAATAAATACGACTCATCTAAAAATTAATAATGATGGATTAAGTGTTTTGACTAATAATTGTAAACTGTTCAAATAAACCCAGTTTTTATTTCGACAAGAAAGTTATCAAAATTATTTAGTCCTTGGACAAAACCCAAAATCTCTTCCCATCCCAACCACAACCAGATATAAGTTTTCACGAGCTTCTAGGAGAGCAGCTGGAAGCACTCCAGAGATACAGCAATGAGAATTTCCGAGAACAATAGTGTCATCCCTGCATTCCTGCAGCAACAGAGAAATTCTGCTAAATATGGGCGCTGTAACATGGGGCTTCGAGAACAGCTACTAAACCTCCAATTCACGTACGCAATTTATGTTACATGACCAACTTTCAGTAGTCGACATCAGCTGAGATTGTTAGGAAGATCCTAACGAAATGCGTTCTAGGTAAACACTAGCACTGAATGGAGCATTGAGTATTAGTTCGACTCAAAATTATATTAAACAGAATAAACTTCGGGATCTAAAGAAAACCAACACTATATAGTTATTGAATTATAGATGAGTCATATTTATCACACATCAGCTTCATTTACGTACCTATATTGAGCACATGTTTCGTGAGCTATCATTTGCATCGTCAGCTCTAATGTGACTAAAGCTTGATCCAGTGGTGTGGGTAGTTTTGGATTATTCTCTCCCATATGACGAGTTCTTTATGTTTTTGTACATATTTTAGTAATTTGGTGCTATCTTCAATTTCATGATTTTCAGACCAGAAATTAGCTGCTATTGCGGACTTATCAATATTTTTGTATCTTAAGTGCTTAAAATGTTCTTTCTTTCTAGTGCCTATGTTTCTTTTTGTACTCCCAATGTAAATTTTTTCACAGTCTTTACACTTAGTCTTGTAAATGCCTGACTTTTCTTCTGGTTTTATCTTATCAGTATTATTACTGTTAAGTAGGTTTTTAATGTTGTAATTGTGTTGGTGCCAATATTATATTGTATTTCTTGAATATTTGTTGGAAATTTTTTGTGGCTCAGTAGTGGTAAGTAAATTTAGCAAATCTAATTTCTTGTTTCATTGGTGAAAGAGCTGTGATCTGTTTTAATCTTTTTTGAAGTTTGATTTTATTTTTTTATCTACAAGACTTTTTCCATATCCATTTTTAATTGCAGTTTTTAAGATTTGATGGTTTTCTTTTTGATATTCTTGCTGGCTGAAAGGTAGATTTACTAATGTGTGTGTGTGTGAGGCTGTTGATGGTGGCATGTTTGTGTGGAATTGGGTTGAAACTATTTGCTTTGTTATAATTATCTGTGTGTGTTGCTTTTCTATGAATACCAAATTCCAATTTTTCATTGTTTTTTGTGATTTTAAGGTTCAAAAAAGGTAGAGTACAGTCCTCTTCAGTTTCTTCTGTGAATTGTATGCTGGGCTCTTGAAGGTTGAGTAGTTTCAAAGCATCATCTATCTGTTTGTAGTGTACTACTGCAAAGATGTTGTCTACATATCTGTACCATGTTTTAAAAATATGAGGAAAGGCTTTAGTTACATGTGTTTTGAAAAAGTTCATGTATAAATTGGCCAAAAATGGATATAGCGGCTTTCCCATAGCCAGTCCTGAAATTTGTTTGTAATACTTTCGATCGAAGACAAAATAATTTTGGTGTTCACATATTTCAGTGATTGCCAAATATTCTTCTATTGTATTGGCATCTAGGCTAATAGAAGTTAGCCATTTCTTAAGTTGAATCAAAAGTTTGTCTATTGGGATGTTAGGGAAGAGGGAGCGGACATCAAAGGATACTAAAGTGTCTTGAGGTTTTAGTTTAAGATTTTGTATTTTTTCTACCAGGTTTAAAGAGTATTGAATTGTGGAAAGTACTGAAATTTTTTGGTTAGTCATTTTGCCAGAAGCTAAGTAGGAGTGTTAACATTATTTACAGTGGGTAAATCCATATAATCTTGCAAGGGTAGGGTTGTCCGGTTTGATAGTTTTTTGTTCTGCAGTTGTTAAAATTTTACTATTATTGATGGTTTTGTGTACATCTTTTATGCGTTGGTTGAGTGGATTTGAATATATTTCTTTGAATTCTTTTTTGTTGTAGTACCTCTAACATTTTTTCCTTGTATGTATCTGTGTCTAAAATTACTATTTTGTTCCCTTTATCAGCCCTTGAGAAGATTACATCCTTTTTTCTTAAAGATTTAATTATTTTAATTTGTTTCATATGTTTTCCTGCTTTTTTATTTGCTAAGTTTTCCTATATAGAAGTAGATTTTTTGCTAATTATATTTTTATCCATAGTCTGCAAACCTTCTACTGCTATTTCAATATCTGCAAGGAACTTATCAGGACTGTTGGAGTATGATATACATGTTTTCAGGGCTTGGTTTAGCATATCTATTTCTTCAGTATTACAGTTACTCATATTGATTAATTACTGTGGCTCTTTAAACTTCAGAAATATGGCAGACTTTGATGTAGAGGTAGATAGGATTTTAAAACTAAGTGAATACAGAAGAAATTATCTATCTGCATCAGCATGTTCATTGAGAGCTATGGGATGTAATTATCACATACCAAATTCAAATACTGAAATTGTAACTTTAAGTATAGAAGTATAAAAAACAAAAATTAAAAATGAATGTCTATATTCTCTCTTTCTGCTGTTTTAACCATGCTTTCAAGACATCTCTGCAAAGATCTATCAACCGGGAGTGTGAAATGTCAGTCTCTAACAGCACTATTCCCAAAACTCTGCTTATTTAAAAAAAATGCTCATAATATCTTTTGTTAGTAATGTGACGCTAATTCAAGATCTGAAAAGAAATTTTAATTGCTAGTTTACTTTACCGTGTATAGCATTTTATCCACGTCAGCATTACAGACTGATGTGAATATGCATTGTCTATATAAAAAAACCTATAAAACCTATATAGAAATATTTATATATCATAATGCTTATCACTGTGAATCAAGTATGAGTCCAACATAGAAAAAAAAAAAAGAACTGATGTAAATTGTAACATCTGCCTTGTAATATTGATACAGTAAAACCTCTCTAAAACAGAAGACGTTCGTGCCATCATTTATTTTCTGTTTACACAGGATTCCATCTTGCACGAGGGCTGTGTTTGAATACAAAGAAATTACAGAAGCTATAGTCACACAGGTTTATAGTGAAAGAATAATATAAAATGAAGTGTAGGTAATAATAGGCTGATATATATTATATGCTATGCTTTCAATTTACGTACACTAATTGTATGCATGATTGGAGGATGATCAAGTTGTTCTCCGGAAGCAAGCCAGGTGAAAAGACAAATTGGAGGAATTGATTAACAGTGACATAAAAATTAATTGAAAAAAACTATTTGTAGTCAGTAATTTGACACTTTGTCACTTACATTTTTATATTATTGATGGACTAGTTTCGGAAGCCATCACCTCCATTTTCAATCTCTATCCAACTGTCTGTTGTCATCTGTTATCTTCTCTCAGGTGATGGAACTGTGAACTTCTTTGTCAAATTATCTACTGGTGGGATTTCAAAGCTCATTACTCAGTTCTTATTTTTCCATATGAATATGTTCTCCCATGTTGTCAGTTTATTTTGCTTTATCACTCCTTTTAGTAATTTTGGATTTGGATCAATATCATGGTTTTCGTCAGCTACTGCTGACTTATCTTGTTTCATTTTGATGTTTCTAAAGTACTCTTTAACTCTGGTTTTTAGGTTTCTTTTAGTTTGACCTAAGTAGCATTTTTCACAATCCTTGCAACTTACTTGGTATATTCCAGATCTAATAACTGGTGGGATTTCATTGTTTTTTAATTTAGCAATCTAAAACTGAGTATCTATTAGTAGGTGCCAAGATGATATTTTGTTCCTTAAACACCTTTTATAATTTATTAAATGTTTTTGGGTGGTATGTGAATGCACTGAATGGCCTAAATATCTTCAGGAATGACACAAAAATAAAATTTGAAATTTACAGGAAGCCAACACAGTCAGAAAATTACATAAAAAATCATAGCTATAACCCAATTACACATAAACATGCAATAATAAACAGTCTTACACCAGGCTAGTCAACATACCCGTGGATAAAGCAGAATACTTCAAAGAACAAAAAGCCAAACTTCATATAGCAGAAGAAAATGGATACAACAGAAGTCTGGTGTTTAAGAAAATGAGAAAAGGTAAACTAAAGAAAACCATTAAGGATGCAACCACATTCACTAAAGAAAAAGAAAGCACAGCATTTCAGTGCATTCACATACCACCCAAAAACATTTAATAAATTAAAAAAGATGTTTAAGGAACAAAATATCAGCTTGGCACCTACTAATAGATACTCAGTTTTAAAATTGCTAAATTAAAAAACAAAAGATGAAACCTAAAAACCAGAGTCAAAGAGCACTGTAGAAACATAAAAATGAAACAAGAAGATAAGTCAGCAGTAGCATTTTATTTTTGGAACGAAAACCATGACATTGATCCAAATCCAAAATTATTAAAAGGAGTATGATAAACCAAAATAAACTGACAACATGGTAGAACATATTCATATGGAAAAATAAGGCCTTAGTAATGAACTTTGAAATCCCATCAATAGATAATTTGGCAAATAAGTTCATAGTTCAGCCGCCAGACAGAAGAGAGCAGACAACAACAGACGATAGTTGGAGAGAGGTTGAAAATGGAAGCAATGGTTTCCGAAACGAGTCCCTCAATAATATAAAAATGTATGTGATGAAGTGTCAAAAACCTGACTACAAATAGTTTTTTCAACAATAATTGTAGCTATTGTGCCTAGTTTCTCTGTTTTCAGTTTTCCTTTTCCAATCTGCAACTGTCTGCATTACGTCATTTGCTTCACCTCACACCGCTTTCAGAATAATGTTATGGTGACATTTTAAACTCTTGAGGCTTCTATTGGAAGCTCTAAAATTGTCTTTGCCTAACTTTCTTGCTGTCTCTAAAACTTGAGTCTTAAGCAATGGTTTAGAAATGGGTATGTTTTTAGCATGCGCACACTAACAAACCACTCAAGCACAGTACGATTTAGTTCGTCATATTCTCTAGATTTTGTGATGTATTTCATATGCCCTGTTGTTCCCTTTAGCCACTCATATTTTATTGTTATTTGGTTTTTCAAAATCTCAGAAAACTGAGTTTTTCCCACTTTAAACAACACAGTTAATTCTTTAGCTGGACATCTGTTCTTTTCATGTTCTTCAATAATCTTAAGTTTTTCCTGCAATGTTGTCTTATGTTTAGAACTCATTTTACAGAATTTTTGTACATACAAACTATGTTTTTGAAAATCAGCAAAGTTCACAGTTTTCTTCCACTTGTACTCGATCACTTGTAAGAACGAAACTGAGAATGAACACACTGCTAAACAGTACTACATGTGTTGGAAGAGAGTTGAGGGAGCTAATGGTTTGTTTTCCCCTTTCCTCGAAGGTTTACAGTTTATAACTTTATGGTTCATGGAACTTCATTGCAAGTGCAGTTGCCCTCAAATTATTGCATTTTTTTAAATACATATATTGTAACCCATCACACATAAAGTAATCAGTTTTAATCAGGTTATTTACACAAACAGTTCCCGAAAAAATATTTCCGTATCTGCATTAGTAGGCAGTTTTCTGGCTTAGAGTATAATTTTACATGGGAAATAGCTCTGTTCCAAAATTTATTTTCTGTTCTTCCAGGTTTCTGGCATATAAAGGGTCTGTTTTATGCAGGTTTTACTTTACCTAGAAAATTCTCATTTTTATGCATTTTTCATTTTGTTTTACATTCACTAAAATTGTAGCACTAAATTGCCTTGTTCTTTACAATTCGGAACATTTTACTGTTGAATAAGGTACCCCAGAGTATGAGCAATCATATGCTCTTACTTAATATATGGAAAAATTAAATTAAGGTTTTACCTCTTGAATATGACATTTTTGTGGAATTGCTCAATAGCTTTCTACTAGAGGTTAATAAAGTATTTGAATGCCTCTCTTCTGTGAAAATTGGTATTGTGCAGGAATCTGTTGTATTGTATTTCTGATGCCAATGACCAGCTTGTAATATCCGTTAAGCAATGGATAGAACACAGACATAATTATCACAGGACTCCATGGTTTTAGTCTGTCGTTAATTCATATTTTTAGTTGACAGTTATATTTTTTGTATTTAATTTAGCATAGAAGAACAACTTCTAAGAGCAGTTACCTTTTTATTCAACAGGTGCTAATAAACAAGTCAATGCCTACAGTTACTCTTAATCCCATAAATCCACTGCAAGCTCAACCAGAATACAGAGATGTTCCAGTTCTGTACAAGGGGCCAGTCCCTTCATACATTGAAAAGGTTATGGTATCATCTAATGCTGAAGAAGCTTTCCTTATCAAGTTGCTACTGCGGCAGACACGTCGCCCTGAAATTGGAGACAAATTCAGTAGTCGGCATGGGCAGAAAGGAGTTACTGGTAATTTAATATATCTGGTATAGAAGAGGAAGTACAAATAAATGCAATCCCAAACTGACACCAGACATTAGTCCAGAATGACTTAATCAGTAAACATAGTAAATCATTGTGCAAATAAGAATCAAACAACAGACAATTAGATTGCATGACTGTACTTATTGAAGTACTACATGGCAGACCATTGAGACGTATTGACCTTAATTGACACAGTGCTGCATTTGCTTGTTATCTTGTTTACTAGAGGAGCAAAATATTAGCAACCTGGGTACAGTAAGTGACGAAACAACAAATTGACCATTTGTGAACTGTGTAACTGATAAGTTATTTGTAATCTTCCTATTGTAAGTACATTATAGATATGTTCAAGTTATTCTCAGGAAACAAGCCAGGTGAAAAGACAATTAGAAATCGATGTTTCAGGAGTGTACATTGCCCCCATCATCAGGATATTTTTAAGAAATGTTATAACCACAAATAGTTACAACACAAATATCAACAAAGCCAAAGGCGTTCCCGAATCTAATCCCATTTCTAATCATCTTTTCACCTGGCTTGTTTCCCGAGTATATCTTGAACATATTCGTCACCAGGAAATCAGGACTTATTACGCTATAGATAGTAAATATTGTCTAATACTCTTAAATATTTTGAGATGCCTATAATTCTGTATGAATTTCTATGGCTAATGAATTGAAATGAAAAAAAAGATTTAATAGGTAACAACCAAGATAAATGTATGGAAAGTTCTCCTTTTGGGGCTCAAGTGATCTTTGGTATAAATTTGATTATATATATATATATATATATATATATATATATATATATATATATATATGTGTGTGTGTGTGTGTGTGTGTGTGTGTGTACTCAGTGCCAATCAAGAGAACAATTAATATTTTATGGAAATGTTAGTGCTTATCATGACCAAATGGAGAGTGTCATTATTATTATTATTATTATTATTATTATTATTATTATTATTATTATTATTATTATTATTATTATTACTATTATTATTATTACTATTATTATTATTATTATTATTATTATTATTATTATTATTATTATTATTATTATTATTATTATTATTATTATTATTATTATTATTATCATCATCATCATCATCATCATCATCATCATTATTATCATCATTATTATCATTATTATTATTATTATTATTATTATTATTATTATTATTATTATTATTATTATTATTATTATTATTATTATTATACGCCCGCCTCGGTAGCATAGATGGTAGCATGTCTGCCTTACAATCAAGAGGTTCCGAGTTCGAATCTCGGTCAGGGTAAGTTACCTGGATAAAGTTTTCTCCAGTGTTTTCCCTTATCTTAAAAGAGAATGTCGGGTAACTCTAAGCCCCATGCACCGTGGGCCCATTTGAGTATCATTTCACCCAATCCATTCATTGTCCGATATGACTTTAAAAGGTTAAAGGACGTAAATTACAAAAGCAAACAAACAATCTTAATATTATGTATATAAAGATGATGAAATTGCTTCTGGAATGAGAGTGGGTATTATTTTGTGTTGGTGCACGAAGACAATAGTGTAACAGTGAATCTCTGCACATGCAAGTATTTATCAATATAATAATTTGCATTAACAGAAGAGACATACCTGTAAAATATTCATGCTTATTCTAATGGGAAAATGCTACTGATATTTAATTTGCATGCATTGCAGTTGTTGCTGTTCTTGATAAACAATGTCACCATTGTTATCATAATCATCATCACATGATCATCATCAACATCATCATCTGAAGACCTGCTGTAATTTCCCATGGAAATAACAAGATGTTTTTCCTTTCTTCCAGAACTCCTTCATTTTCCCATACTCCTACATATTATGCCTTGTAGCGGTTTATTGTGGATGAAGGTGGTGAGGATGGATTTCTCACCTTTGGTGAAGTTCTAGCAGAATTCTTGAAGTTCTCCACGGCTGCTCTCGAGCAATGATTCCTGCACCCAGGGTCAAGGTATCGGAACGGAACTGAAGGATTAAGGGTTTCGCTACCAGTTTAAGAATAATTCCGAAATTTGTTCCAAAATATGTTTTATTTCTTCTTGAAGAATGCATATTTGCTGGTTATTTACAGAATGTTGTATATTATAGGATGTTTAATTTCCTAAATTATCGAATGATACAACAACTAGTGGTTCGTCTAATGTATGCGTCGTCAATAAATCTTTTGTGGTCTTCATTGCTGTATTTGCTCAAAACTTTGCCTTTAATAAGCTTACACGGAACTATATCTCTATACCACTGTATCACGGTGAAAATATCTTGCAGACGCAGATTAATAAAACTTAAACATTTTCTGCAGACTTGCAGAGCATTGCGTATAAAACATGTCTGATTCCTAAGACGGATGCTTGCAGAAGAACTGGTTCTTGCAAAGATTCCATCCTCTTCCTTATGTTGCCATAGTTACACAAATTCTAAACTGTTATTGGTTAACGTCATAGGTTACGTAATCTCATTCTAGAAATTACTAATACGCATAATCTTTTACAAACCTTGACTTTTGTTGTATCATTCTCATGGCCTGCTTTACTTTAAACTTATATTTTAATATAAATTGCAGTCTCTTCAACTGTCTTTAATACATTCATTTTAAAAGAATTTAAAACGACATAAAATATCTGCTACAGCCTTCATATGATTAACTGGTTTTTGCCAGTTGACAGCCTTCTTTACTGCTATTAATGCCCTTTACTTTGAACTGAATAAACTATATTGGGTTAAAATAGCAATACTAAGGGGAAAGGCAAATTATTTTGGACCATGTTATGCAGCAGTACCTTGATTATATAATTTAAAATACTATGATTTATGCACTTTCACAAGTTCAGTAGCTCAGTTTTCTTCAGTTCCTCTTTCACTGGTACATTGTGGCAAACAACTTATTGAATTATTTCATTTTTTCTTGTTCTCATTATTGGTGCTCTATCCAAATTACAAAGTGGTGTTTTGCATTGTCCATTACTAGCTTTTCATAGAGAAATATGAAGGAAAACTTTAATTTCAACACCACCTTTTAAGAGAATCCAAACTTCAAATTCAAGGTCCGATAGAGATGCCCCTATCACTTCCAATTAAAAATTCAATATTATTTGAAGCAAGAAGTTAGAAACAGTGATGTATTTAACATTTGAAAGTAATGAGTTGGTGTTTGTTTTTGAATTACCGACTCATTACTTTAAAAAAAAAAATTCAATAGTTATTATCACGTCATGTCAAACTTTTACATTTCAGTTCTAAGTAATTACAAATATACATACATGCATATATGCCAACCAATAATGATATCCATTACAATGCTTACGTCACAATGCATTGTTATAATATAATAGTGGTTTTTGCACTTATGTTAGATACATTACTCTCTACCTTCCTCTTGGATCAGTTTTTGCACAATTGAATTTTGGTCTTAGCGCGAATAGTATTTATTAGAGATTAATTAGGTTGACGCTCGTCACATACCACTTAGGGGGAATGCCATACGACAACACTGCAGGACTCCGATTGGTTGTTCGTCTAGTAGTGCTCAAGGACGAAACATCATCCCATTTGAAACACGTAATAGGTTTCTGTGTTTTGAATTTTCCCATTGTGTACAGCACTTTTTGTTGGTCCCTTCTAATTTCCTATGGTCACAGTGCATTGAAATCCTCAGGTTTATATTTTTAAAGTGTTAATATTTTGCAGAGAGAAAGAGAAGCGACATTGCTTCTTATTACAACCCCATGGAAAACACTTTAGGAAATAATTTTGTTAGATTCCTAAGTATGCTCAGTTTTTTGTTTGGTTACTCCATCTTTATTAGTAATTTTGGGCATAATCAAATATTCATAAAAGTGTTAACAAAATTGCAAATGCTCACAACACACGCACAGATATACAAACTCAAACACACACAAATACAAGGCAAATAACCATATAAATAGGGTAATGTCAGACAAAAGAGATTGCAAAAAATAATAACTCCTCGACTTAAATAACAATGCTTGTAAAATTGGCAAGAAAAAAATAATTAAACATTAAATATCATCAATAATAACTTCCTACAACTGCAGCAACAAAATCAGTAATCACAAAGCAAAAAGTGTTAACGCAATGAATGCATACTCAGTAATATCACATCAATGCACTGATCATGCTAGTGAAGAAAGGCACTGAGAGTTTCCACCTGATTAGCAGAAATGAATGGAAGGAGAGGGATACCTCAAGCAGTCATTACAAGAATGAGTAAACATCTTAAAATGTTTCAATGCAACAGTAGCTGCAGGGAGTCATGATGCTGTGATTGCTTACTGAGGAAAGATTTGCAGAGGTGTTCTTCTAAATGAAAGACAATGACAAATAATAATGGGAAAGAGCAGTGATATTACCAGTGCTGAGGCATGTGCAGTTTTAGAAGTTTGTGTAGATATTTATCATCTGTTGTAGTGGCAGGAAGGGGGGCAGTGAAAATAATTTTGACAGTCTGTAGGAACATTACAGACAAATAGGAGATTTAAGAAATAAGAAGTCCAAATAGAAATCCCTTTTAGATTATTTTCATATGAAGCAGTAATTTATTTTTTTATTCTGGTTTAAAAGTTCATTCATACTGTTATTTCTATACTACATAACTATTAAAGTTTAAATGTATCATTTAGAGAAAGTGCATTTATAACAGTTTAGATCATTAAATATCTACTATAAAAATATTCAGATTAAAAGAATGTAGATGTTGCACATTTGGATTGAATTGAATCCTATGAAGGGGATTCGGCACAGAATTCCAGTCATGGCCTATTGTACCTATGCCCCAAGTGGGGCATTCCTGGGAGAAAGGATGAGGCAAATGCAAACAGAGGGCAGCCGTTCCAAGGAGACATGAGTGTGGAGCACAGGGTCCCTACATTTGACCAGTTAGAAACTGCCCGGCAGGTCAGTACAGCCAGCATCCTACCATAGTTTTGAAACAGCCCACCAGGCCGTCCCGGAGACCGGCGACTGGCCTACTGAAGGAGGAAGTGTTAACCTGTAGCATATCACCTGGCTATACAGTACCGAGACTCCTGCCGACACTTCTACCATGAAAGAGACCACCAGAGGAGAGATGATGTGAAATGATAATGGAGGTGAAATGGAGGGATAGGAAATTCAGGGGAATGTAATTAAATTACCCGTCTTTCACCTGACAACCCGGGAAAACCTCTGAAAAAACCCATGGGTCAAGTAAGCTGGCCACGGGAACTGAACCCAGACCTCCCAATTGCAGGCCATAGACAAAACTCCCTGAGCCTCCCATCAGTTATTACACAATACAGAACCGCCTTTCTGCCAGTGAATAAATTGAATTACAAAGGTAGTGTAGTATCAGCAGTTAGTTTGCATTTTTGATATTTGAGATAATTTCTAAGAGGCAGGGGATTTTTCTCCGACCAAGATAAGTCCCCATCTTTCCCAGAGTCTGGAAGTATGAATGAGGGTGCAGATGTGTGCATGATCTAATGATTGAAACCCAACGAATACGAGTTGGCACCTTCGAGATGTTCCAAAGGAGTACAGCCATCGATATGATCATTGGAGTTAGAGGCGGAGTATAAATGGGAAGAAAAAAGAAGGTTCTAAGAATAAGAACTAAACAACCTTTCATATAATATTATCAAGGTGCATTTCAATCACATTAACCTTTTTCGCCAGGCATTTTTGTCTATGTAAGTGGTTTCCCACATTTACACTTTTTCCCATTTACACCATTATTCTCCTGATCTCTTGAACTATGTAAAAGAGGGTTAACATTGTATTAACATTCAAGATATTTCACGTGTTTGTATTTCAGGTTTGATTGTGGAGCAAGAAGACATGCCATTCAATGATTATGGCATCTGTCCAGATATGATCATGAATCCCCATGGTTTTCCATCTCGTATGACTGTTGGTAAACTCATAGAGTTGTTAGCAGGCAAGGCTGGACTCCTTGAGGGAAAATTCCACTATGGCACAGGTAGGCACAACTATCACATAAAATACTTTGCTGTTATACAATCTGTTTTTAATTTTCTTTTAGACTCAGTTATCTTTGAGGTTAAGTTCAGAAAAACCATTAGCTTTTAAATAGTGTTTTATTGTATAACTCATTACTGATCAGTGTATGTTACAGATTCCTTAGGCAAGTTCAGTGCATCCATGTTAGAATTCTAAATGTAGGCAAATAGACCTTGTTAAAATTTTTCTATGAAATGCATAATATAAAAATTTCATTAATTGATCTCCTCATGTGCGGCTGCACCATGGCTGAGTGGTTAGAACACTTGGCTCTCACCAAGGCGGCCCGGGTTCAATTCCAGGCAACCACAAAGTGAGATTTGTGGTGGACAACATAGCACTGAGATAGGTTTTCTCCGGGTCCTCAGGTTTCCCCTGTCAGCATTCCACCAATTACTCCATCATCTTTCCTATCATTCATCTCGCCCTCAAATATATATGATCAACTTCCTTCACCTTCACACCAGGTATTGGGCTGATCACCTATCCTGGTTCTCTATTGGATCCAAAGCTTCAGTTCCTTCCTCAGGCCCGGCCTTAACCGGTAAGAGGAACAAGAATCTCATAACACCACAATAGTGATTAGGATTTCATTACGGAGGGGATTCGGTACGAAGGCCACCATTCTGGGCCCATTGTTCCTATGCCCCCAAGTGGGGCATCCCTGGGAGGAAGTATGAGGCAAAGGAGACAGAGGAAGGCCGAACCAGGGAGCCACGAAAGTACAGAGGACAGGGTCCATACAGTTTACTTGGATAGAGACTTCCCCTAACAGGACAGCGGACATGCTCCCCTACTGCGGGAAAGCAACAACCCCAGCAGCTGAGCCCCAAAGGTCCCAGGTGGGCGATCCAAGCTCCAAAGGTCCCTAGCTGGCGGTCCCGAAATAGTGCCAGTAGAGGAGTGGAGACCGACAACCAACCTACCGAAGCAGGAAGTAGTTTTCCTCAGAGCATGTCATCCTGTTATGTACTGCCGAGACTCCCGCCGACACTTCTATCCTGAAAGAGACCACCAAATAAGAGGAGATATGAAATGATAATGGAGATGAAATGGAGAGACAGGAAATTTGGGGGATTTAATTAACCTACCCAGAATTCACCTAGCGACCCAGGAAAACCCCCAAAAAAACCATGGGTTGGGTAGGTTGGCCACGGGAATCAAACTCAGGCCTCCCAAATTTGGACCACAGACGAAACCGCTTGAGCCATCCCGCTCGGTGACAATAGTGATACAACTAGGAGAAGTTAAAAAAGAAAAAGAAGATGATGATCTCATGTATTTGTTTTTTCTTTTGGGTTTTTGTGTTATATCTTGCTCAACACTGATATAAGAAATATCTTGATGGGCAAAATGGATTTCCAAAGATTTGTATCCCACTATAGAAAATTATCTAATAAATAATGCTTCTACATGATTTTGAAGTTCTGAAAATTGTTGATTATAGCTTGGGAAGTAAAATCATCACTTTCACAGAGTAGAATACATAAACACACATTTCTTCTTTTTTGTTTTAATGTTTAACAAGTTAATTAAAAGCTGTTCTATTCAAAGTTTATATTTTGAAAAATTATGTCTGAGTTCCTTTGCATTTCCTTTTAATAAAATCCTTTAGAGCATTGCTGTATAATATATGTTTAATGTATTAAATATTTTATGAAAGTAATATATTTATAAGAATGCTGCAGATAGAACTTTCGTTTTCTGATTAGAGTGCAAAGAATCAGAATTTTAGTTTAAAAAGAAGGAATTTGTGATTAGTTGTATAATATAGCAATAGAAAATAGTGTAAACGCAAGTCAGAATTAAATATCCACTGATTTAATTGAACATCGGTTATGTTTACATTACCTGACTTATTACTCGACAGAGCATTGAGGTGTATTGACCTGCAGGGACCAGCGCTACAGTTATCTCTTATCTGGCCTTATCTGATTGATTAGAAGAGTGAAGTATTAGTAAGTTGGCATATAGTAAATTACAAAACACAAATAGAGCACTTGGAAGCTGCTTGTGTCTGACGTGAGAGGTTAGCCAATTATTATAAGCAACACGGGTACATAATCATACAAAATAACTTTAATGATTATAAATGCATTAAATATGTATTTACATAATTATTTATTGTAATATATTTCAAAGATTGTAAATGAGGCTAAACATCCTTATCTCCTGCAATTTCCATAACGCTAAAAAAGAAAGAGAAAACCAGCTAAACTTTTGTTATTAAATGACTATTGCAATTACAGGATGTGCACGGTAATATAGCTAATTTTCTAGTGCAATCAATCTGTACAATTGACTAATTTCTAAAAAGGTGATTCACTCAACTAGCAAAAGCGTAATGTCAAATATATCATCAGCAATGTTCCGACACTGAAAAATGTCTCACTGTCATAGTCCCTATTATCAAACTCAAGTTTCTTACACAATTACAACTATTTGCAACAAGAACTTCACGAACATTCATTCGCATCCTTAGTCAACACACGAATATTCATGAAATCGATCTCATCAATTAATTAGAAAAATTTACATCATTTTGTTAAGATAAGTGAAGTTTTTGTTGTAAATAGTTGTATTTGTGTAATATTTATTATTTATTACTTCATTGTACATCATTCTCGAGTTTGTTTCAGTAATCCATCTCTTTTACCAATAATTATCAGTTCGTTTAGTCTTCTAGTTAAAAAAACTGGCATTAATGAAAAGCTTTGCTTATGAAATAATTTCAGGAAGTATATGGTCTAATTTTCTGAAGCGTGATCAATCTATACAAATACAAATAGGTCATTGCTGTAACATAAACAACATAAATATATCACAATGTGAAGGGATACAAAATTATGTGTGTATAATTTTACATATTATTATTATGAAATATAATCTCTTTATTAGTTCAGTAATGATGAATTTGAATGAAAATGTATAAAAAATAACGATGATTTTAATTCCCTCTTCTTTCTCCTTGTCACAATATTCTTGTGCCTGCCGATGTGTGATACTTTGCTGTCTCCAGAAGACAAGGTTGCCCCTGAACAGAGTATACATACACTGGACTCCCCATGTATGTGCGATAACTTCATGTAAACATCTCTGTGTTTGGAATTTTTCCCAATATGCCTTCTTGCTTTGCCATGTAGTACTTTTGCAAACATAACTATTTTCAATTAATGTGATTAACCTCACTGTTCAAACATGTCCAAATATTATATTATTTCAAGATTCAACTGTATTGGAACACCACAGTGAAGCGAAAAATTATTAAATTTTAGATGAGTCGCATTTTTTAACACATCTGCTTCACTTTCGTACCTATTTTGAGGACATGTTTCGCAAATCTTCGCTTGCATCTACGGCTCTTGTGCGACTGACGCTAGATCCAGCGGTGTGGGTAATTCTGGGGTTGTTGCTGCCATCTGTTGATTTAGTGATGAACTGAAAGGTGGGATTCTCTTCTAGCGGGATTTCAAAGTTCATTAGTTGGTTTTTATGTTTTTCTATGTATATCCTCTCCCATATGACGAGTTCACTATGTTTTTGTACGTATTTTAGTAATTCTGTGCTATCTTCAATTTCATGATTTTCAGACCAGAAATGAGCTGCTATTGCGGACTTATCAATATTTTTGTATCTTAAGTGCCTGAAGTGTTCTTTCTTCAGGCACTTAAGATACAAAAATATTGATAAGTCCGCAATAGCAGCTCATTTCTGGTCTGAAAATCATGAAATTGAAGATAGCACAGAATTACTAAAATACGTACAAAAACATAGTGAACTCGTCATATGGGAGAGGATATACATAGAAAAACATAAAAACCAACTAATGAACTTTGAAATCCCGCTAGAAGAGAATCCCACCTTTCAGTTCATCACTAAATCAACAGATGGCAGCAACAACCCCAGAATTACCCACACCGCTGGATCTAGCGTCAGTCGCACAAGAGCCGTAGATGCAAGCGAAGATTTGCGAAACATGTCCTCAAAATAGGTACGAAAGTGAAGCAGATGTGTTAAAAAATGCGACTCATCTAAAATTTAATCATATTATATTATTAATTATGGCATTAAAGTAGATGAGTTGACTTTAATATGCAGAATGCAAATATAAGTTATGTCATCCAACTGATTTGTTTCCTTGTATTATGTATTAGCTTTTGGAGGTTCAAAAGTGGAGGATGTCTGTGAAGAACTTTTTCGACATGGTTTCAACTATCAGGGAAAAGATTTTTTCTACTCTGGAGTCACAGGAGAACCTCTGCAAGCTTATATCTACTCAGGGCCTGTAAGTTTTGACTTCATATTGTTAAATTTATGTTTTAATGCAGTGTAACTCATATGTAGTATATTTATAAATTTGAAGCTGGTATTTTAGAAAATCTAATTTAATAGGATAAGTATAATTCATGTAAAACTTCTGAAATTGTGGCCCTGACTGCCAACCCAGCAACCAAGCATAGGAATTGTTTATGTTTAGCTTACTCAGAGTAAGCGATATGACACCTTTGCTTGATCACAACAAAGCAACATATGCAGTCTGCATCAAAAGTGTTCTACATTTGTATGTGTCTTCAAAGAGAGTAATAAGTAGAGTCGATTAATGACACTAAACAACAATTTTAAATTTTTCTGGAACATGTTTCAGAGACTTTGCCTCTATCCTCAACTGGCCATTGACTGGTTCTCATTGGTGTAGTTGACGATATTTTGTCATAGGTCTCCTCTGGTGGCGGTTCAAGGAACTTGCTGAACAAATCTTTCTGGGGGATGTCGAAATTGACTACTTTGTTCCTATTTTTTGAAATGAAGATGTGTTCCCATGTGGATAGTTCTTGTTTTCCTGTCACTGCATTCAATTTTATATATACCAGATTTTTTGTTAGATGAAATGGCTGATTTTTGTGGTGCAATAGATAATTTAGATTCCTTACACCAAGAAGTTGTTTCATAGTTAAATTGGCTTTTCTTTCTAACTCCAAGCGACTATCATCTTCCACTAATAACAAGAGATCGTCTGCATAGGCCACAATCTTCAGTGTATTACTAGAGGATTTCAGCTGTTGTATAATCGGTTCTGTGAGTATGTCCCAGAACATCGGTCCAAGGACTGATCCCTGTGGACAACCTTTTGTAATTTCTCTAACTGTGGTGTGATTGTCACCCTTTAAATTTACACTTCTATTGTTACAGTAATCTTTTAAAGAGTTATAAGACATCTCGGATATTTTTGATCTCTCATAATTTGAAATAATTGTGGCCACCACAGGTTGTCAAAAGCTCCGGCAATATCCACAAATATTCCCACTATGTATTTTTTATTGCACTTATTTATTATGTTTACTGTAAAATTTAGAGCATCTTCAGTGGAGCTACCCTTCCTAAAACCAAACTGATTTTCTGTCATACCCAGCATCATCCTATATTCCAGAATTCTTTTATACAAAAGTTTTTCTTGAATCTTTCCTAGGGAATTGAGCTGACAAATTGGTCTGTATGATTTTGGATTAGCTGGGTCACGATCCTTTGATTTCTTTAGGTTGAGTACATCAGCTTCCTTACAACAATACGGTATTCTTCCTTGAACAAGACATTCATTCAATAGATCACATAGATAGAGAGCGATTACTGTTTCTAATTGTATGCATATATTGTCAGGTCTGGTGCTTTTCTTGCTTTTAGATCCCTAATGACCAGCTGGACTTCTGTTAAATCAAAGGGATAAATTATGTTATCATTTATATATTCTTCCTGATATGTTTGTCATTTTATTTGATGATCTTCTTATGGAAATGCAGAATAATTCTATTTAATAAAAATTCATCTTTAATAGGGAATCGTAACACAAATCCAACACATTTAGCCAGAGAAGCCAGCATGCTGACCACTAAATGAAAAGGGCAATTTTGTAAAACTTTGTCTTACTAGTATGTTATAATTATTACATGGTCCTCCAGCAGAATATTTAAGTCCTGTCCAATTATCTTATATTTTGTAAAGTATATTAAAATTATAAGGAGCAAATGTTTGTGCATATGAGTGTGCAGAATAATTTCAAAAGTCACTCAACCAATTTATATATTGTTTTATTAGTAAAAAGTTGTGTTCTTAATATGTATACACTATATTTTTTAATATTTTAAAATTGGGTATTTCATGGGATTTTTGCATTCACATTAGGTTCCGTTTAATATAAACATCAGATATCAGAGGATATCTTTAGGACTTCTGTCGTAGACTTCTGAACTTTTCCTGACTTTGAGTTAAACGCAATAAAAGTGATGGCTTAAAATTTTTAAAATTGATGTATTGGTAGTGAGAGTTGCATATTGTGTTCATGTTGCTACTATTACCCGGGACATTTAGGAAGATACTTGGACTTGGAGGCACTGTTATCTGTTTGCACCTCCCAACTGGTTAGCTGAGGGGAGGAGAGATAAACATCATGTCACAAAAATAACTACACTATTGAAGACAGACGCTAAAGAACACAACAAAACTGGGGTAATTAATTATAATGTGAAGATTCAGATTCTTACATATCCATTTCATTTGCTCTATCTGTAGAGCTTCTACCTGTAACGATATCGTTTAAAGGACGGATATCAGCTGTTATGTCTGCATCACTTGCCATTGTCATCTATGGAATCCATAAAATCAATTAAAGTATTTGCTTCCTCTTGCTCTTCATCACTCTTTCACAATACACGTTGATTATCATTCTTTCTATTTCTTCTTCCATCTTGAGGCCAGTATTTTTTTTTCTATGGATTTAATCGTAATGAATGCAGTTTTCTTCTTCAGTGTTGTCATTTAAACACTGTTTAGTCCTTTAAGTGCATTTAAAGTCATAGAAGATGCAAGTTTTCCATTATTTTTTGCTTCATGATATTCCATATCAGTTTGAGGGTAAATCACAGTTATATCATGGCGTTCCACTAAAATGTGTCACATGTGTCTTGAAACTAAATCCCATTTCCTTTAGTATTCACCACAAATGTTTTCTATCCACCACAACATTAATTTTCTCACTTACTGCATACTTCAGTGTTGGAATTTCTTTTCACACTTTATAATAATCGAACAAAATTTTGCAAATGACACAATTATGGAAATGGTCATTTGAAACTTCTTTTTCCAATTAGAGTAATAACTCTGAAACACTAGCCTTTTTAAATTCTTTAAGGATCTTTTTTTTATTTTGGTTTGACTTTTTTTGCTGTTATAGCCATTCTAGCCCCTGTTCTTTGCAAAGTAAGATACAGACTGTTTTGAATTTTCTTCCTTTAGAACTGAAACCTTTCTGAATAATCCTTCTACTTTGGGAGTTTACAACCCGCTTGCTGACTTCTTGAAGTTTCCATGTTCAAAAATTATTAGACACACTTACTTTGTTAAATGACACTACACTTTACTGTGGTACGCATGCATCACACCACAGTTAATAACTAGATTAACAAACTTAATACACACCCTATATCCAGTCATCACAATACGTTTAGTTCCTACTACCACTGCAAATAAACAAAGCTCAACCTATTTGCCCAGGTAATACCCTTGCTTCATATTTCATTAATCTTTGTATTGAAGTACAATTTTTTATATGATAGGTTTGGATAAATTCTTTTTAAACCTTTTTATTAAAAGCCTTAGGGTGATATGTAAATTTGCAATATATTTTCTTTAAGTCATCAGCTTTTAACGGAAAACCATAAAGGACATTAGTATGTTAAAAGCTGATGACTTAAAGAAAATATATTGCAAATTTACATATCATCCTAAGGCTTTTAGCCCACCTCGGTAGCATAGATGGCAGTGTGTCTGTCTCATGTTCAAGAGGTCCCGAGTTCGAATCTCGACCAGGGTGAGTTACCTGGATAAGGTTTTTTCCAGGTTTTTCCCTTATCCTTCAAGACGAATGTCGGGTAGCTCTAAGCTCCATGGACCCCAGGCTCATTTAAGCATCATTTCACCAATTTCATTCATCGTCCGATATGACTTAACGTTGGAGGACGTGAATTTCAACAACAAAATATACATATACAACTAGTGCCACATAACAAATACAGCTCGAGATACATACTAAATCACCCGCTCAAAAACACGAGTCCAGCCAACAAATTATCAGGAATTTATAGTGTAAAATGTGAGGATTGCCATGAAATATATATTGGAAAAACAAAAAGAAACTTAGAAACAAGGATGAAAGAACACATGAGGTGCATAAAATACAAACAGATAAATCAGCCATAGCGCATCACTTTTGGTCAAAAAATCATATTTCCAAAGACATCAAACTTTTGGTACCAGCAAAAACGTATTGGGAATTAACAGTTTGAGAAAATATACACATTTTTAAGAATAAAAAGAGAGCTATGAACTTTGAAATACCAATAGTGGATGACGTCATTCAACCTGTTGAACAGCACCAGGAGAGGGAGGCGGTCACCTGAAGAACCAGTCGAACATCAGCTGATGATGAGGACATGTGGTCCTTGAAATATGTCCTAATTTTAAATTTAAGTGGAGCAAAAGTGTTTTTATAGTTTGACAACTGGTTTAAAAATGTTTTATTGATGAAGCTCCACTGTTTCTAAATACTTCTATTTTATAATTTTAATTTTATGATAGGTTTGGATTTTAGAATTTGGTAAAAATAATAAACTACCATATAACTTTCAAAATCTGTTACCCACTCCTTAGGTACATCATTACTCTTGTGTAATGTGTGTATTCTACACATGCACTTCACATACAAGGAATTATAGATCTCTAAACTGTCTTATTTTCAACCTCCTATGTACAAATCGGCACCATTTAATCATTCTGAACAAAACTTTGGACTGTTCCCACAATAATTTTGTGTTATTTTTGTACTTGTAAACACAGATATATGTATAGGTAGAGCCAGACTAAAAAATTCAATGCTGTAGCCGGGATTTGAACCACGGATCTTCCAGTCTCCATCTGGTTGCTGTTAACCATTGAGCTACCATGACAACATGCCAGCATGACATCAAATTCTTCAACAATCTCATATTTTTCTTGATAAACCACTTGGGGTTATATACAATGAGATGTGCACCATTTGTGGCGACTTACTATGCTGTAAGTACTTAAGTCCCAGGCTTCATAGTTAAACCACTATTAGGTTAATATGGCATTGAATTTTTCATATGACTGTACCTATCCAAACCTTAGCCTATACATGGCTAGTGTGGAAAATTTCCTTCAATTAACAAACAGATTTATTAGGGATGGGACTTCAATACTTCCAATACCTTGATATTCGTGATACTTGCATGGTATCAACATCAAAGTATACAAATTTCACTCTGTATATTTTTGGTACTACGGTGGTCATTCTGCTATTTTTTGCAAAGCTCAAGAAATTGTCAGGAATGTGATACCTGCACAGTAATATTATGCAAGAAAATAATCGTGTGTCAAATTTACTACCAGTTCCCAAGAAAAAAATCACTGCATATCTCAACGCCGATTTGTCACCTCCTCTTTCTAGTGCACTGGATTACTGGTAAACAAACTCAAAATTTCATGAACTAAAAAAAATTAACTACTAAATGTTTGTGTATTCAAACTGCATCAATTCTCTCTGAAAGACTATTTAGCACAGCAGGACTCGTGTGACAGAAAAAGAAATATACTTGATCCAAAAGAGTAAAAATGGTATATTTTAGAGCAACAAAATATAAAAGTGGACTGTTTTGCTTTTAAATGACTAATGTAGAGTTTAAAAATAAGAACATTGATGGTTTTACATTTTGTCTCATTAAATTTGTGCACCTGATTAATGTATTGGTATTACAGTTTTCCCAACATTCTATTTTATATTGAAACTAAAAGTAGAAATGATGTGTGACTTTGTGGGTTTGTAGAATTAAAAGTCCGAGTTGCAGATATTCCAAATGTTCTTTATTTCCGTAGAAATACACTGTTCAATTCTCATGTAAACAACATAACATCACATACACCACACAATCTACCAAGGTCGATGACAATAACAAACAGCAATCAGTTTACAACATCAGCTCAGCTGTTTACTACTTACGACTGTTCACGACTGACTCTTGGCGAGTTGTTGCTCTCTTAAATACCTCATTGATAAATTTGAGAGGTTTCTGGAACAAATAAGAAATTAACTTTTCTATGTCAATCAAGATATCACTAGAATCTTCCAAACGTGAAATCCGATTGGTGCCGGCAAGTCCTTTATCTCCGTGATACACTATCCATCTGTTATTTATCGGCACTGTCGTTATTTGCTGGCTCTTTGTGTACACTAGCCATGCTATCATAGATAATGGCTTTGTGACAGTATCAAGTACCAAAGTATTAAGTATCATGGAAAATATTGTGCATCGAGTATCAACAAAAACTTTTATCCACCCATCCTTAGCTTTTATTGCTAGGACATTAAAGCATATTTCACCATAAGATTGTAAACCCAGGTAGAGAAATTGTAGGTTTGGTTTACTCATATTGTACAAGCCAGTATTTGTTCAGTTTCCATTACAATTTCAGTACAATAAAATTTAACATTGACCATGCTGTATTATACCTCCTGTACAAATGCATGAAATTGCTGACCCTAAGATTTACTCGCTGACTCAGGTCTCCTGGCTATAAGCCTTACAAGCCAGTAATTTCTTATATTAAGCAAGAGATACCATCACTACTTCTGGTTGGTGACTTTTCCTGTGCATGCCAAAAACCAAAGCTGAGATCCTAATGAAACGCGTTCTAGGTAAATACTAGCAATAAGTGGAGCATTGAGTACTAGTTCAACTCAAAATTCTATTAATCTTGTGCTTCAGTGTATAAATGTAGGAAACATTCTATTTAAAGAAGAAAGTCTAACATAGAATTTGAACTACATAATATAGGTACAATAAAATAATTGTGTTATTTTCTTAATTGATGTAGTTGCCTCTTATTTCTGCCATACTGAACATAGTCATCATCACTACCGTTATATCCATCTTTATCTTAACCAAACCCTATGCTTGTTACAATGCCATTTTCTTTTTGTTTCCGTAACTTTGATTTTGTTCCATAACCTGTAGGAAATGGCCAGTAAAGCAATGACCAAGTTTGCAGACATTGGTGACCATTACCTAAAGAGTGAAACAGCGGTTTACCAAAATGCAGCTTTTACACCTTATACCCAAGTCAAGAAGATTATTACTATTAGTAAAACTAGCCCTTAGCTTTATATCAGTGAAAATTTTCAGGCAGTTTTTTTTTTTTTTCTTTTTTTCTTTTTTTTTTTAATTCTATCTTTATTATAGAATCCTAATTATAGATTTTCATACTTTGCATGAATAACACGTGTGCACACTTCCACAGGACAATGGTAACAATTTAGGCTACCTTACAATTTTCATACCAAGTGGGATGGCTCAGGCAGTTTCATCTGTGATCCACATTCGGGAGGTCCAGGTTCAAATCCTGTGGCCAACCTACCTGACCCATGAGTTTTTTCATGGTTTTTCCCAGGTCACCAGGCAAATGTTGGGTAGGTTAATTACATCCCCCAAATTTCCTGTCCCTCCATTTCGTCTTCATATCATTTCACATCATCTCTCATCTGGTGGTCTCTCTGGGTAGAAGTGTTGGCGGGAGTCTCAGCATTGTCATGATTCCTTGGGTCGGTCACCCTCTATCTCCTCCCGCCTTATCCTTCCTTCCCGGGTTGCCCCACTTGGGGCTTAGGTACAATATGCCACAGATTTTGTTGCCAAATCCCCTGCGTAATAATCCTAATCCTGTTCTACAGTTTTCATAAATTATCTCTAGACTTATTTTTAATCTCTTATGCATAAACTTACATAATTTAAGCAATTGAGACAAATAGAAATGAATTGTTCTTCCACACTAGCCATGTGTAGGCTAAGATTTGAATAGGTGGATTCATACTGACTGTAATTTCTATCAATTAACCTAATAGTGGTTCAGTGAGGCCTGGTACTTTAAGCATATTAAGTCATTATTAAGGTAGTCTCATGTGTTTAAGAACTCTTAGTGTTTTACCGGGAAACATATGAGTCAGTTGGAGTATTTAATGTCATGTTGGCTATGGTAACTCAATGGTTAAGAGCAACTGTACAGAGACTGTAAGTAATTTATTAATCCAGTTAATTGCTTAGTACAAAGAAGTACAATCAATGTTGGACATGTCAAATGATACATAAAAATATAATAATAATAATAATAATAATAATAATAATAATAATAATAATAATAATAATAATAATAATAATAATAATAATAATAATAATAATAATAATAATAATAATAATAATAATAATCATCATGATGATGATAATTATAATAATTAATAATAATGTATATATGTAAAGGCAGATTATTTACATTCGTTAACTAGAAAGTCGTGATTCAAATCCCAGATATGACATTGAAATTTTCAGTCTGATTCTACCTATCCAAGTTTAGACAAAACTTAGGATGCTGGCGCTTTAGGTCTTGGCAATAATTATAGACAGCTCTGCTTTTGAGTCAGTTGAGTCAGTTAGTAACCATTATACACCATTTACACTAATAACTAGGAACATGTTTTGGGAACCAATTGCCTTTATGTTCAACCTATTTTCTACTATATACAGATATAATAATTTGTAACTTGAAACTTCACTTATCTTAGAAGAAATGATAATATTTCTTATAAATTCTCCAGGATTGCGATTTCATGTATAGTTACAAACATCTTCAGCTTTAAAACAAAGCTGTCATCATTGTTACTAAACAATAGATGTTGATATGTTCTTGTTAGTACTACCAAAATCTGAAAATAAAGCAAATTTAGAAACAGAATGGACTGCTGGTATTTCAAAATTCATTATGCAATGTTTGTTTTTTAAAATAAATATATTTTTCCAAACCATTAAATCTATCGGACTATTTAATTGTTTTAATAATTTAACTTATTTCATGAAATAAATCCATAAGTTAAATTGATGGGACCATCTTTACCTTCCTTGGAGTAGATTCTCTGGTAGCAACCCTTGTTGTCATTGTTGCTTGGTTCCTGGAGTATAATGATGAATCAATGTCTCGTCATCAGTGACAATTCAATGCAAAAGGTCCTTTGGATGTGGCTTAAGCAACTTCAAACACACCTGTAAAGTTGAAAGCCACACCTGCAGCCACACCACAGTTGTTCACTGTAAGCAAGCGTGGCACTATCAGGCCAACAATTTCTCACCTCCACCTTATCCTGCAAAATATGAATTGCTGTTCCTGTAATACATCTATGACCTCTGCCGCTTCACAAACTTTCGTTCTGTCAGTGAGAATCATAAAATGGATGTTTTCAATGACTTTCTCAGTAGCCACATCTTCAGGGCATCCTCATCAGAAACGGATGTTCAACCATGTTTAAATTTGTTATACTGATATGTAACTTTCATAGAAGGTGAAAGGTCTCCATAAACAGCATCTAATTTCGCATTTATCTCCTCGCAAGTTTTCTCATCTAAAAGTAAAAAGCGAATCACTGAACAATACTGTACTTATTCCATTTTAGCAAAAACATGAACAGCATCGAAATTTCTGTAAAATCCAAACTAACCTATGTATCAGCACCAAATTTGTTTTGACAGTGTGTAACCAATAACAGTACATGATTATAAACTTCCTTAGCAACTCCATATATTTTGAAACATGGGTACTTATTGGAATGCCTCATATATGTATTTAAGGATTAACTCATTCTGTGTGACATATAGGTTTACTACCAGAAGCTGAAACACATGGTTCAAGACAAAATGCATGCCAGATCCCGAGGTCCTCGAGCAGTTCTCACCAGGCAGCCCACTGAAGGTAGAAGCAGAGAGGGAGGTCTGCGTCTTGGTGAAATGGAGCGTGATTGCCTAATAGGTTATGGAGCAAGGTAAGCAGTAAATTGGTTCCAAAATTACTGAGTAATTAAGTTTATTTAACTTAACAATTACCATTTTGAATTGATTATGCTTTTAAGAGATGTATTACTCAGAGTTGTTGATCCACTTATCCTGAGGAACTGATGTGGAGGATGACATAAAGCATCTTGAACAATATATCAAACCTTGTGGTGTACAGAAGTTAATATAAGCTGGCAAGTCAGTTTCTTGCAGTTTCTAAAGCTTGTAGTAATCAGCTTCCTCCCATATAACTGAGTTGGATGCATGAAAATGAGTTCCTATCACAATAAAAGCCAATAAATAAATAAGTACGGTTTTAGTTAATTGATGGAAATTAATCATTTCTTTACACTAGCCATATATAGGCTAAGGTTTTTGATAGAATCAACATGAAAAATTCAATGCCATGGCCGGAATTTGAACCACGGATTTCCTGGTTTCTGTCCAGTCGCGCTAACCCATTGAGTTACCATGGCCAACTTGCCTTCATAACATTAAATTCTCCATTTGACTCATATATTTCCCCAGTAGACCACCAGGGGCTGTAGCATTCGAGATATACAGTTTGTGGTGACTTACTATCGTAAGTACTTGAGTCCCAAGCTTCATCATTTAACTCTTATTATTTTAGTTAATTGATGGAAATTGATCATTTCTTCACACTAACCGAAAGTAGGCAAAGTTTTTGATAGATAACCAACATGAAAAATTTAATGTCATGGCCGGGATTTGTACCACGGATCTCCTGATTTCCAACCAGTTGCTCTAACCCATTGAGCTGCCATGGCCAACTTGCCATCATGACATTAAATTTTCCGTTTGACTCGAAACCTTAGTCTATATACGGCTAGTATAAAGAAATGATTAATTTCCATCAATTAACTAAAATAATAAGAGTTAAATGATGAAGCCTGGGACACAAAGTACTTACGATAGTAAGTTGCCACAAATGGTGTATCTCGAATGCTAGACCCCCTGGTGGTCTACCGGGGAAATATATGAGTCAAATAGAGAATTTAATGTCATGACAGCAAGTTGGCCATGGTAGCTCAATGGGTTAGAGCAACTAGACGGAAACCAGGAGATCCGTGGTTCAAATCCCGGCCATGGCATTGAATTTTTCTTCTTTTTCTTCTTTTTTTTCTTTTCAGATTATTCTTCTGGAAAATTGTCAGAAGTGTGGAAAAGCTTAAAGGAAATTGTTCGTGTACTGGCCAATATTACAATGCCAAGCACCTTGAATTATCCTTCCAATTTGAAAATAACTTTCTGCTGTAAATGCATGGCAGTATCTAAATAGCTGATAATAAATTAATTAAACAGAATGCAGCCATGCAATCTTGTCATAAGCTATTGTGTATTAAAAATTAATTGTAATAGTAATTCTTAAGACAATTACTAGATTGACCAATTGCTATACATGTGAAGAAACTTTATGCTACCCCACAAGAGTCTGTATGGCAATGTTTGCTAGCTAGCAGTTACGTCATACATTTAAATTTAGTGGTGTCAAGTTCTGAATAAATAATACCCCTTTCACTGATGTTCTTCAGATTAAGATTCTGGCAGAAAAGAGAGTCTGGACAGAAACTTTTTTACACGTAAATAAATTATCATTTATTTAGAACAGCAGTACTATCACTGAATTGGATGAAAAAGGTGTAGGATCTTTTTCGAGATTTTTCTGCTCAGATTCTTGCACCTCTGCTACTTCAAAAATTCATCAGTAAAATTTGGTGAATTAACTGAGAAAATCAAAATACAGTTTTAGGACTTTATAAGGTATGTCACATTAAATGTGGTGCAAGGAACTGAGAATCTAAATAGGATTTATAGGTAAGAAATTTTGTACTGCACAAAACACATCTACCTGCCACAGGATTAAGTGCAGCAGTGACTCAAGGCTCAAGGCTAATGATGGAGACAACATGTTTCTGTAAGCTCTGGTGTGGAAAGTGAGATTAGAATAATAAAACAACTTAAGAAATTTTACAGTAATATTAAAATATTTCCATTGTGCTTTCCCCAAAGAAATTTCAGAATGTGAAACAGGCCCTAACAAGGTATAAGTTAATGAATAGAATGAGTAATAATATAATTATAATGGTCACCAATCTAGAAAGTGATTGACATTTCGTATGAAGAGAAAGGCGACGTTGCCACTTATTGCTGCCACATGGAGAGCGCGATAGAATTACGCGTGCGAAGGTGATTCAGTTGGGTCTGAAATGGGTATAAATTATTATCATCATCATCATCATCATCATCATCATCATCATCATCATCATCATCAATCATTTATAGTACTGTACACAAAGACAATAGAAAAGTGTGGATCTACATGCAAATGCTAGAACATGCAAGAACACATCGTAACAAAAGTGGCATACCTGTAACATTTTAATGCTTATTGAAGTGGGGAAATGCCGCCTACATCCTTTTTTTTCGGGAGTTTCTAATTTAGACCCCAATGTCTAACTTTCTTCTTTAAAATACTTTTCTTTCTCAATCTTAACTACAGTGTTCTTACTGATACCTACAGCACGTGAAGTCCTATCAAGCACATTAGAGAATGGAATAATAGGCTTTCCTTTCAGTTTCTCCTCTTCGAAGTATTCTCTCACAGATCATATTGTCGCGAGGCCGTTATCTACGATAGCGCGGCTAGTGTACACAAAGAGCCGGCAGATAACGATAGCGCCGATAAATAACAGACAGATTGTGTATCACGGAGGTAAAGAACTTGCCGGCATAGATTAAGTTATGCTTCTGGAACGTGATAGAATATTCTGATTGCATCATTAGATGCCTTGTTTATTCTACGAACAAAGTCACAATATTATTTCCCGTACCTTTACCAAATATAGTTTTATTTGTATCCCGAGCACGTTAGTGTTCGCTTGTCACTACTTTTAGACATAATTAAACATTCATTAAAACACAATTGCGAATGATCACAACATGCACAGATACACAAGCACAGACACACATAAACCAAGGCAAATTGCCACAAATAAAATGCAAAAGAACTTGCCAGTACAGGATCTCTAACTGTTGTATATAAAATAAGAACAGCAACATATGCGTGAAGGCATTCTGTTTATAAAGCATTATCGGCAGAGAAACAAACATCAAGGTATTATGATTACTACAGCATTTGCGTAATTCTCTTGTCCGCACGTCATGTTAAGCACGTGTTGGAATATCGGAAACCAAGGTTTAGCAACTAACGTTGTCATCGAAACATCTCGACTCTATACCTTGTTTCACGTAAGCTTGCCCAGTATCTCTTAACGGTCACGTGACCTAATCACCTCTCATTGGTTGCTGTTGTGGTAATGACTGTCGTGCGGTGAAAATTAGTTCGTTATTTAACATGGTGATATATCATTATATGTTGGAAGAGAATTGTCAAATTTATATTTTCGTAACTGTTTTAATTAAATATATTACGCAACAGAGTTGATTTATCTGAAATGCATGTTAATTCTTAAACAAAGTAAAGAGGAGGTTCCTTTGCTCTCAAGCACATGGCACGATAGCATGTGATTTAGCGGTAGTGGTGACATTTGTTTATAAGACTTTTATCACTGACCTTGTTTTGAACTGGATTAGTCATGCATCGCTATTCGAAAGTGCGGGAGCTAAATTATTTTATTGATCGTTTATTGCGCTTGTATTATATGTATAATGGCAGAGTCTACCGCCAGGATAATTATTTACAAACAGGCGAAAAAAGAATTGTGTTGCATGTGTTTAATGCACTCACAGAGAAGAATCCGTCTTTGTCAGTGAGAGAAGTCGAACAGCTGGGCTCTGAAGTTACAGGTGTGAGTGTTAGATCCGTAGGAACATCGCGACATGAAATTGAGGAAACAGGAAAACTTACCACTCCAGGCAAAAGCAGGAATAAACAAAAGTGCGTGCTCGGAGAAAATACGTGAAAAGTGTTGTGCGTCTTCATGTGTGTAGTTCTTCTTCAGAAACGAACTCCCTAACATAAGTAACATTTCGTCTGCTGTAAATGAGGATGCAGATTTACCAAATTTCAGCAGATTGCTTATACAGCTGGGATTTGTGAATGAAAAAAGAGGCAAGAAAAATGTGCTAAAAGACAGAGGTGATATTGCTGTGTGGCGAAGACGCTATTTGACAACCACACTGCACCGAGATACAAATCGCTAAATATACACGAAGAACACACGAAAAGTAAAGTATGGTGTGACACGACTTTTAAGACTGAAAGACAAGCAATTTTGAAAGATATGTGTGCTGGTTTAAAAAATTCCAGTGGAAAAGGCCGAAGGCCTTTCATTATAAACTCTTTCAGTTTCATTGCTCAGCCATTCTGTTTCAATTTGCTCAGTTCATTATAAACTTGTATTTTTGCATGCCTTCATATCCTTATTTGTATGATTTTTGTATGATTTTATTTATCTTCCCGGCAATTATTACGAAATGTGACGGGAAGGCACCGCCTATGGCGTATGACGTGAAAGCATTAGCCAATTAGGGCGAGGGGGAGGGTTGTTGAACGCGGAGTGATACATTTCAGCCGGGCAAGGTTATATGAAACAGAGATTAATTGATCCTTCCAATGGTTACTATGACAACCGTTATGACGTACTCATCCCCTCCCATTTATTTAAAGCATTCTTCCACATGCTTACTGTCAATCACATTCTAGTTTGGCAACCAGTATAGTTATGAAACTTTATACTTAATTTCACAGTGAATGTTTAAAAAGTTAAATAATTGATAACTAAGCAAATGTATTTTGACATTTGTTGACTTTATTTGATATTAAATATTTTGTCAAAAATATTTTGACATTAGTTGATTTTATTTGATATTAAATATTTTGTCAAAAATATATGAAGGAACTATCTTGGGAATTAAAAAAGTTAGCAAAGTTAATATTGTTTTTATACTGCAGCACCAACAATTTTAAAGCAGCATCACAAAATACATGAACCTTCTACTCTTCAACTATACCTATAAAGTGTTATTTTCCTACCCAAATGTAAGGGGGAAGTGCGCTTTTGCCAAACGTGTCCATTATGTAGTATTTTTCCCCAGTAAATGAAAGATAGAATAAAAAAGTTTGTATTTGCTCATTTTCTTCTCGGGCAACAAACCAGGTGAAAAGACAATTAGATATCAACGTTTCGGGAGTGTGTATTGCTTCCAAAATTCTCACCAAATACATCAGGACCATTCACAAGCCACCTCTGAAGATTAAACATCTGTTGAGACCAGTGAAAGACAAACTGGACTTCCAAGTTCCGGTAGTGTATCACATTCCCTGTGAATGTGGGACACCGTATATAAAACAAACCGGAAGGACCATCGCTACCAGAATAATCGAACATGAACAGAGCATTCGTTTAATGCAACCTGAGAAGTCTGCGCTGACAGAGCAGTGTTTTGATAACGACCATAAAGTCAATTTTCAGGAGACGACCATCTTGGCAATATGCAACAGTTACTGGGAGCGAAGGATTAAGGAGGCTTTGGCGATTTCCTCTGAAAGGAGCACTCTTAATCATGATGCTTGATTTCAGTTCAGCTCCTGTTGGAAACCGGCCTTAAAAATGGAAATCCGTCTATTTAAGAAGCAAAGATCAATACAGCTTGATAATCAAGTTAAGTAGTTACATTTCTTTGACACAATTTTCTATGCCACGCCATCTCCTGACCTGGCATTTAATGTACTGAAGACAGTCTCTTGTTCAGTAATGCGAATTTTGATAGTGTTTTGTCTTTGTTAATATTTGTGTTATATCCAGTGTTTCATTTGTGGTTATAACATTTTATAAATAGCCTGATGATGGGAGCGATGCACACTCCCGAAACGTTGATATCTTATCGTCTTTTCACCTGGCTTGTTGCCCGAGAAGAAAATGAGCATTCTCGTCGCCAGGAAAGCTTCAGGTCTTATTTTAAGTTTGTATTTTTCTAAATGTACTCTTCATTATCTATTTCCAATTTAGAAATACTCACAGTATCTATAGACATTGTACTTGATATACTAAAAAGTGAGTTCAGTCAATGAATATTATTTTCTTTATATCCATAGATTATGAAAATGATATAGTTGGTGCATATTTGTTCGGATTGATTAGAAGGTTCAGCTGTAACATATTTTCTTACTTGCCCAATAGGCAAGCATATTTGATAACGGAAATCAGAACAGAATGACAAATCTAAAATACAGGTACATATAATGTGAGCATTCACAATTAATTAACTTTCCCAGCTTCTGGAGATGTGAAAGAAGATTTGGTTAAATTTTAATCTTGTCATCCTCAGGGGCAACATATAAGATCCATATTAGCCCGCCTTGGTAGAGTGGTGGTAGCGTATCTGCTTCACGTTTAACCCTTTCACCGATATGGACGTCATATGACGTCCATGTTAAAATGCCCCAAACTGATATGGACGTGTATAGATGTCCTGCGCATACATGCATTTAATGCTCATTTAACGCAAATTATTTTAATCTTGCTATTTTACAATAAATTTAAATTAGTTCTATAAGGAATGTAAACGTAACCTTAAAGGTTTCTTTTTGAATTGTACACCTCCAAAACTAGATAAAACACCCAAGGGCACATCTGCAGATTCACACCAAATAATATTGGTTTCCTTGCAAACTTCTTTTTCGCAACACATTTTCGAAATGGTTGCGACTTTTTTGGTTGTGAGTGGTATCCTTTTAGGAAAGTGTTTTCTCTCAAGTATGAGGGGTGATGTCGTGGTGAATTTCCGAGCCCTAGTATAAAGAGGCCTCTGAGCATAGTACTCAATTAGGTTACGAGCTCTTTATACGCGCAAGTACAGGTAGATGAATGTCTTGCATGAATTTACAGTTCTGAAAATTACTAAAAAACTGTGCATAGTTACATCCAGTGGTATAAAAATACTTTTTTTTTACCATTTAACTGTTTTCCGTAAAGAGGGATAGCTATCATCCATATATGACCCGCCATTTCCCCAAACAATGGAGTAGCTAACATGCCATCTGTAGACCAGCACACGTCACTGCTACGTATGTACTAAAGATCTCCTTCATAATCGTACAACAAATCTTCCAGACTTTCTACAGTAATATCAGAAGCCTGTACACATCATACCCAAGCTAATTTATTTGCTACATTATGGGGATAAGCCATGGTTAACATTGAAATTTAACAATTTCAAATGTGCCATTCATTTAGCTCTTGATAGCTATAAGAAATCACACTGAACACAAAGAGATTATAAATAACTAAAATACAGAACGAAAACAGCTGCATAAGGTTACTGGAAACCTTGGTTGAGAAACACTGTAATAACAGATGCTTACAGAGAGTTTTCTTTCCAGTGTGACTGTGTAACGCAATATATTCTCGTATGATTATCGCTTGGTATAGCATAAATAAACCAAACTTGAACTGGAGAAGTCGCTTGCGTAGCTATACATACATACATACATACATTGGCTGGTATACATACAAAACAAAATGATTAAAATATTAGGCGCATTTGGCACAAAGAATGGCTTTTGCTACAGTGAAACAAAGTAGCGAAATTTCAACAATTTATTAATGTAGTCTCTACTTTATTGTTACTGTAGATTTATACTGCCTTTAATGAGTTTTAAACCAGTTTTTGTTTCATTTAAATAACTTAATAAATACGGAAGATACGGAATTGTATTTATGATGCATTTTTACAGCATTTAACAATTTAAATGTCCTGTTCTGTTTATTGGGTATCCGTTTCCGGCCCCTGAAGGGTTTAAATGGCCATCGGCGAAGCGGTTAAGAGGTCCCAAGTTTGAATCTCGGTCAGGGTGAGTTACTTGGATAAGGTTTTTCTAGGGTTTTCCCTTATCCTGAAAGACGAATGTTGGGTAACTCTAAGCTCTATGGACCCTGAGCTCATTTGAGCATCATTTCACCCATTCCATTCATCGTCCAATATGACTAAATGTTGGAGGACGTAAAATTACCCCTCCCCCCAAAAAAAACAAGGATCCACACTGCGCAGATTAATATCTTCACTGTAGAAATTATGGCGAGTATGATCTGAAACATCTGCTGTAGAGATGTTTCGAATTTCAAGCTGGAAGAATGAAATGGAAGAAATTCCAGCAAATGTGTTCTGACTCCCTCAGGTTCATTAAGCTTTGGTATTTCTAGGAAAAGCATCATCTTTAGTTTGTGTATATGCAACTCCAAACCAGCTATTCCCTCAAGAAACCAAGCAAAAATTGGCAAAAATAAAGAACAACAAATAGCTAAAGTTATGCTATTGATAAAGGAGTGAAGTGTGGTATAAATAAAGGAGTTAGAATTAGTAATGTGTGCCCACTGGCACAAGATGTAGTAATTTCATTTAATTGCCTAGCTTCTCTGTAAGGTCAGTGGTAGCAACATATTTTTCTTTTGTTTATCACTTCTTGGTTGCGCCGCTCTACCTATCAGGGAGTTTGTCTGGGTCTCCTTCCCAAGTATGGGTAGTTGGGTTTGTCTTTCTCCTTGAGTGGTGCTTTGGTGAGCTTTCCCATCTAATTCTCTTTTTTTTACTGTGTTGGCCCTCCGACCTTTGCTTTCTTACCCTGGGCCTTAATCTGTTGCAAGTTTGCTTTTATGTATATCTGGGAGATTTTGAACAAGCACGCGGAACCACAGACATGCACATACATGAATTTTAGTTAATTGATGGAAATTAATCATTTCTCCACATTAGCCGTATATAGGCTAAGGTTTTCGATAGATAAGAGTCAACATGTGGAGAAATGATTAATTTCCATCAATTAACTAAAATAATAATAGTTAAATGATGAAGCCTGGGACTTAAGTACTTAAGATAGTAAGTCGCCACAAACAGTGTATCTCAGATGGGAGAGTCCCTAGTGGTCTACCGGGAAAATATATGAGTCAACTGGAGAATTTAATGTCAGGACGGCACATTGGCCATGGTAGCTCAAAGGTTAAGAGCGACTGGACGGAAACCAGGAGATCCGTGTTTCAAATCCTGGCCATGGTATTGAATTTTTTCATGTTGACTCTATCGAAAACATGTATGAATATTTGTAATAATTATGAGTATAGTTATGAGTATATAATATTGAGAATTTCTGTTATGCAATTTTAAGGAGTGTAATATCCTAGTGTCAGACATATGCCCTTGAAGGCTTGAATATTGTGTTTTGACATTTCATTCATTTCTTTACCAATTTTTAGTTATTAAATGCTCGTTTGTTACTTCAAGCTTTAGTTTGTTTTATGGGGAGCACCTCCTACTTTGCAGTGAGTCTGCCACGATCCGGTTGTGATCCTATTTCTCAATTAACTAACACATTGAGAGATAGAGAAAAAGTCAATGGTGTAAATGGATCTCCATTTAGAAATGGTTTATCAAATTTTGAAGTTGGCTAAGTTGTATTATGCTGGCTTAATTATAAGTATTTAAAAAAGTGTCATTGGCCAGTTACAGATGAATTAGCAATAGATTTACTAGCATATAAAGAACTCCAGGGGATGAAATTCTGACACACACCAGTGCATTGATAAAAACCAGGAAGTTGACAGTGTTGAAATATTTGTTTATCAAATTCACCTATCTCTTCTCTCAATCAATTGATTAGTGTTGGAAAATATTTAACCTCTTGAGTAATAACCAATGGGAGGTTCATTTTAAGTATACTATAGTTTTGGGTTTGTTTCCTGTATGACGTTGTTGAAAGACTGATTTTGTTTTTGTTTCCAGTATGATGCTTGTTGAAAGACTGATGATATCGAGTGATGCCTTTGACGTGGATGTGTGTAACCAGTGTGGCCTCTTGGCATATTCAGGATGGTTAGTATGTTTCTGATTCTTTAACTTTTGATAATTATATTTTATGGATGAAGGTAATTCCAGATGGGGTACCATTGTTTATTTATGCTAGATTTCACTACACAATTTGGTACACAGACCTAGTCAATTTTTGGCAAGCATTTGTTGTACAGCTTCTATTGCATCTTAAATAAGACTAAAAGTTCTGTTGAAAGCATAAACATACGTTTCTTCAACTATATTATATGCATCTTCCGGGCTTGTAGGCTGTGGTTCAGTTGTTATAACATCTGACGTTTCGCTGAAAACTGTGTCTGGCATCATCCTGTGTCCAAGACTGGTACAAGTTCGTGACCCTGATGATGCCAGATGCAGTTTTCAGCGCATATAATGTAGTTGACAATGCTGGCCGTGAAAGCCTCAGCACTTATATATATATATATATATATATATATATATATATAATCTTTATTATTCCCTCCACTCTGTAATATAGTATAGAAACAGGTTCGTTATACTTTTCCACAATATGATATACATATGTTAATTTTAAAGAATTAGTAGACTGTATGTGGGTCTATTCTGTATAGTATTTTATTATATGATGCTCATATTATTACATACTAATAATAACAGCAACAATACTAATAATACAGTTTATTCCTTAATGTTACAGCATGTTTGTAATGATATGTCTTCGTACAAGATGTGGTGCAAGTACTTATGTTACAACATAATCAAGTAGGATTTCTATAGTACATTAGGTATGATACCAGATAGGGTACCATTAATATAATTTTGAGTCTAACTAGTACTCAATGCTCCACTTATTGCTAGTATTTACCTAGAACGCGTTTCGTTAGGATGTTCCTAACATCATCAGCTGTTGTCGACTAATGGATGTTGGTTTGGTGAACTCATTGGAGGTGATAGGTGCACCTCTGTCAGTATCTTGATGAACTTGAAGTTTGGGTTTTCTTCAAAGGTAGTGTTGAAATTAAACAATTTTCTTTAATATTTCTTTATGAAGATGTTTTCCCACGTGGTTAATGCAGCTGGACTTTGGACACTTTATAATAAGTGGATTTCTTGTTCTATATCATGATTCTCCTTCCAAAAATGGAACGCTATTGCTGATTTATCTATTTCTTTGTTCCTGATGTTCCTAAAATGCTCTTTAAGTCTAATTTTCAAATTCCTTTTAGTTTTTCCAATGTAAAAGTTGTCACAGCCTTTGCAGTTTATCCGGTACACACCTGATTTTTTGTCTGTGAGTATCTCCTTTGTATTATGTGATTTCAAAAGGTGTTGTACACTAATCTCTGTTTCATATAACCTTGCCCGGCTGAAATGTATCACTCCGCGTTCAACAACACTCCCCCTCGCCCTAATTGGCTAATGCTTTCGCGTCATACGCCATAGGCGGTGCCTTTCCGTCACATTTCGTAATAATTGCCGGGAAGATAAATAAAATCATACAAAAATCATACAAATAAGGATATGAAGGCATGCAAAAATACAAGTTTATAATGAACTGAGCAAATTGAAACAGAATGGCTGAGCAATGAAACTGAAAGAGTTTATAATGAAAGGCCTTCGGCCTTTTCCACTGGAATTTTTTAAACCAGCACACATACCTTTCAAAAATGCTTGTCTTTCAGTCTTAAAAGTCGTGTCACACCATACTTTACTTTTCGTGTGTTCTTCGTGTATATTTAGCGATTTGTATCTCGGTGCAGTGTGGTTGTCAAATAGCGTCTTCACCACACAGCAATATCATCACCTCTGTCTTTTAGCACATTTTTCTTGCCTCTTTTTTCATTCACAAATCCCAGCTGTATAAGCAATCTGCTGAAATTTGGTAAATCTGCATCCTCATTTACAGCAGACGAAATGTTACTTATGTTAGGGAGTTCGTTTCTAAAGAAGAACTACACACATGACGACGTACAACACTTTTCACGTATTTTCTCCGAGCAGGCACTTTTGTTTATTCCTGCTTTTGCCTGGAGTGGTAAGTTTTCCTGTTTCCTCAATTTCATGTCGCGATGTTCCTACGGATCTAACACTCACACCTGTAACTTCAGAGCCCAGCTGTTCGACTTCTCTCACTGACAAAGACGGATTCTTCTCTGTGAGTGCATTAAACACATGCAACACAATTCTTTTTTCGCCTGTTTGTAAATAATTATCCTGGCGGTAGACTCTGCCATTATACATATAATACAAGCGCAATAAACGATCAATAAAATAATTTAGCTCCCGCACTTTCGAATAGCGATGCATGACTAATCCAGTTCAAAACAAGGTCAGTGATAAAAGTCTTATAAACAAATGTCACCACTACCGCTAAATCACATGCTGTCGTGCCATGTGCTTGAGAGCAAAGGAACCTCCTCTTTACTTTGTTTAAGAATTAACATGCATTTCAGATAAATCAACTCTGTTGCGTAATATATTTAATTAAAACAGTTACGAAAATATAAATTTGACAATTCTCTTCCAACATATAATGATATATCACCATGTTAAATAACGAACTAATTTTTACCCCACGACAGTCATTACCACAACAGCAACCAATGAGAGGTGATTAGGTCACGTGACCGTTAAGAGATACTGGGCAAGCTTACGTGAAACAAGGTATAGATTTGTTCTGTGGGGCCAAACTAATATTGTGCTCTTTGAAGACTTTTTGGAAAATTTTCTGTATGAAGTTTCATTGCTGATTGGGGAAAGAGTAGTTACTTGTTTGCATCTTTGTTGTCCTTTGAATTTATCTTTTTTTTTCTCTCTCTCTCTCTCTCTGATCAATTCAGCACTGAATCCATTGTATTCTGCAATGTGAATGATAGTATTGTACTCTTAGATATATTCCATCTTGTTTAAAGATATATTAACCAGACTGTAAGTTAAACTGTTAGATAACAGCATGTGTTACGTTAAGGGACTAAATCACTGATCTAGTATTAACCAAATTAAACTTTCACTGCAAAAACTAACAAAACATTTATTTTCTTACAAGCCAAACTTACATGTTTCTTTTCTCCAAAGAACAAAACACAAACGTCCTTGACATTATAGCTTTAACTGCCCTGCCAACCTAAACACATTTCTTTTTCTTTCGTAACATTCTCCCACCTTTCAATTTTATACATATAATTGAAACATTACAATTTTCCTTTAAATATAAACTGATTACAAATTTAAGCGGGAGGGTAGTCTGATCTTCCTTCCAGATTTGCTAGTGATCACTCATGGGGCTTTTTCAATCTCAGAAGCATTCTCCACCATATCATGCTGCTCTTCTGGAATAGTGTCTACCTCTAAGGGGTATATATTCTGGACGGGTCGTTTTAGTTCCCCAGTTGCAGTTTTCACTTGGACCACTCGGATGACTTTGTCCTTTCCACCACAGGAATCGCAAATAATCCCTGTCTTCTTCTCTGACAGATATTTGTAGAAATGCCTTTCTTATGTCCGAGATGACTCCTATATTATTCTTCCTAAACATTAAAAGCAATGCTGGTATTTGTAACAATAAGTTAGGCCCCTTTTCCAAACATTCATTCAACGAAGGGGCATCTTTTGATTTTGACGATCCATCGAATACTGGTCTCACATTCATGGTCGAGTTTTCCTTAAAGATTCCTCGATGTGGCAGGTAATAACAAAATTGGTCCTCTTTTTCCTCTAAAGTTTCTTCAATTACACCTTCATTTTCCCATTCCTTGAAAACATTTTCATATTCTTCATATTTTTTCTCTTTGATCAGTCTGTTGGTGATGGATACTAATCTTCTTTCAGCAATCTCCTTATTATTTTGTAAAAACTGTCGACTTTCCAGCCATGGTAATGCCACTTCATACCTGTCATTATCAGTAACCTTTACTGCATGTAAGAAGTAGCGACGTGCTGTTTCCTTCAACTCTTCTCTGGATTTCAGCTCTGATGGATCAGATATACCTATAGCTTCTAAGTTCCATAGATCAGGTATGGAAGCAGATTGGATGAACAGAGTAGTAGTTTCTCTTGCTAACAAGTCATTCTTCTTCACTTCCATTTTTCCTGTCACCATCCATCCAAACTCCGTCTTCACAGCAATTAATCCACATGCCAATTTACGTATCTCACCCAATAGAATGCAATTAGCAGCATCAGCTGCCAACAGCATCTCCACTTCAGGTGGATCCGATCCCACGTCCGAAAGCCATATCTTCTTCGCCTTCAATTCAACCTTCAGTTTAACCTGGGGATCTTCCCACAAATAGTTTTCTGTCCTATCAGTTGCAGAGTAGCCGTGTGTGAGCCTTCACAACTGCCAACACATACTTCATACAAATTATGCTCTTCTTCACAGGTTTCGGTGCCTTCAAACAATCTATGTACCATTGTTTCTGTTTTTAGAGGATGATACCCCATTTCATTAGCAGTTTTCTGCAAAATGTATGATCTTTGTGACCCACTATCTATCTATCAGTGCTTGGACTATCTTTTCTTTACCTTTGTGTTTCAATTTTATACATAAGGTTTGTAACAACACTTCTTTTGTAGCACTGTGAATGTTCATGGATATATTGCTCTCTGTTTTCTCTTGGGTCTCGAGTTCAAATACTGCTTGTGCATTTAACTGTGGACACATGATAACAGTATGCTGCTGTTTGCATAAATGGCACTTCAGGTTTGCTTTACAATTTTTGGCTCGATGACCTAACCTCAAACATGAAAAGCAGCACTTTTCTTTTGCTACCTTGTTGCATGTTTCTTCTAAGCTCATCTGCTGGGTGACATGACACTCCTTGCTGTCGTGTAGTTTACTGCAAAAAATGCATCGTTTTCTTTTCTCATCAGATTTGCCAGCAAACAGGGAATTGGCAGTGGGCACATTTTCATCTTCAAATTCTCTTCTTTTAGTTCTTTCCTGCTTTTTCTTTTTGAATAAATAAAAGCCAGCTTGGGCGAACTTTATTCTTTCTTCACCTTCTACTTCTTTCCGGAGGAAATCAAGAAGAGCTTCCAATCGGTCATTTTGTACATTGTCTGTATCAGGATTCGTCAGTGATTGGTTCCTAAGCCATGCCCTTAAAACGTCTTCTGGCAAGCACGATTCTACCAGCGGAAATAACATTGATGCATGTTTATCTCTAATTACACCAATGGATTCTAAAGCTCTCAACTGACATTCTAACTTATCATACAATGCAGCAATTCCCGATTTGTCATTCTTGCGAGTTGTATTTTGTATCACTAAATTAATAAGCTCCCTAGTATAATGCTCAATCAGCAGATCTTCACGTCCAAACCTGTTCGTCAGAGTTTCTATCACTTTAGGGTAGGGAAACTGTTGACCAGCTCTCTAGCTCTACTATTTGGCTTTGTACTTTGTACTAAATATTGAAATTTGTCTTCTGGTTCAATTTCGTTATCTTCGTGGGTTCTTTTAAGCATGCTCCAGAATCCTAACCAATCCTTGACTTCGCCGCCATATTGGTGTAGCTCTAACTTCGGTAATTTCAGATTCTTCTTTTGTGAACTTGAGGAAGCTATGGAGATATGATCTGCAACTGTCTACCATTAGAAATGCTTGACATTTTTAATCTAATCTCTTCCATCTTATCTCTATAATTCTCAATGGCATTGTACTCACGGTTATATGCATCATCATCAGCGTCACATTCTAACAACAAATCAAGGATTTTCTCGTCCAAAGAAGATAACTCAGCAGTTAATCTCTCTAACTTTGCGTGCATCAGGTGTGTAGCTTCACTTTCTGCTTGCTCGCTTGCCAAATTCTCAGTCAATTCATTATATGTTTTCGTAAATGATGCACGTATCGGCTTACGCTGTTTTTGCAGTTTATCCATTTTTGTTGTTGCTTACCTTATAAAACGTATCACTGTCACATCGGGGTCACCAAATTGTTACGTTAAGGGACTAAATCACTGATCTAGTATTAACCAAATTAAACTTTCACTGCAAAAACTAACAAAACATTTATTTTCTTATAAGCCAAACTTACATGTTTCTTTTCTCCAAAGAACAAAACACAAACGTCCTTGACATTATAGCTTTAACTCTCCTGCCAACCTAAACACATTTCTTTTCCTTTCGTAACAGCATGCTTGTGTTGTCTTGAGTTATATCCATCTGATTTTATGTCATTTTCAATTTCAATTTTTTTATTCATCCAATTTAACATATACATGTTGTGGATTCGTCCAGTATTTTAAACATTTAATTATAATATTGTGAGAGTTAACAATAGTAATTAAAAAACAATTACATTGTACATGTAGATTAAATTTATATATTGTTAAGTACAAGTGAATACTTCAGTAATGCAAAAACTCATATGTCGAGTAACAACATTTTTCAATTAAAAATTGCTTGAGATGTTTTTTGAAGCACAGAAAGGAATTTATATTTTTTATTTCAATAGGTAATTTGTTGTAAAATTTAATGCTTCTATAGTAGAAACTATTTTCAAACAATTGTTTGTTATGTGGGGTTATATGTAGTTTTGCTTTATCTCTTGTGTTATGACAGTGAATTTCAGAATTTATGGTAAAATCCTTGATGCGTGTTTGCATTAATACAGTTGTTTCATATAAATATATACAGGGTAATGGCAAAATGTTTAGTTCTTTAAAGAACGGTCTGCTGCTGACAACAGAAGGTAAATTGAGAATAATTTTAATGACCCTTTTTTGTAATTTGAATATTTTAATAGCTTCACTACTATTTCCCCACAAGGATATTCCATATGAAATTAATGAGTGAAATTTGGAGAAATACATGACCCTAAGAGTATTTATACTCACTGAGTGTTTTAGAGTGTTCTATGTGTGTTTCTTTCCTATGTATGTCAAATTCAAGTTGTGTATGTTTTCTGGTAAGTTTCAAATCTAAGAAAGGGATTTCATTTTTTGTCTCTTTTTCTATGGAAAATTTTATTGCAGGATTTTGTAAATTAAGTAGTTTTAATGCATCATCCACTTGTTTCTCATTTACTATTGCCCAAATGTCATCCACATATCTATACCAATGTTTGAAAATTAGTGGGAATGCCTTTGTGATATGGCTTTCCAAAAAGCACATGAAGAGGTCTGCCAAAAATGGGGACAATGGGTTGCCCATAGATAGTTCTGATTTTTGTTTGAAAATTTTTTTATTGTTTGTAAAAAAGGACTGTTCAGTGCAAATATTTGTTAACTGAAGATATTCCTCTGATGTTTTGGTCTAATTGTAGGGACTGAAGCCATGTTTGCATGTACTCCATGAGTTTGTCTCTTGGCACACTTGGGAACAAAGAGATTACATCAAAAGTCAGGTCATTCAGGTCATTCAGTCCATGGGAGAAAATTGTAGATTTTTAGTTCTGTTCATGAATTCCAACAAATTTTTAATACTGTGGCTTTCAAATTTTGGTAGCTTCTTAAATTTTTTGTTTAGCCATTTGTATAGTTTATAGCAGGGTGTGTTTATGTTAATAATTGGGCGCATCTTATTTCCTGTTTTATGAATTTTGGGTAATCCATATATGTTAGCTACTGTAGGGTTGTCTGGTTTTAAACTTTGTTTAATTTCTTTTGGTGTGATGATTTTATCCTTGATTGTTTCATTTAACTGTTTTACACACATATTTAAAGGGTCAAACTTTATTTCCTGGAATTCATCACATGCCAATAAATCTGTCATTCTAGAAATGTAGTCTTATTTCCTTTGTCTGCTTTCATATAAACAACATCTTTTTTATTCAGAGATTTAAGTATTTTCAAGTATGTTATGGGTTTACCGCTTTCCCTTTCTATTTTTTCTAATGTCTTCCCGCATTTGCTTCTAATTGATGATTTCTGCCCAGTATTTAGACCCTCAGTAGCCACTTCAATGTCAACTATATAATCTTCTGTGTTATTGGAGAAATCTACGCAGGTTTTTAACCTTTTGTTTAAGAATGCTATTTCCGTATGTGCGAAAGTTTCATGGGAGAGATTTATTACTTCATTCCGATTCTATTTGTTTGTAGGCTGGCATTTCATGTTGCTTGCTTTCCCCAAGATTAAACCCTGCATTTTTCTATTTTGTTTTCGAGCTTTTTTGTTTATGTGAGTGTTAATAAAATTTTCCATAGAAAAAGAGATAAACAATGAAATCCCTTTCTTAGATTTGAAACTTACAGAAAACTTACAGGCTGGTTAATGTATCTTTAAACAAGATGGAATATATCCAAGAGTACAATAATATCATTCACATTGCAGAATACAATGGATTCAGTGCTGAATTAGTCAAAAAGAAAATTGATAAATTCAAAAGACAACAAAGATGCATACAAGTAACTACTCTTTCCAATCAGCAATGAAACTTCATACAGAAAATTTACATATCATCCCAGAGCTACACACCTTTTCCAAAAAGTCTTCAAAGAGCACAATATTACTTTGACCCCACAGAATAAATTTAGTGTACAACACCTTTTGAAATCACATAATACAAAGGAGATACCCACAGACAAAAAATCAGGTGTGTACCAGATAAACTGCAAAGGCTGTGAAAACTTTTACATTGGAAAAGCTAAAAGGAATTTGAAAATTAGGCTTAAAGAGCATTTTAGGAACATCAGGAACAAAGAAATAGATAAATCAGCAGAAGCGTTCCATTTTTGGAAGGAGAATCATGATATAGAATGAGAAATCCATTATTAAAAAGTGTCCAAGGTCCAGCTGCATTAACCACGTGGAAAAAAATCTTCATAAAGAAATATGAAAGAAAATTGTTTAATTTTGACACTACCTTTGAAGAAAACCCAAACTTCAAGTTCATCAAAATACCAACAGAGGCGCACCTATCACCTCCAATGAGTTCACCAAACCAACATCCATTAGGCGACAACAGTTGATGATGTTAGGAAGATCCTAATGAAATACATTCTAGGTAAATACTAGCAATAAGTGGAGCATTGAGTTAGTTCAACTCAAAATTATATTAATTTTGTGCTTCATTGTATCATAGCCCTTACACATTGTAATGTTTATTTATGCTAGATTTCACTACGCAATTTGGTACACAGGCCAAGTCAGGTTTTGGCAAGCATTGTTGTGCAGCTTCTATTGCGTCTGGTTTGCGGTGGAGGAACTGAGCCATAGCCTTTCTTGTTCCATATGAGGTATTTTGTATGTGTGAGCCCCCTGTTACATGATACAGCATTTCATGCATTGTTACAAAGTGAGGAACACATTGGCCACCTTTCCCATGCTGAGGTTGTCAAATGCCTCATTAACACAGTCAGTGAGTTCCTGAATGTCCATGAATTCTTCTTGTATTGAAAGAACTGGGCACAATTGAAAAACCCTAAATCAAGCACATTGAAGTCAGGGCTGTAGGGTGGCTGTCACTTGAAGAAAATAGCCCACTTATTTTTCCTGGCTGCAGACATTTGGCTGTTAATGTTTATGCTTTGAAGTTTCTACTTATATTTGCCTCGGTTGCTTGTTTGTTTACTCACCCTGGAATGGAATGCCACAACGGGTGCCTATTTGATTGACATCCATACTCAGCTCTGTAGTTGTTTACTTTTTGTCATTCGTAGTAACGTATCCACTTTGAACATCTGCCTGGATAAAGGATAGCTTCAATACTGCACAAAAATCACATCAGACCTGAATCGGATTAATATGCACAATAAAGGGAACATGATTCCCATTTCTATACCATATTATGGAACGGAGGGACTATAAACATCTTATGCCTAATTTCACCAACAGATGTTAAGCTTAACGGGAGTTTAGCAATAGTTATAACAAAAATTGCATTTCACCAATAAGCGTTAGCTTAACGCTCATGTTAAATCTCTCATTAAACTAACAAGCCAAATTTCTGTTGTTAAGTCCTTAATAATTATAAATAGTCAAGATGGCAGGCATGAACACAGCTTCTGATGTTGATTTTCTATATTTAAGACCGTCTAAATAGAATACAGCCTATGAGGAGAAATGATTTTGAGGAGCTATCGAAAGAAAATGTTCTACAGAGGTATAGATTGTCTAAACAAGTTGCTATGAAGGTTACTGCAGAAGTACAAAAGAGGTTAGAACATGCATCAAAAGGAATATGCTGACCTCGCCTTTGCTTCAAGTATTAATAACTTTGTGATTTTTATAATTCACTGAATTATGCGGATAATACTGTCCACCTCCCATCTTGAAATGTTCAAGTCACTTGTCCTTCTTCACTCCTCGTTTTAAATATATGTAATACTGAGTTAGAACATGCATCAAAAGGAATATGCCGTTCTCGCCTTTGCTTCAAGTATTAATAACTTTGCGATCTTATAATTCACTGAATTATGTGGATAATATATTGTCCACTTCCCTTCTTGAAACGTTCAAGTCACTTGTCCTTTTTTGCTCCTTGTTTTACATTTATGTAATTCTGAGTTAGAATATGCATCGAAAGGAATTTGCCAATCTCGCCTTTGTTTCAAGTATTAATAACTTAAATTAATTGGGAGTCGATTAATAACACAAAACAACACTCACTTGTGTTATTAATCGACTCCCAATTAATTTAATTTATACAACAACACTGTTTTCAACACTTCCATGAAAGGATTTATTAATAACTTTGCGATTTTATAGTTCACTGAATTATGTAGATAATGCACTGTCCACCTCCTGTCCTGAAATGCTCAGGTCACTCGTCAGTTCCGTCCTTCGCACCTCATTTTAAATGTACATAGTACTGACGAAGTTGTTTCATGCTTCTAGTAGTGACACATGCATTTAAATTGAATTTGTTTCCAATCTTTTCCCACTTTTTCCCACTCTTTCTCTTTTACATTCACCACATTCATCTTCTTATTTTCCACAATATCCTTATACTTCGTCACCAATTCAATTAGCAATTCTTTCTCTATTAATGAGAAATTTGTTACACGGCTGCTCTTATGATTTTGTTTACCTGGCATTTTTTTCAGCTGTGTGCAGACAAAAATGAAAACAAAAGCACATTATAGTACATTCAGAAAATAATACGACTCATCCATAGCCTCCTATAACTGTAATATTTACAAGTCTCTTGACATTAACACGTAGCAATGACTTTGGAAGTGGGAAAACATTGGACATTGAAAAAGACATGAACCATATCCTGAAGAAGACAGAAAACACAAATGTAGTAGTAAAACTTCCTCATAGACATGATATGGCCCCTAACTCAAAAATAAAATAGGAAATTGTCAAGATAAACACGGACATAACCTCAATTTGTAAAACTTTCAATCATGTAAAAATGGTAAATACTTACAATGCAAGATGAGACTGTCATACTAATCATGGTCTGCATTTCAATAAAAAGGGGAAACAAATTTTAAGTGATGTAATAGGTAGGGTAGTGAGTGATCAATTAGGTGAAAGAAAGAGTGCAAAAAAACTGATAAAAGCAATCAAGTTTTCTAGTTTAAAGTTAATACATCTCAACATTAATTCTTTAACCCTTTCACCGATATGGACGTCATATGACGTCCAGGTTAAAATGCCCCAAACCGATATGGATGTGAATAGACGTCCTGCACATACATGCATTTAATGCTCATTTAACGCCAATTATTTTAATCTTGCTATTTTACAATAAATTTAAATTAGTTCTATAAGGAATGTAAACATATCCTTAAAGGTTAAATCTCGATATATCCTTAAAGGTTTCTTTTTGAATTGTACACCTCCAAACCTGAATAAACACCCAAGGGCACATCTGCAGATTCACACCAAATAATATTGGTTTCCTTGCGAACTTCTTTTTCGCAACACCTACACATTTTCGAAATGGTTACAAGTTTTTTGGTTGTGGGTGGCATACTTTTAGGAAAGTGTTTTCTCTCAAGTATGAGGGGTGATGTCGTGGTGAATTTCCTACCCCCTAGTATAAAGAAGCCTCTGAGTATTATAATACTCAATTAGGTTAGAAGCTCTTCATATGCGCAAGTACAGGTAGATGAATGTCTTGCATGAATTTACAGCTCTGAAAATTACTGAACAACTGTGCATAGTTACGTCCAGTGGCATAAAAATACTTATTTTTACCATTTAACTGTTTTCGTAAAGAGGGATAGCTAGTAATAGCTGATTCGCATCACCCATATTTAACCCGCCATTTCCCCAAACAATGGAGTAGCTAACATGCCATCTGTAGACCAGTACACGTCACTGCTACCTATATCCTAAACACCTCCTCCATAATCGGACAACAATTCTTACAGATTTTCTACAGTAATATCAGAAGCCTGTACACATCATACCCAAGCTAATTTATTTGCTACATTACGGGAATAAGCCATGGTTAACATTGAAATTTAACAATTTCAAATGTGCCATTCATTTAGCTCTTGACAGCTATAAGAAGTCACTCTGAACACAGTATAAATAACTAAAATACAGAGTGAAAACCGCTGCATAAGGCTACCAGAAACCTTGGTTGAGAAACACTGTAATAACAGATGCTGACAGTTTTCTTTCCAGTGTGTGAGTGTGTAACGCAATATATTCTCATATACACACAAAACAAAATGATTCACATATTAGGCGCGTTCGGCACAAAGAATGGCTTTTGCCACAGTGAAACAAATTAGTGAAATTTCAACAATTTATTAATGTAGTCTCTACTTTATTGTTACTGTAGATTTATACTGCCTTTAATGAGTTTTAAACCAGTTTTTGTTTTGTTTAAATAACTTAATAAATACGGAAGATACGGAATTGTATTTATGATGCATTTTTACAGCATTTAACAATTTAAATGTCCTGTTCTGTTTATTGGGTATCCGTTTCCGGCCCCTGAAGGGTATAAATGGCCATCGGCGAAGCGGTTAAGGAATAAGGTACATCACATCGAAATGCTCATGTCTGAACATGGTTTAAGAGAAACTGAAATAGATCTTATATCTCTACCCAATTTAAAATTAATATTCAATTTACTGTAGACCTCATAATCAAAAAGGTGGGGTAGCAATATATGCTAAAAACAAAATGAAATGTATCATAACTATACTAAGTCAGGGGTCCTTAATTTGAAAATATCTGGAATAAATTTTAAGTATGGAACTAATCCATTCTATATTATTGGCTTGTATACAGACCCCAAATGGCAGCTTTAAAATTTTTCAAAACCAATTGTTAAACCTTCTTGATTAATTGATGTTTAACTTAAATTGTAATATAATAATAGCTGGATATTTTAATATAGATTTTCAAAACAAACAACAAATACAATATAAATGCCTACACAATATTCTTGAACAATTCAACTTGAGATATACAATAAACGATGTAACTAGACGGACAGACAACACTCAGAAGGTTATTGACAATATTATTACCAATATAGCTTCAAATTATATGCAGGTCTCAGTGTTACATACCTATATATCTGATCATTATGCTCAATGTCTACTGATACATGACTTTAACCGAACAGGTGGCAAACTGGCACAGAAAAGTAAGATCGGTCATGCATACGTTAATAATTGTTGTGATTCAAACTTGTTAGCTCAAAATGGAGTCCTGAGTGAGGGGTCGTGGACCGATGTTAAGCTTGAAACTGATGTAAATAAAAAATTTAAGTGTTTTGTTAACATATTTAGGTATTCAACATTTATTGTCCTATAAGAAAGAAGAAAATAAAACTCACAATGTAGCCTCAAGAAAAGCTAATATAAATTGGATTACTGAAGAAATCAAGCAGCTATGCTCAATACTGCATATATCAAACACTCTTTATGCATCCAACAAAATATATATTAATCAATTAAAAAGTATAAAGAACTTCTATGACAAACAAGTTACGTGTGCAAAGCAAAATTACTTCAATAACAAAATCATTAATTCTGCTAATAAGATAAAAACAACTTGGCAAATAATAAATAACTTTAAAGGTAAACAAATAGTTGATGCTAAAAATAACATTGAAATCACTCAAAATGGCTCCCTGATAAGCAACCCTCAAACAGTAGTTAATTTATCGAGATTTAACTATATTGGAACACCACAGTGAAGCGAAATAATTATTAATTTATAGATGAGTCGTATTTATTACACATCTGAACTAAAGCCTTCCCTCATATTTTTAAAACATGGTACAGATACGTAGACGACATCTTTGCAATAGTGCACTACAAACAAATATATGATGCTTTGAAACTACTCAAGCTTCAAGAACCCAGCATACAATTCACAGTAGAAACTGAAGAGGACTGTACTCTACCTTTTTTGGACCTTAAAATCACAAAAAGCAATGAAAAACTAGAATTTGGTATTCATAGAAAAGCAACACATACAGATAATTACATCAAAGCAAATAGTTTCAACCCAATTCCACACAAACATGCCACCATCAACAGTCTCACACACAGATTAGTAAATCTACCCCTCAGCCAGCAAGAATATCAAAACGAATACCATCAAATCTTAAAAACTGCAATTAAAAATGGATATGGAAAAAACCTTGTAGATAAAAAACTAAAATCATTCAAACTTCAAAACAGATCACAGCTCTCACACCAATAAAACAAGAAATTAGATTTGCTAAATTTACTTACCACCCCTGGACCACAAAAAAGTTCCAAGAAATACAATATAACATTGGCACCAAAAAACAATTACAATATTAAAAACCTACTTAACAGTAATAATACTGATAAGATAAAACCAGAAGAAAAGTCAGGCATTAACAAGATTAAGTGTAAAGACTGTGAAAAAATTTACATAGGGAGGACAAAAAGAAACATAAGCACTAGAAAGAAAGAACACTTCAGGCACTTGAGATACAAAAATATTGATAAGTCCGCAATAGCAGCTTATTTCTGGTCTGAAAATCATGAAATTGAAGATAGCACCAAATTACTAAAATACATACAAAAACATAGTGAACTCGTCATATGGGAGAGAATATACATAGAAAAACATAAAAACCAACTAATGAACTTTGAAATCCCGTCAGAAGAGAATCCCACATTTAAGTTCATCACTAAATCAACAGATGGCAGCAGCAACTCCAGAATTACCCACACCACTGGATCAAGCTTTAGTCGCATAAGAGCCAAAGATGCAAATGATGATTTGTGAAACATGTCCTCAAAATAGGTACGTAAGTGAAGCAGATGTATAATAAATACGGCTCATCTATAAATTAATAATTATTTCGCTTCACTGTGGTGTTCCAATACAGTTAAATCTCGAGCTTTGTTAGTGCTCTACAAATTGTTACATTTGTTAATGTCAATCTTAACATCTGTTGATTGAAATTGGGCATTAGTGTTTCATGACAAATCATTTGTAAGTCTACCCTAACAGGAATTTTCTTGCCATTGGGAAGTATTTTGCAAAAGTTGATTTGGCTCACATTATTATGCAGTTACAATTCCTGAACTGCAGTTTCTTATTGGGCTTTTATTTTAAAAGTTTATCCATTTGAAGCCGAGAATTGCAAAATTTCTGATTCCTGTTTAACTTTTGTTAGAAATTTCTTTGAAGTTTGTTGTAATTCTTCTCCTAGATTGTCAGTATTTTCTTCTGCAAAAAAGTGGTTGGCTGCTTTTGGTTTCGTACCAAGAATAGATTGCGCTCTCCTGCTTCTGTGAGCAGCACTAACAACAAGGTTCCTCTATAAATTGCCACTCTACTTCTCTTCAATAGCTAGTTCTCATATAGGAATCATTCTTGAAGATTCTGCATGCTAATATACAGACTTTTGGCATTATAACAATCTTAAAACACTACAACATGTGGTCTCATAATCAGGGGCAGCTCGTCCTTACGTGCTACAGTACTGCAGCATGCTCTTTTCTGTTTTATAAATCACATTGTAGAAATTTTAAAAGACCATGTAAATAACAATGAGTAAGTATAAGAAATCGAGTACAACCAATAATGAACTCTTGATGCATGGAAAACACCTGCGTAACTAATGGAACGCATCCTTGACTTCACCGTGCTGAGAGCCAGCAAGCTCAGTAATCAGTATTGCGCATGCGTACAACCTACCTCTCTTGCCTCCCTGATGTCCTAAGTTCCCTAGATTTTCTTACAAATGCGTGCTGCAGTTGGGTGTTGCACAGTGAAGCAGGGCCACCAAAACTCATAGTTATAGCTATAGAACTTGAATAAGCATTGAAAATCATTTAACAGTCTATCATTGCTTTATATTTTAGTTCTAGAGACTAATTCCATCCTTTTAGTTAATTGATGGAAATTAATCATTTCTTCTCACTAGCCATATATAGGCTAAGGTTTTTGATAGATAGAGTCAACATGAAAAATTCAATGCCATGGCCAGGATTTGAACCACAGATCTCCCGGTCTCCTGGGTTAGAGTGACTGGACGGAAACCAGGAGATCCGTGGTTCAAATCCCGGCCATGGCATTGAATTTTTCATGTTGCCTCTATTAATTCCATCCTTCTTACGTAAACAGATCCAATACCTAATGTTTATTAAATTGCAGGGCAGATTGTTTGTGATGCAACTGTTCATGTTGGCACAATACTCCATTCCCGTGACCATAAAGCGAATCCTCCATAACAAGTTCATGTGGTTCGCAAGCTCGCATTGTATCCAAGTATTCCTTTGTAAAACGTTATTTAGTGGCTGATATCAGTTTCTCTATTTTGTGTGTGAGTGTGAAACATGTTATAAATTCACTTTATTCAGAGTATAAGTAATTTAATATTACGAAAGCTTTAACCAATACATTAATGAACACGTTTAATGAACTTCTGAAAATTGCCTTTTCAAGGTAAGCATTAGAAGAAAGGGTTAGTGTCAAAATTTTAGGGCGACCAATACCCAACCTTAAAATTGAGCAAAAAGCGAAAGGAAGTAGAAATTCTGTTTATATTATGAAGAAACATCGGCGTATGGACTTCATTTTTTGAAACTTTTTCCCACAGCACACTGTAATTTTCCGGCACGAGCCGCCACTGCTCATAATGTATCAGCTTCTGTACAAAGACTTGGCTGCAATTGTTTAACATAGCATATAAGAGGAAGAAAAATAGAAGGGAATGGAACTGCTTAGAAATAGTGCAGTGCAGAGCAAGCAGTTCTCCATAATACAGCCATGCTGTAAAATGAAAGATCTGTATGCTTTGTAACATTTGTTTGCTGCTTAATGATCATAGAGAATGAAATACGCATGGATTATGTGGAGTGTTTCTCATGAATTATAACTTGCTTAAAGATAATTTAAAGATGTATAAGGCGATTTATGCCATTGCTTGCATTGTCAATTACTTGTCAACAAGCCAAAATGAGTGAACCTCAGAGTGCATAATTAGTGTATTTTTGTGCTTTACTGTTCCAGGTATATGATTTTTAAGTTTTTAAATTATTACAGTGGACACTATTATGTGTATGTTATTAGTAGTAATTTTACAAGTATACAAAAAACACAAGTGTTTTTTTATTTCTTTCTAGGTGTCATAGCTGTAGGTCCAGTGCTTCTGTGTCCACCATCAGTATTCCTTATGCCTGTAAGCTGTTGTTTCAGGAACTACAGTCAATGAACATAGTTCCTAGACTAACTCTAAAGAATTACTGTGACTGAATCCTTTGTATATAATGTAAATGTAAGTTAAGTTGTATTGTATATAGAACTTAATAAACAAAACCAAAAATGTAACAAGTATTCAATATATAGAATAAAAAGAAGTTTTTCAGAAAGTGGAGTGCCATTATTACTTAAGTTAGGCAAATGAGTCAACTTGTATACACTTTTCTCCACTGACAAGACTAGTTTCTGGGAACATCTTCCCTACCCTCAGTTCTGTAGTTGACTGATGGTGCAACCAGTGTCTGTGTCTTGTTTGGTGTTGTGCTGCCATCTGATAATGGATAGTGAAGAAGTTCCTAGAAACTAGTCTTCATGAAAAAGCTTGTAAATGGAGAAAAGTGTATACAAAGTCAACTCATTTGCCTAATTTTAATAAGTATTTAATAACTTATTTCTCAAGTTTAATACTCAGAAATTATTTAAAGTAACTGCTGTCTTACGTAGCTACAAAGACTATTCACTTAAGAGTAAGATCCATTTGAAGTATTTGTCCTAACAGAAAAAGTTGAACAAAAGCTAAAAACTGAAGGACTTTGAAAGCATTTGCTAGCACTGTAACATAGAAGATAGTACCAACATATGTAATAACATGCCTCTGGTATGATGAAGCTTGTCTGCCTCATATTCAACAGGTCCAGATATGATAAGGTTTGCATTTCTCAGGGGTTTCCCATATCCTGAAAGATGAACATAGGTCTAAGCTCTAAGGATCCAGGCTCATTTGAACATCATTTCCATCATTTCATTCATTATCAAATATGACCTACAGTTGTAGGATATTAAAAATTACAGAGAAAAACAACCACGTCAAATTTAAGAAGATCGATCTTTCAGCCATTTTTCACTCCATGGCCTTCACTTCAGTTCCTGATGAAGGCCATGGAGTGTAAAATGGCCAAAAGCTCGATCTTCTTAAATTGACGTGGCTGATCACCCATGAAGCCTTAATCAATAATGCTCGCCACGAAAGCTTCAAGTCTTACATTACTTATAACATATTAAATAATTTGAAGCAAGTATGTGGGATGTTTCCCACCGGTAATCCCAATAGTCTTTAAGATTATGATAGTAGGTCTATGTGTTGTTTTCTTTTCAATCTTCTATTGTCTCAATTTGGTGTAGGATTCGTTGTTATCTGTTGTAACAAATAATTAGTATTGTCGTAGCGACGGGCATAAAAGGTTCAGCGGAAATAGACAACAGACGGATAGTGTTTAATGGAGATAAAGAGCTTGCATAAGCAGATAAACATAGCGCCAGAGATAAAAGACTTATCAACACAGATAAGTGACGTAAATGGAAATTTCTAGTGACTTCATGATTGATAGAGATATTTCGGTTTCTGGTTTGTTTTAGAACAGTCTAGAAATTATCAGAAAGATATTTAAGGGAGCGATGACTTGCCAAGGAGAAGTCATAAGCAGTAAACAGCTGAGTTGATGTTGTAAACAGATGTAATCAGAACGCTGTTTGTTATTGTCATCGACCTTGGTAGATTGTGTTATGTGTGTGACGTAATGTTGTTACATGAGAATTGAACAGTGTATTTCTACGGAAATAAAGAACATTTGGAATATCTGCAATTCGGACTTTTAATTCTATGAACGCACAAAGTCACAGTATGTTGTAGAAATGAGTTTTATAGTCTTTTATAGCTCTCTTGGAGGACTGCAGATACCTCCGGAACATCTAAGTCACTATGGAGAGTGGTGTTACAAATGTACCACGGTGCATCACTTATGATTCTTAAATATCTGTTTTGTAGGGTTTGAATTCCTTTTATGTGTGAGCAAAATTTAAATATAATATAAGTGCATCAGTACTTATATTTTTACTGGACTAAGGTTTATTTGAATAAATTATTCATAATTTAAATATCTAACTTAATATAAGAGGCATTAAAAAAAACAAGCTGGAGTCTGGTATGCGCAAATCGGTGACAGGATAGTAATATCGTGGCATGTGTAATGAATGTTGTTCCAACCAGAGCGTGGAAGTTCACAGCCCAATGCTGGAGGGCACGCGTGCATGTCATGTAACGATACAAAGCTAGCAGCAGCATGCATCAATCGTCCAACACTGCCAGTAGCATTGCAAGCAGTGAAATGAAGGCGTCAAAAGAAGAGCAAAGAGGTGTTGAACGTTTTCTGACAGCGAAAGGAGTAGGAGGAATGGACATTCATTGATGAATGTCACAAGTGAATGGCGAACACTGCATGTCTCTTGCAAGGTTCAAGGAATGGCACAAGCGTTTCAGGGAAGGACGGGTGTCGTTAGCCAATGATGCATGATCTGCATTACCGATGACATTGTCCACGTGGTTGATGCACTCATTACCCAGGACCGCCGAGTGACAGTGAAAGCCATAGCTGCTGAGGTTGGATTGAGCATTGGAAGTGTTGACACCATCATGTACTCCTGCACAATGGGTGCCCCACAGTCTTCAACCACACCAGGAAGCATGTCGAATGGCCCACTGTCTTGGTCATCTGCAGTGCTATGCTAGGGAAGAGAATGAGTTCCTGGCTCGAGTGGTGGCTGGAGGAGAGTCATGGTGTCATCACTTTGAACCAGAATCAAAACGACAGTCTGCAGTGGAAGTATTCAGGGACACCACTACCAAAAAAAAAAAAAAAAAAAGGCCATCCACACAAGTGCAGGAAAGGTTATGCTAACGTTCTTCTTTGACCAAGATGGCCTTCTGATACACTTCCTGCAGTACGGGACAACCGTGAATGCCCAGCGTTGCTTGTAATCCTTGAACCAACCTTCGCCAAGCGATCAAATCAAAACGACCAGTAATCTCACCCATGGGGTCATTCTGCTCCATGACAGTGCAAAGCCTCATACGGCCAACACAGTTGCAGTACTCCTGCAGAAATTCAAATGGGAGGTTCTCAGCCACCCTCCATACAGTCCAGACCTCTCTCCCTGTGATTACGCCACTTTTGGTGCCCTTAAAATGGCTCTGAGGGGCAAACGATTCACCTCGGACGACAAAGTCCAGTTGTACATGTGGAAATGGCTCACATCGCAGTCCCGGGACTTTTATGAGACAGCCATTCACCGTTTTGTGTTACAGTGGGACAAGTGTCTCAACAGCCAGGGCCAATACTTCTAACATACAGGTACTGATTTCTGTAATTATGTCTCCGGCTCGTTTCTTTGTAAGTGCACCTTATACTTTGCAGTATAGTGGACTTGTGATTGCAATCAATCAAGGCTCCAGGTTAACCAAGAATACTGTTGGAAAATAAACATGCATATTTGTTATATCAGTGCAGTGCTGGCATCCAAGAGAGACGAGGTTAGTCCAAAAAGCTATGAAAGACCTTTTCAAAGGTAATCTCATTTGGTATTGTAATATGTTCTTTTAATTAAAGTGTGTAAAGTATTCAAGTAAATTTTAAAGAATTATGTTATAAGATACAGCTTCTATACAGTTTCAAACATTTTGTCATCATTCTTACTGACATTATCTTCATATTAATCTGAGACTTCTCCATATTCAAGTAGAGTTGGGTTTATTTAACTCAAATGACCCTGAGACTATTGGACTAAAAATTAAAAATTAGGAGAATATTAGAAGTGGAGGGTTTATACACTTTTTTGTTCATTTAGGAGTACTTATTAATTTCATACTTATTTTGAAAACAAAAAACTTGGTACTGTAGTGGTAGCATGTCTGCCTCACGTTCAAGAGGTCCCGAGTTCGAATCTCGGTCAGGATGAGTTACCCGGATAAGACTTTTTCCCGGGGTTTCCCTTATCCTGTGAGACGAATGTCGGGTAACTCTAAGCTCCATGGACCCCGGACCCATTTGAGCATCATTTCATCCATTCCATTCATAGTCTGATATGACTTAACGTTGGAGGACGTAAACACAAAAAAAAACTGGATTTCATATTAAAAGACATTGAATCACACTTTATTAAAATGCACTTCAGTTTTTATGTAAAAGTATAAATACCTTAGAATCAAATAAACCTTTGTAATAATGGTGCATTTAGTAAAAAGGAAAGAAAGAATAGAAGGTTAGGTGTAAAACACATGCTTTGAAGCACTCAGCTGTAGGTGCATATTTGATTTTTAGCGCTCTGTATAATTGATTTCAACAGAATGAAGTTATGCCCGCCGCGGTAGCATGGCGGTAGAGTGTCTGCCTCACGTTCAAAAGGTCCCGAGTTCGAATCTTGGTCAGGGTGAGTTACCTGGATAAGGTTTTTTCCAGGGTTTTCCCTTAACCTGAAAGACGAATGTTGGATAACTCTAAGCTCTATGGAGCCTGGGCTCATTGAGTATCATTTTGCCCATTCCATTCATTGTCCGATATGACTTAATGTTGGAGGACGTAAAATTACAAAACAAAAAACAAAAAAACAAAAAAAATTGTGAAGTTATGGCTTGAGAGCAGAAGTAGTGTGAAATGACTGCAGAGCTGAGTAGTTACTAACTTAAGCTTTGAGACACATTTGTTAAAGTTTTATTTATGCAAGAAAACACATATACAAGATTCCTTCAAGCTTTAATCTCTTTCATAAAACCCCTATTCTTTTAGGAGGGAGTTGTTATAATAGAAGCTGGCCTTATTTATTAATTCAAGAAAAATTGTACTAATCTTAGCAGTCACATTTGAACAGTCGAGGGAAAGAACCAGGTAAGTCACTTTTTGTAAGAAAGCCAGAAAATGAATATTTAATTTTAAAACACAATGGGTAATTCTCAAACAAAACACTTCTTTCAAACATAGTGAAATAATAATGCGTCTCATGTAGTGAATCAAGTAAAGGTGTACTTCCTGTCCGTTAAGTCAATAACATTGCATCAAATAAAAATGTTCATTCCAAGAGCATTTTTTTCCAGGAAAAAAACCAAGTAAGTCATCTGAAACAGAAAGGAAACCAGGAAAGTCAGCCACCAGAGATTTTGTTTGGAATAAAATAATTGTATTACTATCATTTTTGGCATATTGTTACGAAATTGTTATATCATCATCATCATCATCATCATCATCATCATCATCATCATCATCATCATCATCATCATCTCTGAGATTGCCCGCCTCGGTAGCATAGATGGTAGCATACAATCATTTTTGGCATATTGTTACAAAATTGTTACATTATTATTATTATTATTATTATTATTATTATTATTATTATTATTATTATTATTATTATTATTATTATTATTATTATTATTATTATCATCATCATCATCTCTGAGATTGCCCGCCTTGGTAGCATAGATGGTAGCATGTCTGCCTCACGTTCAAGAGGTCCCGAGTTCAAATCTCGGTCAGGGTGAGTTACCTGGATAAGGTTTTTTCGGGGTTTTCCCTTATCCTTCAAAACGAATTTTGGGTAACTCTGAGCTCCATGGACCCTGGACTCATTTTAGCATCATTTCACCCAATTCATTCACCATCCGATATGACTTTACGTTGGAGGGCGTTAAGTTAAAAAAAAAAAAAAAAAAATTATTTGGAAAAGTTCCAATTCCTGGAAAAAGTTCACTGCTAGTTCACCACGGAACTTCATCAGGCTCATGTTCTGGTGCTTTGATTTCCAGATGTGTAGAGGGCCTGAGGAAAATGCAGAAATGTGTTATGTATATTGCATAATATAAGCAGTGTTATCAGAAAAGTTTAAGGGTAGGGTAATGTTTTCACTACATTACCTGAATAAGCCAAAGAAGGCGGCTCAAATTCTTCTGCATCTTTCTCAGGCTTTCTTATAATACTGGATACCATGCCTCCATTATAGTTAGCTCTCCAGTTTAACAGATGCGGGTGGCCGGATGAGGTGCAAATTTCCATGATGGGCTGGGTCTTAAATGGACATTTTGACACATAGTTCTGATCTAAAAAAATGTTTCCAGCCATACACCATTTCCTTAGACATTCACAACAATAAAAGGTGAAGTAATACTCAATGCTCCACTTATTGCTAGTATTTACCTAGAACGCGTTTCATTAGGATCTTCCTAACATCATCAGCTGTTGTCGACTAATGGATTTTGGTTTTGTGAACTCATTGGAGGTGATAGGTGCATCTCTGTCGGTATCTTGATGAACTTGAAGTTTGGATTTTCTTCAATTAATTAAACAAGTTTCTTTCATATTTCTTTATGAAGATTTTTTTTCCCATGTGGTTAATGCAGCTGGACTTTGGACACTTTTTAATAAGTGGATTTCTCGTTTTATATTATGATTCTCCTTCCAAAAATGGTATGCTACCGCTGATTTATCTATTTCTTTGTTCTTGATGTTCCTAAAATGCTCTTTAAGCCTAATGTTCAAATTCCTTTTAGTTTTTCCAATGTAAAAGTTGTCACAGCCTTTGCTGTTTATCCGGTACACACATGATTTTTTGTCTGTGGGGTATCTCCTTTGCATTGTGTGATTTCAAAAGGTGTTGTACACTAAATTTGTTCTGTGGGGCCAAAGTAATATTGTGCTCTTTGCAGACTTTTTGGAAAAGGTGTGTAGCTCTGGGATGACTAAAGAAAGGTCAAAAAGTCTTGTGTTGACTCGTATATTTCCCCAGTAGACCACTAGGGGCTCTTGCATTCGAGATACACCGTTTGTGGCAACTTACTATTGTAAGTACTTGAGTCCTAAGCTTCATCATTTAACTCTTATTATTTTAGTTAATTGATGGAAATTAGTCATTTCTTCACACTAGCCGTACATAGGCTAAGGTTTTTGATAGATAGAATCGACATGAAAAATTCAATGTCATGGCCGGGATTTGAACCACAAATCTCCTGGTTTTCGTCCAGTCGCTCTAAGTTGGCCAAGGTAGCTCAATGGGTTAGAGCGACTGGACGGAAACCAGAAGATCCATGGTTCAAATCCCGGCCATGGCATTGAATTTTTCATGTTGACTCTACCTATCAAAAACCTTAGCCTATGTATGGCTAGTGTGAAGAAATAATTAGTTTCTATCAATTAACTAAAATTTGAACGTTTATTATATCTTTTTGAGGGGTCAAAATTTTGGATTGCCTTCCAGGATGTGTTTGACCGGATTGAGCATATTACTAATCTCCGTGTTATCTTTATCTGTGTTTTGTTTCTTAGAAACTTGTTTTGCTTTCCGGTTTACGGACTGTTCTGAAATACCAGTTATAGTATTAATGGTAGACTTTTCATTACTAATTGTTTTACTGCTGGAAACTGATATCGGCCTCTTTAGAGTAATATGATGTGTTATTGATGGGAGTGATGACTGTTCCAAGGAGAGACTAACGTAGTTTGTATAGAGTCTGAGGTTTGACACATTTGATCGTGGTTACTCTTGGGAGGTGAAGATGTGAGGTTCGTTTCCACTTCACTGTTTGAAGAAGAGGTAATATTTCCTTGGCTATTTATCTCCATTGTTTGTGAGTGTCCTTGAAGTTGAGAGAATTTTGAGATGTTCAATTGAAGTGGGTTCTTTATTTACTGCTGTAGCACTGTCAGGACAGTGCCTAGCTAGATGTCCTTCAGTCTTACAAAGAAAAAAGGTGGGCAAATCAGAGGATATAAAATCCAGTAATTTGTGCCCTCGTAATCGATTAGAATTGATTCAAGAAGTTTATTGAAGTCTTCGCTTTTAATGTAAATGTGCCTACGGAAACTGAGGATGTGAGAAAATCCTGGAACTGATAATCCTGCTTTTATTGGACAATAGTTTAGACAGCTCTTCTTCAATAACTATGTTAGGAATAACAGGACAAACATTGGATAAAATCATTCATGTTTTTGGTAAGGAGGGGTCTAATTTCCAAAGAGAAATTATTTATAAGAACCTTAGGATGTTTTGAAATCAGTTCATCTACACACTTGTTACTGGCAAGGAAAATACAAATTCTTCCATTGGAAATTCTTGACACAAATCGAATGTTACTAGGGCTAGATAGTTTACCTATCGATAGGACGTAGTCGGTAATGCTAATGCCATCGCATGATTTGATAACAATAGCTTGGTCTTAATTTGGACAGGATTGTGTTGCGGCAGAATAGCTTAACCTAGAATTGTTTGAAGCTACATTGGAGTTTCTATTTTCTGTTGCTGTTGTCGGAGAATTACCTGTTTCATTATGGCAAGAATCAGTGATGTTTTCTGTATTCAATTGATTCATTGTGTTATTTAAAGCTTGTTTGTTATCGTTATTTTCATTCAGTGGGTTTGAAGAATCTTGCCAACCTCCATGAAAAGAGGTGGGCATGGAGAACGAAGCAAAGGTTAGTTGAGGTTAGATACGAACTATGTTCTTTGACGCACTGACACCACCACAATTCTGATTTATACTTACAGTCTCTGGCAACACTGTTAATTTGTGTTAAACATTGTCGTTACAGTTTTCTAAATGAGTTCAGAATCATTGATGATTATAAAAATTCTAAGAGACTCCATAACACTACACATAGGTCATGGCCACTGCCATCAGATTAAAGTTTTTTGAGATATCAGAGGTTGTAAAAGTATCGAAAGAATGTGTAGGTAATATTTTAAGTAATGTTTTGAGCTTTCACAAGGTGTGTGCAACATGCATGTCACGTTTGTTGAAATCTGATAAAAAGTTGTAAAGAAAACCTGTTTCTGTTAAGAATTTGGAGCTCTACCATAAAATTCCCTGTGAATTTTTAGTACAGCTGGATATATCACTACACTCCTGGAACAGGATTTCTTCGTTGTAGAGGTGTTTCCAAAGTTGGGAAGCCATATGCAGCGTGACGAAATGATCTCTCACCTGCTTTGCTGTTCGAGTGTCATCTTTCTATCAGCCGTCCAGGATATCATCGACTATTCCACAACTAGTTGTTAATTCTTCTTTTGTATCTGCTTAAATATGAGTCATAAGATCTCTTCTTTTCAAGAGTGGTTATGAGTGAAAGAAATAAAATTTGAATAAGTTAAATTTTGTAATATATAATTTAAGTTTATTTTCCACAACTTTGATGTTTCCAAATGTAATCTAAATTAATTTTCCACCATTTTTGATAAAGTGATACTTTACAATACAATATGAATCCTTTAACCACTACTAATCTCAAATATAACTTAAATCTTTAAAAGATTATATTGATAGATTAAAGAAAAACCGTCTGCTGACTCCTGAGTACTTTGATCAAAAGATGATTTCTCTCCAAGCTTCTTCAGCCAGATTATTGATTTTTACTTCAGTTACCATCACTACCAATATATATTTTTTTTTTATGATTGGTCAATTTCACATATTACGTCATTACATGACCCACTAAATTTCCTTAATTTTTTCATCTTTTCCTTTTTCCATATAATTTATATTAATTTAATCAAATCCCCAAATTTCCAAACCAATTTTGGAACAATTTTATATTTTCTGGGGTTCAGACCTAAACAACTGTTACACTCCTGAAAATAAATCACAGTCAAAACAGTGGATTGCACCAGGTGAACCAACTTCAAAAAGGGCAAAGTCATTTTGTCAGCTAACAAGGTTATGGCAAGTGTTTTCTGGGATGCACAGGGAATTATTTTTATTGATAATTAGGAAAAGGTTAAAGTATCACTGGTGACTACTATGCAAGCTTACTACAACATTTGAGTGATGAGAAAGTGAGTGAAAAGAAAATGACCTCATTTTGCAAAGAAAAGAATTTTGTTTCTTTAACAAATCTTTGGTCCATTGTTCAGTCATTGCAATGGAAAAAATGTGTGAATTAAAGTTGGAATTGCTTGAACATTGACCTCATTCGCCAGATGTAGCACCCAGTGACTACCACCTGTTCTTGATGCGGTAAACAGCTATTTTGAGGTCCATGATAAATTGCACTAAAGAGATGGTTTAATTAAATTAGAACCCTGATATGACAAATGTATTAGCCTTTCTGGAGACTATGTTGAGAAATAACGATTTTTTTTTTTTTTAAATTTTAACTGTGTGGTCCAGGATTTATCAACTGACCCTCTTAAGTCACTATTGAGATGTCTTATCTCTGAAGTGAGATTCTTGGTGGTAACAGTAGAAAACTATGTCAGTTGTGGAGATTCCTGTTCAAATCCTGGCCATAGTATTCAATTTTTCAGCTTACTCTACCTTCAGAATATATTATTTTCATTTAGACATTTGTGCAGGAGTTGGCAAGTGGGAGTTTTTCAGGGTTTGTTTTGATGTGTGACATATGTAAGGATTGGTAATATCTCTTGGCTAGCTCTGTATGTCCTCTCATCAGGTAAGCAGTGAGATCTATATCTCAAGGTCCTGCATTGTAAATGTACATGCAAGTCAGTGACTCAACTGATGTTTATTTCCCAGTTAATGACATTGACTGACTTGCTTCTGCATCCTCCTTACTAAGCACACAATTTGCATTATGTAATGTCATCTGGTAATTTTTCCCTACTTCTAATTCTGACACCTATCTCCTACCATAACTTCATGTGCTGCTTCCATTTGTAACTGCTACACACCACAGTACTTACATATTTGTAACTTTTCTTTTAAACAATGATGAACTTAAACTTGTGCACTTTATCATAGCATATCTTTTCTTTATAAATGTTTGTTTACGTGATACTGAATCTCAACACGAAGTCTGCATCTAAACTAGACAGAATTTAACCATGAGGTATAAACAAGACTGCATCTAACAAGAAGTGTCCTGCATATCACTCCAATTTCTTCCCCCTTGACTCTAGGATACCTTATTTATCCATGCCTGTTTTTTAGGTCTTCAGTATTCCAAGCCTGTAATGTGATATACAGTACTTTTTATTGGGAGGAAGCTTTTCTCAAGTTGAAGCTTATTGTCTCCTCAAAATAGTATTGCTCTATGGGGCTGGTAAGTCCATCCAGGTAGGATGTGTGACCCTACAGTATCATAATGGGGCTGTTTACTATCTGTTTTTCCTCAAAGAGCAATGCATTCCAATTGGTGCTGGTCTATCATGGAAATGTTAGCTTTCATTGTTCCATTGTTACCACTTCCTGTCCCATGACTAAGTAGCTGGCTAGAATGTGCACCTGAGCTTATATTCTGTTACAATTCCTTTCTTGGAAGTGTTGTAAACAGTGTTGTTATAATAAATTAAATTTAAAGGGAGTCGATTAATGACACTAAACAACACTTACTTTTAAATTTTTCCAGAGCATGTTTCAGAGACTTTGCCTCCATCCTCAATCCGCCATCGACTGGTTCTCATTGGTGTAGTTGACGATATTTTGTCATAGGTCTCCTCTGGTGGTGGTTCAAGGAACTTGCTGAACAAATCTTTCTGGGGGATGTTGAAATTGAATACTTTGTTCCTATTTTTTGAAATTAAGATTTGTTGCCATGTGGATAGTTCTTGTTTTCCTGATGCATGTTTTAGTAGTTTTGGTTCTGGATTTATGTTGTGTGTTTTTTTTTTTTTCCAGAAATATGTGGCAACTGCTGATTTTTCTAATTGTTTATATTTTATGTTTCTAAAGTGTTCCTTTGCTCTTGTTTCTAAATTTCTTTTGGTTTTTCCAATATAAATTTGACTACAGCCACTGCATTTAATTTGATATATACCAGATGTTTTGTTAGATGGAATGACATCTTTGATGTTTGAGCAAATTAGGTTTTTTAAGGAGAAATGGTTGACTGGTGCTAGTTTGATGTTTTGTTTTTCGAAGACTTTTTTGAATTTATCAAAGGCCCATAGATGGTAAGTGAACTTTTTGAAAATCATATTAGTTTCTGTAGCTGAGAGGGTTGTGGTTTCCTTTAATAGCTTCTTCTTTTTTGCTAAGTTCACTTTTTTGTCTACTAATGATTTTGGAAAGCCATTTTTTGTGCTATTTCAATAATTTTGTGCTATTTAAATAATTTTGCCATGGATCTCCTGGATACGAGAGCCCTTAGTGGTTTACCAGGAATATATGAGACAACTGGAGAATTTAATATCGGGACGGCACATTGGCCATGGTAGCTCAATGGGTTAGAGCGACTGGACACAAACCAGGAGATCCATGGTTCAAATCCCGGCCATGGCATTGAATTTTTCATGTTGACTCTATCCGTACAAAACCTTAGCCTATGTGCGGTTAGTGTGAAGAAATGATTTATTTCCACCAATTAACTTAAATAAGAAGAAGCATTTGTTTATTATATTATAGATGAGTTGTAGTTTTTACATATCAGCTTCACTTATGTACCTATATTGAGGACATGTTTCGCAAACTATTGTTTGCATCATCAGCTCTATTGCAACTAAAGCTTGATCCAGTAGTGTGGGTAGTTCTGGAGTTGCTGCTGCCATCTGTTAATTTTGTGATGAATTTAAATGTGGGGTTGTCTTCTGGTGGGATTTTGAGGTTCATTAGTTTGTTTTTATGTTTTTCTATGTATATTCTCTCCCATATGACGAGTTCACTATGTTTTTGTACGTTTGTATGTTTTTGTACATAGTGAACTCGTCATATGGGAGAGAATATACATAGAAAAACATAAAAACCAACTAATGAACTTTGAGATCCCGCCAGAAGAGAATCCCACATTTAAATTCCTCACTAAATCAACAGATGGCAGCAGCAACTCCAGAATTACCCTCACCACTGGATCAAGCTTTAGTTGCATAAGAGCCGAAGATGCAAACGATGATTTGCGAAACATGTCCTCAAAATAGGTTAGTAAGTGAAGCAGATGTGTAATAAATATGACTCATCTATAAATTAATAATTATTTCGCTTCACTGTGGTGTTCCAATACAGTTAAATCTCGATATTTGTAGTTGGTTTATTGATACTCGTCACTCACTTTTTTATATTAATGAGAGAGTCTCTTCCAGTCCTTGAACACATGCTGCAGACATGAGGTCCTTGAGAATTGCCTCACTTTTCTTGAGCACTGCTTCAGAGTTCTCAAATAGAATACCCCTAAACTTTGCCTTTAGTAAAGAAAAACAAGCCAGCACAATGTGGAAATCGCCAGGTTCTCCAACACCAGAAAAGGCAAAAGTTGTTCCATCTGCAGGGAAAGTGATGGTGATCGCATTTTTTTACTGTAATGGAATGATTTACCAGCATGCAGTTTCCTCTCACACTACTGTAACAGCAGCATACTACACGTCAGTATTGACTACACTGAGGAAGCACATTGCAAAGAAATGACAAGAGCTTTCTCAGACTGGGAGGCAACTTCATCATGACAATGCATGGCCACATGTCGCAAATCAAGTCATGCAGTTTCTGGCTCTATTCAACATTACCTGTGTACCACATCAACTTATAGCCCCGATCTTGCACACTGTGACTTTTTTTTTATTCCCATCACTAAAGGCAAAGCTTAGGGGTATTCGATTTGAGAACTCTGAAGCAGTGCTCAAGAAAAGTGAGGCGATTCTCAAGGACCTGACAAAGAATGGTCTGCAGCACTTGTTCAGGGACTGGCAGAGATGCTATAAAAAGTGCATTGAAGTAGGACGGGACTACTTTGAAAAAGATCATGTATAAACATTGAATTGCAGTAATAAACATCTGTGAAAAAAAATCAGTCTCAGTCTTTGTTGGTCAGCCCTCGTATATTACTTCTGTTTCTACATTATACATATTTATTTCTTAATCTGTGATACTGTTTATTCTATTCCTTCTCAATATATTATCTTGCTTTATCAACCAAGTCTGTTCTATACTATTACAAAACCTGTGGTTTATGCTTCAACATCGAACAAAGAGTAATAATAGCAACATAAAATGTTTGCAATCAGTTTATACCAAGAATCATTAATGCTATTTGCACTTAAATAAAAAAAATGTAAGTCACCAAAACCAAACAAATGCTTATATCGAAATTTAACGCTATTGCAACACCACAGTGAAGTGAAACATATATTAAATTATAGATGAGATAGTTTTTACACATCAGCTTCATTTACGTACCTATATTGAGGACATGTTTCGCAAACTATTGTTTGCATCATCAGCTCTATTGCGACTAAAGCTTGATCCAGTAGTGCGGGTAGTTCTGGAGTTGCTGCTGCCATCTGTTAATTTTGTGATGAATTTAAATGTGGGGTTGGATTTCGAGGTTCTTTAGTTGGCTTTTATGCTTTCCTATGTATATTCTCTCCCATAAAACGAGTTCACTATTGAAGTAATGAGTTGGTATTCAAACACAACATCACTTAAAATATCCTTACTTGAACAATTGTTTCGGAGACCGGCTCGTCCCCATCATCAGCAACTAGATAGTTGCTGATGATGGGGACGAGCCGGTCTCCGAAACAATTGTTCAAGTAAGGATATTTTAAGTGATGTTGTGTTTGAATACCAACTCATTACTTCAATTGTTATATACATCACTGTTTCTAACCTTTTGCTTCAAATAATACGAGTTCACTATGTTTTTGTACATATTTTAGTAATTTGGTACTATCGTTAATTTCATGATTTTCAGACCAGAAATGAGCTGCTATTGCGTACTTATCAATAATTTTGTGTCTTAGGTGCCTGACATATTCTTTTTTCCTAGTGCCTATGTTTCTTTCTGTCCTCCCTATGTAAATTTTTTCACAGTCTTTACACTTTATCTTGTAAATGACTGATTTTTCTTCTGGTTTTATCTTATCTGTATTGTTGCTATTAAAAGACAACCCCACATTTAAATTCATCACAAATTTAACAGATGGCAGCAGCAACTCCAGAACTACCCACACTACTGGATCAAGCTTTAGTCGCAATAGAGCTGATGCAAACAATAGTTTGCAAAACATGTCCTCAATATAGGTACGTAAGTGAAGCTGATGTATAAAAAATACGACTTATCTATAATTTAATAAACAAATGCTTCTTCTTATTTAAGTTAATTGGTGGAAATGAATCATTTCTTCACACTAGCCGCACATAGGCTAAGGTTTTGTATGGATAGAGTCAACATGAAAAATTCAATGCCATGGCTGGGATTTGAACCATGGATCTCCTGGTTTCCATCTAGTCGCTCTAACCCATTGAGCTACCATGTTCAACAAGCCGTCCTGACATTAAATTCTCCAGTTGACTCATATATATTCCTGGTAAACCACTAAGGGCTCTTGTATTCAGGAGATCCGTGTTTCAAATCTCAGCCATGGCATTGAATTTTTCATGTTGACTATCCATACAAAACCTTAGCCTATGTGTGGCTAGTGTGAATAAATTATTCATTTCCACCAATTAACTTAAATAATAAGAGTTTAATAGTGAAGCCTGAGATTCAAGTACTTACGATAGTAAGTCGCCACAAACGGTGTATCTTGGATACGAGAGCCCTTAATGGTTTACTGGGAATATATGAGTCAACTGGAGATTTAAATGTCAGGACGGCATGTTGGGCATGGTAGCTCAATGGGTTAGAGCAACTGGAGGGAAACCAAGAGATTCGTGGTTCAAATCCCGGCCATGGCATTGAATTTTTCATGTTGACTCTATCCATACAAAATGCTTCTTCTATTTATATTTTGGTGAACTCATTTCATGAGCTGTGTAAATAATTTTATACTTACTAAAGAATATCCATTAATTGAATCCATTGTATGTACTCTTGTAAGTGTTATTAGGTTTATTAGGTTTCAAGAAGACAAATAATGACACAGCTAATAGGCACCTTAAGTAGCACTTAGCTGCATTTTTAATTTTCATTTACAAGAATTTGTAAAAAATGTATTAGAGAAGCACTGGAAAGTTTTGGATGAAAGACTAAGCTTATCATGCATTCTTAGGTCATGCATGTTAGGTTAAATTACATATTGTATCGTAGCAGGAAATGCTGTTGTCTTTGAATACCACTGTTTGACCAAAGCATATGAACATAATGAGCATGTATTGTTACAACAACAAATAACCTCCAGGCATTGAAATTAATGTAAATTCTAATTATTGTGGTGTATTGTGAATTCTGTGATACTGGGTAGCTAAATAATAATCAAACCCACTCACAGTCTATCTCTACTGCGCAAGACAGCCAGCACGCCAGGAAACTTATGCCAGCAGATGTGGACTAGAATCCTTTACCTTATAATAGATGTTGGAAATGTTGACCTTATGCTCTCAAACAGGCAGCATATCTTGTGTAAATATTCTCGCTCACTCTCTGAAGCTCAGCAGCAGGTATTTTTGTGATTTCTTGCACAATGTTTTCCTTAAATTCCTGCTGTGTATGAAGATGGAAATGATACACTTCGTCTTTTAAAGAACCCAATAAATAAAAGTCACAACTTGTTAGATTAGGAGAATGAGAAAGCCACAAATCAACACAATTATTCTTTCATCAAACACCTCTCTTACTACATTTAATGATTTGGCAGCCATATGAGCTGTTGCAGAATCCTGCTGGAACCAACCATTTCTTTCAAGTGATTGAAAAATGGTGTCAGGATTAATCTCTGACACCGCTCTGCATTTATTGTTTCATCAAAGAATATGGTTGGTTGGTTACGAACACTCCCCACATGGCAACCTTGGCCTTCGAGATAACCTCGCCCCACCACGTGATGTTCTGGACACCATTTCTCGGGTGGAGGCACCCAGAGGGCGGTGTCCATTACCTTCAATGATAGGGTGATAGTGAAGGTGATGATGAGGTTAGAGGACCTACAGCTTATACTGTGGACTCTGAACCACGTTGGGCATAGGGGACATTTAACATGTGCTAGACAGAGGTGAAGGCATGGATAGGACTGACTTAAAATCGCCAAATCCAGAGCCGGGAATCGAACTTGGGACCCGTTGCACAGGAGCCGCGAACAAAACCACTATGCTACCCCGGCATCCTTCATCAAAGAATGTGGGCCCTACTATTCTTCTAGCACTCCAATTTTCTGATCATGATGAGGCATTTATTCCAGTAGCACAGGTGTTTCTGAAGCTAAGTAATTGACTTGTGAATATTCAAACATCCCTATGGGAACTGCCTGAAGAGCCAACACCAAAAAAACATAACAAGCTTGAGAAGGTTTTTTCATTATTGTCACTGTATGGCATTGTTATGCTGCTGCCAAAAGCCGGAGCCGGGTATTTGGGCAGGAGAGAAAGAGACAGAGAGAGGCTCCAGAGCGTTCGCTCCATTGCCGTTGCTGGAAAATTTCTCTGAAGGTCTGCAGCTTTCTAGAAACAATGCCTGCGGGTATTAATACCTCAAAATATTATTATTATTATTATTATTATTTGAAGCAAAAGGTTAGAAACAGTGATGTATTTAACATTTGAAAGTAATGAGTCAGTAATTCAAACACAAACATCACTTAAATTATCCTTACATGGACATGTTTCGGAGAACGGTTTGTCCCCATCGTCAGCAGTTATCCAACTGGTTGGATCCATGGTTTCCTGAAGTGAGCTGGTTGTCTGTGATGGCATCTGTTGTCTGTGAGATGAACTTCCAAGGAGAGTTTTCAGGCGGCAATTCGAAATTTAAAGTATACTGTTTGTTTTTTATAATTAACAACTTTTCCCAAACATCGAGTTCACAATAGAGATAGAAAAAGATGGCTACCTACCTTTTTTAGATCTGAAGATAATCCATGAATTAAATAACATATCTTTCGGCATCTACAGGAAGCCAACACAAACAGATAATTACATTAAGAATGATAGCTACAACCCTACACCCCACAAACATGCAGTTTTGGACAGCTTAGCACATAGACTAGTCAACAACCCATTGAAACAGAATGAATACAAGGAATACAACCACATGATTAACATAGCTCCATTTAGTGTATACAGTAAACAATTGATAGAAAAGAAAATTTGGAAATTCAAGAAACAGAAACACATTGGATACCACAAAATTAACAGAATCAAAAACCAAGACACAGTTCAGGAAATTCACATATCATCCCAGAGTGCATCATAAATTTAACAAGATATTCAAGAAGTACATCACCCTAGCCCCAATAAATAAATTCAGTTTAAAAAAATTATTATGCAACAACCTGAAAGACCCAGTACCTGAAAACAAGAAATCAGGTATATACAAAATCAACTGCTCAGACTGCAATAAGTTATACATAGGAAAAACCAAAATAAGTTTACATATTAGATTACAAGAACATATGAGATGTGTGAAATACAAACAAATAGAAAAATCAGCAATAGCCCACCATTTCTGGTCTACCAGTCATGAAATTGTACCAAATATAAAACTATTAAAGCCAGCCAGTAATGCAGCCGAACTCGATGTTTGGGAAAATTTGCTAATTATAAAAAACAAACAGTATACTTTAAATTTCGAATTGCCGCCTGAAAACTCTCTTTGGAAGTTCATCTCACAGACAACCAGTTCACTTCAGGAAACCATGGATCCAACCAGTTGGATAACTGCTAAAGATGGGGACAAACCGTTCTCCGAAACATGTCCAAGTAAGAATAATTTAAGTGCACACAAGTGAGTCGCACAAGAGCCGTAGATGCAAACGAAGATTTGCGAAACATGTCCTCAAAATAGGTACGAAAGTGAAGCAGATGTGTAAGAAATACGACTCATCTGAAATTTAATAATATAAGTGCTGTTTGTGTTTGAATTACCGACTCACTACTTTCAAACCTCAAAAGGTGTTAGAGTGGTAGTTGTTTGTTGGTTATTGTGATAGTCAACGATTAAAGTGAACTGCAGTGGTTTCTTTCATTTTTCTTCATGCAGCAAAACACTGAGTCAGCTTTGAAGACAGCTGATTGTCAATTCCATGTCTTTACTGCAGCAAAAGCTGTTCTAAATTTCTGCAAACCAGATTTCCAAATCCAACCCACGCAGTTACATTATTTTCAGTTATAATGGGGTAGTGCATCATAATTTCTTGCCTTATAGTCGTACTGTCAATAAGGAATAATACTTGAAAATGATAATAAAATGATCAGAATTGCAGCAAAATCACTCATAAAAATTACATCATGATAATGCTCCTGGTTGCATCTAAATGTTCAATCATGAATTTTTGGAAAGAAAAACAATTTTTATATTGCCTCAGCCCTATATTTGCCAGAAATGGCGCCCTGTAACTTTTTTCTATTCAAGAGACTGAAGAGAACCATGAAAGGACATCATTTTGCCACCATTGATGAGATAAAAATGGAATTGCTAAAGAAGCTCAGTACCATAACAAAAAGTGTGTTCTGAAGTGCTACCAAAATTAGAAAAAGTACTGGCATATGTGTATTATTTCTGAAGGGCATTACTTTGAAAGGGACAAACTTAATGTTGACAAATAAATATTTCTTAAAAAAACAAATCCATTTAATTTTTTGTCATATTATTTATGTACTGGATTTCTCTCCCATAGGGTTAATTTATCAGAAGGCATTTCTACATTTGTTTAAACAATAAGACACAAAACAGCCACAAAGGTTTAATGCAAAATACACAGTAAACTTCAACTAGGCTTTCAGGAACAAATAGAAGAAAAAGATATTTGAAATAATTTATAGTTTATTTTAATAATAGATGAAGTTTTATTATAAAAGTTAAGAGCGGTACAGTCATTAGTTATGCTTAAACATCAGCTGCAGGGTTAACACATCCTTCTGTTTGATTATGTTGTTTTGATTTTTCCTTAGGCCGGTTCCAAGGTTGCTCTTCAACTGAACCAAATATTAAATAGAAGATATATGTCACCAAATTACAACCAATTGCAACATAAAACACAATGCGCCATCTTGACAGTGTTTGCTGTAATATAATCACATAGCATTAAATATGCAAAAGCTGTATTTAATATATAAAAATGTACATTACTACTTAAACACTTACAAGGAGTAGTCAAATGAAAATGTTTTTTGTTCAACAAAAGTAGAACAGAGGTGTATCATTTTTCAACAGTTGAGCTGTTCTTTTCTTTCAAGCAAATATTACTCCTTTTTTTGTTTAATCTCAAAGATAATATATATTGTTTGTTTTCTGTTTTTCTCACAATGCTGCTCAATGCTTCTCAAATTTTCTATTGAATTTCATAAAAAGCAGCTTGAAAAAAATTGATTTACACAATATATACAGTGTTCATTTTTATCTGTGATTTTACCACGCAAAATTTGACGTCATCATTAGCATCGCTGATGGGGCAAGTTTATATTCAATTCCCCTAGTGGCTTGCAATCGTATTTGATGTGTTGACAGCAGCTTTGAGGCCTCCTTCTACTGGCAGGTAAATATACTATTTGAGAGGTGGGTCTGCCTACGTAATATAAAGCTGCGTAATTTCGCCTGGTGCTAGATACAATAACTGTTTATAAAAAACTATATACTGCAATGCAATGTACTACAAAGCTAATTATACAGCTATAAAAGTATACAATGAAGAATATACGAAATGATAAGTCAATGAACACTTTCACAATGAACATATGTTTTTCTGTTACATTAGACATATATGCATATTGTAAATCTGTCACATAAAATAGGAATATTTCAATTTGATCTCAATTCTTTTCTATCACCCACAGATTCCTCACAATGTAAATTTATTACAAACCAGAAAATTAGCAGAACATGTTCTAGGAATGAAAAATAAATTAGTGTTACAATATGTACAAAGCTTTTATCCGAGTCTAAACAAGAAAATATCTCTAGTACATAGTCTTATGTGTCCATTTTCTTATATTTCCTTTTTCTCTTCCCCTTAAACACTGCTTGTATTGTGAGAAGGTATGCTTGAGGCCTTTCTTTCATAACATTATTTATTGCTTCTAGATTGGAACCAGTCACTTTATAGTGTCCAGTGTCTCTTTTTTTGCGAGTAACTGATCGTCTATCTTGGAAATGTTTGATGTATCTACCTATTTGTTGTAAAAGACATAAGGATACCAACATTAATAGACATTTTAATTAAGTGTGAGAATGACAAAAAATTTATATTGTATAGTGATAAAACATAAGACGTTTATGTTGCAAACAAAAGTATGTCAGTTTGATGGTACCTGGACACTTTTGACAACAATACGCTCAGAGGGACTTGTCTGAATGCTGGATAGCATTGCATAAACACCTCTAGTCTGCGATTTAAATTATATTTATATGTCACACCAATTTTAACGCCGGTACGAAAGTAGCATTCAACCATGCAGATGCGGTGCTTTGTGTTCATATACATGGGAAGCTGGTTGTATTAGGTACAAGTGCAACTGCACTGAGAGCACTATAATTTGCTTGCTGTTGTGTAAAAATTACCGCATCTTCATAGAAGGCATTATGTTTTCAAGATAGACTCACCAGTCAACTATGACATCATTCTTGGCTCTGTTGGAGGGCGGGAAATAATGAATAAAAATGAACACCATGTATTGCTTATATAGTATGAACTTATATCAGTGTTATTTAGGAGTAAAATCTTTTACCAAGTATCGTGTTTAGAAATGCCGCACTTGGAATTAAATAACATGCCGTGAGTGTACATAATGTAATCTTCATATTTGTTCAATCTTATTTCTTATATGAAGATCTGCAAAACCAATTTTCAGAATTATAAAAACAATTATAAAGCATTATTTGAAGCAAAAGGTTAGAAATAGTGATATATTTAACATTTGAAAGTAATGAGTTGGTAATTCAAATACAAACATCACTTAAAGTATCCTTACTTGGACATGTTTCAGAGAACGGTTTGTCCCCATCATCAGCTGTTATCCGACAATTGCTGACAAACGGGGACAAACCGTTCTCTGAAACATGTCCAAGTAAGGATAATTTAAGTGATATTTGTGTTTGAATTACGGACTCATTACTTTAAAAAATTATAAAAATTATAAAGCATTTTTCCAGCTCTATGAAGTATGATGGATACAAGTTTTTCTCCTTTGCTTACACACACGCGCGCGCGCACACACACGCACACACCGACACACACACACCCACACACACACACCGACACACACACCCACATCCACACACCGACACACACACCCACACACCCACACACCGACACACACACCGACACACACACCCACACCCCCACACACACCCCCACCCCACCCCCACCCCCACCCACCCAGACACACACACCCACACACCCACACACCGACACACACACCGACACACACACCGACACACACACCGACACACACACCCACACCCCCACCCCCCACCCCCACACACACCCCCACCCCACCCCCACCCCCACCCACCCAGCCACACCCACACACACACCCACACACACACCCACACCCCCACCTCCCACACACCCACACCCACACCCCCACACCCCCACACACACCCACACACCCCACCCCACACCCCCACCACACCCACACCCCCACACACCCACACACACCCCCACCCCACCCACCCAGCCACACCCACACACACACCCACACACACCCACACCCCCACCTCCCACACACCCACACCCACACCCCCACACCCCCACACACACCCACACACCCCACCCCACACCCCCACCACACCCACACCCCCACACCCCCCACACACCCACACACACCCCCACCCCACACCCCCACCCACACCCACACCCACACCCCCACCCACACCCACACCCACACCCACACACACCCCCACCCCACACCCCCACCCACACCCACACCCACACCCACACACCCACACACACCCCCACCCACACCCACACCCACACCCACACACACACACACAGACACACAGACACACAGACACAGACACACAGACACACAGACACAGACACACACACAGACACACACACAGACACACACACACACACACAGAGTAACGACATTGACAAATATCATTGTATTCTGAGTAACACAAGTTGAATTAACATACCTGTCCATTAATTATAATTCCTGCAACAGATGGTGCCAGTATTCCACCAAAATTTGATAATGTAAAGCTAATGCCAGCAAGAGTACCAGAATAATTGGGAGCAAGATCCATGTAGTTCATGGCACCTCCTGCTATAAACATTCCTCGTGTTGTCAGCGTAATGCAGAAGAGTGCAATGATTACAGTCGCATTGCAGCTGACAATGCTGATGGCAAGCAAACATATGGAGCCCCCTAAGGCAACTGAAACAATTTCATACACCAATTTGAAAATTATGCAAAAGTAAAGTTCTCTCAGCAAAATATTTAAAGAGTGAGCAAATATACACAGTTCAATTACTTGTTTTGCAACAGTATGCCAGGTACTTATTTATTTTTAAATTTTCATTACCGAGCTTGCTGGCTCTCAGCACGTTAAACTCAAGGATGCATTCCATTAGTTATGCAGGTGTTTTCCATGCATCAAGAATTCATTGTTGGTTGTACTCGATTTCCTATACTTATAATAATGCATTGTTACTTACATGGTCTTTTAAAATTTCTACAATGTGATTTATAAAACAGAAAAGGGTGTGCTGCAGCACTGCAGCACGTAAGGACGAGCCGCCCCTGGTCACCAAAGGTGAGAAACTAATCATCAGCACCTTCCATCATTCCCTTTTGTGACAATAATACTGTTGCAAAATGATCACCATAACACAGGGCTTCTAGATTGTTGACTTCAGTCATCATGCATTTTGCCATATTTACTGTTGTAACTTGAAGTGGATATGCCAATTCAGATAGGATACATAGCAGGAAGTGTAGTGGCAAGGAAAATTATGCCATGGAACATATGATATTTAAATGAAAAGAAGAACTGAAAATTTAACTTAAAAATAGAGTCTAAATACAGTAGAATGCTGCTTAACCAAGATTCGCTCAGCTGAAATCTGGCTTAACAGAACCGATAGGCCCAAAAAAAAGAAAATACAAAAACGTAATAAAATAATGCAAAAATAATACTGTAATTTTACCCTCTACTGTTTATTCCATTCATTATTTGTTGCAAGAACAAGGTCCGTGTACATGCTTCTTCTATAATAGGACTGTATTCTTCAAAAGAATTTTGGAAGCAGGTACATGGGAGAAGGAAATCGGAAGATTTTGGGTTTATCTGTTTACACTTCAGTTCTGTGGTTTCGAGTGCAGCAAGAAGTTTATTTTGTGAAGTATCTTTTTTAAGTTTTTTGTATTGTGATGTACAATATATACAGATTGCTTTTGTTTTGTATTCAGGGGTCTTAAAACAGGTATTTCAGTGAAAGTTTGAGATCAAATACTTGGGTGGGAAACAGCATATGAAAGTCCTATAGTAAGTTTTCGTTCATCTTTTCGGTTTTCCTTTATTTACAGTTGTACAAAATTCATTTAGAATAAAGAGGATTTTAAATTCATGATATACATTGTATTTGTCATACAGTATCTTAAACATAAGACTTACTAATCAAAGTCATGGACAGTTTGCTTATACTGTAATTTAGCAGTACATGATTCGGAAGCCTTAGCTTCCATCATCTATGTGTTGACTGATGAAAGCAAAGACTTCCAAAACATGCTCCGTTAAAGTATAGTGCAAGTGAAGAAAACATGTCCCAAAATCAACTCATAATATTTATGTATGAGGTGCATTGAAGTTATAACACCTCAGGACTGGGACCAGATAGGAACTTCTGCTTTTTTTAAAAAAAAAAAAAAAAAATACACGTAGACTCTTTGTGAATGCCTGACAGAGATGGCAGCACTGTACAGTACATAGAGCTCTAGTGGCTGCAAGGAGAGTTAGGACTGTTTTTAATACTTAAAATGGCAACGTTTTCATTGCAAGAATAGTGTGTAATCATTCATTTTCTCCATTTTCATGGTGTGTTTCCTATTGAAATTCATCACCAGTTGAGTGAGGCATGTGGTGATGGTACCATGGATGGGTCTAATGTGCTTTCCTGGGTGCAAAAGTTCAATCTAGGCAGAACATTGTGTAACAACAAACCAAGACAAGCACGGCCTCTCACCAGCCGGTCTGACAACATGATCCAGCGAGTGGAGAATGTTGTTTTGGAGGATCGCCGATTGAGCATTGCAGACATCGCCTCCAAAATTGGCATTTGTGTGGGATCTGTGCACACAATCCTGCATGAAGATTTGAAAATGCGAAAAGTGTCTTCCAGGTGGGTGCCACGAATGCTGACAGATGGTCACAAGGCTGAGCGTGTGGCAAATTGTCAGGCGATGTTGATGCGTGATGACGGCATGAATGGAACTTTCTTTCAGTCAATGGAGACGTGGATGCCCTTTTTTAACCCTGAAACGAAGTATCAGTCAGCTCAATGGAAGCACACAGACTCATCGCCACTAAAAATATTTCAGGTGAGCGCCAGTGCTGACAAAATGATGGTGGCCATCTTGTGAAACAGCAGTGGTGTAATCCTTACTCATTGCATTCCAAATGGCACTACAGTGACAGCTGCATCGTACCAAAATGTTTAGAAGAATAAACTCCTTCCAGCATTGTGTGAAAAACGGGCAGAAAAGGTTGGACGTGTGCTCTTTCATCAAGACAATGCACCAGCGCATAGGGTGAATGCGATGCAGAAGTTTCTTCGTAACAACAACTTTGAAGTGACTGCTCATACTCCCTACTCACACGATCTGGCTCCTAGCAACTTTGAGCTCTTTCCCACGATGAAAGACACCATCTGTGGTCACAGATTCACTAGTCGTGCCGCTATTGCCTCAGTGTGTCAAAACACACTCCTAAAGAAGCGTTCGCAGTGGCCATGGAATCATGGTGTCAATGCTTTGAAAAATGTGTACGGCTAGAGGGAGATTACGTTGAGAAGTGACACTAGTTTCACATTTTTCTTGCGATTACTTTGTTAGAAAAAATTAGGAGGTGTTATAACTTGAACGCAACTCGTATAAGTACTAGCCTTTTTATGTAAATACATTACGCTATTGTTACTGTATTCTCTTAATGATAAAATAAGTATACTCACCTATACCATTAAAAACTCTCTGAGCTGTCAGCTGTGAAAGTAAATTCTTTGACTGAATCCAACGAGATAGAAACCCTGTTGTGAGGCATGACATCCAGTCAAAAAGATAAGGCAGAGCAGATACTGATCCACTCTGAAACATTCAAAAACTCTCTCTCATTTCTCTTTACTTAAAGATTAATAACACTTTATATACAAACTAGTTAATGAACTGCCGCAAAGTTACCATTAATAGAGCTGGATTTTTATCTTGGCATTCATGCACCTGGAAAACATGAATGTCTACAAAACTCTAAATAGAGATCATTATGATGATGATTATTAGTACTATAATTTTAACCCTCGAGTAGTCGCATGGGCTACATATGTAGCTCAGCCATTTTGTTTTGCAAGTGTGCATCTTCTGCTTTTAATGGTGATGGTGGATTTGGTAGCTTCTTGACACAATGTATTCTCAGTGGTCAGTTGGCTATAATATATTTTAGCTTGACAGTACCTTTGTTATTTGAGATTAAACTCAGCTGGGCTACATATGTAGCCCCGCGCGACCACTAATATAACAGTTGTTGAAATGGCTACTAAGAGAAAGGTTTGTCATGTGGGAGTTCTTGAGGATGATTTGCTAATTACACAGTGGCTTAATGAAGCTCTAAATGAAAGTAGTGAAAGTGACATTGAACTGAACAACAATGTTGAAGGAGAAGAGGATCATGTTTCCCCGGATGTGCATTACTCAGACACAGAGGAAGCCAATGAATCAAGTGATGAAGCAATGGATGGTGAACCCACATCAGTGCAATCAATGTGCGTATTTTTTCTGCAAATCAGAAGTATAAGAAAATGAAATGACGTTTGCTTCTTGAGACAATATCCTGAGAGCTCATAAAGCCTCAAATAGCAAGAAGAGCAGAACTGAACATTATATCAGTCTCACTAAGAAAGCGTGCTAAGATTCTTCTCGGAATTGAAGACGTTTGCAGAACACAAACCTCACAGCTTCACAACAGGGTAGGTAGGTGCTACTTATGTGGAAGAAGCAAGGATAAATCTACCAGGAAGAGTTGCAGTATGTGTTAAAAAAATATTTGCAATAATCATTCCATGGCGGTGTGTAAAGAGTAGGTACAAGAAGAATTGTAAACCAAATAGTAATTTTGTACTTGTGTCATATTTTGGGACTATTACTAGAGATTCATACAGTGATTGTTGGAGCAGTGTAAACATTTAATATATTCTGAATCAGATATTCTTGTTTGCACTGTTATTAACGGCAAACACTGCATGTCCCTTGCAAGGGTCAAGACGTGGCACAAGCGCTTCAGGGGAGGACAGGTGTTATTAGCCGATCATGCACGGTCTGGAGCACCACACTGCATTACCAATAACATCATCCAGCTGGTTGATGCACTCATAACTCAGGACCGCCAAGTTCAGAAGTGTTCACACCAACATGAAGGAACGATTGATCTTCCGCAAAGTGTGTACCCAATGGGTGCCCCAAAATCTTCAGCCACACCAGGAAGCATCCCAAATGACCCACTGTCTTGATCATCTGCAACGCTATGCTAGGGAAGGGAATGAGGTCCTGGCACAAGTGGTGGTTGGAGATGAGTCATGGTGTCATCACTTCGAACCAGAATCAAAACGACTAAGTCTCTACTGGAAGCATCCAGGATCACCGCCACCATAAAAAAAGCCAAGGCCATCCACACAAGTGCAGAAAAGGTTATGCTGATGTTCTTCTTTGACCAAGGTGACACCCTTCTGATACCTTCCTGCAGCATGGGACAACAGTAAATACCCAGTGTTACTTGCAATCCTTGAACCAACCTTTGCCAAGCAAAACGATCAGGCAATCTCACCCATGGGGTGATTCTGCTCCATGACAATGCAAAGCCTCATATGGCAAACACAGTTGTGGCACTCCTGCAGAAATTCAAATGGGAGGTTCTCAGTCATCCTCCATACAGTCCAGACCTCTCTCTGTAATTACATCATTTTTTGTCCCCTTAAAAAGGCTCTGAGGGGCAAACAATTCACCTCGGACAACGACGTCCAGCTGTACATGCAGAACTGGCTCACATTGCAGACCTGAGACTTTTATGAGACAGCCATTCACCGCCTTGTGTCACAGTGAGACAGGTGTCTCAACAGCCAGGGCCAATATTTCCAATGTACAATTCTTGGTTTTTGCAGCATTTACTGAACAAACTAATTCTACATGCAATATTGAACAAAAGTAAGCTCCAAATGTCTTTAAAAAAAGGAACTTTTCAAAAGTCTGCTTGCCTGCTGAATGACGTTTCCTTGCTGCAAGATTTCACCATCGATGAAACATCAATACCTCAGTTGCACTTGCATCCAGCTATTGCTTCACGTATCTTAATGTCATCTCTAAAGCACTTAAACCTTCAGTGTGACTCGTCTTCTTCTTTTGTTCTTCAATTTTCTGTTCTGCTTCATCCTCATTGTCGGGCCCAAATGACCTTGTTGTCGACGGGCCCTAAAACACCACACACTCACTCCTCATTGTCATTACCATTCACGAAATAAACAATATCAAAGCCAGTGAGTTCAGACTGTTGATCTTCTGCATACCAGTTACTCATATCATGAGTGGTAGCGTCCTCACAGCCAGGATTGCGGTTCAGTAAGGGAACAATCTCATCCATGTCTTCTTGTACTATCGCTTCTTTATTTTCATCACCTAACAGTATGTTCCAAGACTTTACTAATGTCGTTTCAATTTCCTCCCAAGCCTCAGCCACCCAGTATGTAACGTCTTTCATGTTGATAGATCTTAACTTTTCCATCATGTCCTTGCCATTGTCCATTTCCTCTTTCAGGGACAAAAGGAGTTGTCACCGATATTTTCTTTTCATTGTTTTCAGCATACCTTGGTCCATTGGCTGGCACAATGGACGTCATCTTAGGTGGGAGAAACAAGACCTTGTTTAAATTAGGTTTTATAGGGTTTTCTTGATTAAAATAGGTTTTTGTAAATGTTTTGTTTCTTTATCAGTATATGCATTTATAATTTTCCTGTTCTGCTACTTATTTGTAAGGTTTATTCATGAACTTATTTCAGAAAAGTATACACTGTCAAAGAATGTACAAAATAGAGTTTACTGTTTCATTTCTAGATTATTTTTTGGCATTGCAGTAGATAGTTACATATGCAAATTTTCTGGGGAAAACGATTTCCTATTGTCACACAACACATTCCCCCAGGGGCCTACGGCGGTAGGTATGGGATTGGTGATTGCGGGGTCCCGAGCCAAATCTCTCGATTGGGTGCCTCTGAGTGGTGAGAGCGCTAATGCCAAACGCCCAAACAAGGTCCACATCCATGTTTGACCCTTATCTAAATAAAGTAAAATTAAAGTAAAGTCAAATTAAAGTCAAAGCAAAGCCAAAGCAAAGCCGGAGTGAGGCCAGAACGGAGCCAGAGTGGAGCACGTCAAACCCAAAGCAAAGAAAAGGCAAAGCCAGGGTGGAGCCAGAGCAAAGCCAGAGCGAGCCAGAGCAAATCCAGAGCAAAGCAAGATCAAAGCCAGAGCAAAGCAAGAGGAAAGCCAAAGCGGTGCAAGAACAAAGCCAAAGCGGAGCCAGAGCAAAGCCAGAGCAAAGCCAGAGCAAAGCTAGAGCAAAGCCAAAGCAAAGCCAGAGTAAAGCCAGAGCAGAGCAAGAGCAAAACCAAAGCAAAGCCAGAGCAAAGCCAAAACAGAGCAACAGCAAAGCCAAAGCGAAGCCAGAGCAAAGCCAAAGCAAAGCCAGAGCAAAGCCAAAGCGGAGCAAGAGCAAAGCCAAAGCGGGGCCAGAGCAAAGCTAGAGCAAAGCCAGAGCAAAGCCAGAGCAAAGCCAGAGTAAAGCTAGAGCAAAGCAAGAGGAAATCCAGAGCAAAGCCAGAGCAAAGCTAAAGCAAAGCCAAGTGAAGCCAAAGCAGAGCAGAGCAGGACCCAGGGGCGCCAGAGCTTAACCAGAGCCAAGCCATAGACAGGTTAGAGTGAATTCAGAGTGAAGTTAGAGTGAAGCTGGAGCAAAGCCAGAGCGGAGCCAGAGCAGAGCCAGAGCGGAGCCAGAGCCAAGCCAGAGCATGACTGGGGTGGTAGCCGAAGCCTAGCCAGAGCGAAGCCAGGGCCAAGTCAAAGTTAAGTTCCAGAAGGAATTTAGTGTGAGGCCAGAGCGAAGCCAGAGTGGGACCAGAGAGGAGCCAGAACCTAGCCAGAGTCAAGCCAGAGTAGGACCAAAGGTAGGCCAGAAAAGCCAGAGCCAAGTTAGAGTGAATTCAGAGTGGAGTTAGAGTGATATTAGAGTGAAGCCAGAGCCAAGCCAGAGTGGGACCAGAGGGATGGCTGGAGCCTAGCCAGAGCAAAGCCAGAGTGAAGCCAGTGCCAAGCCAGAGTTAAGTTACAGTATGTGGTTATTGTGAGCCAGAGCAAAGCCAGAGTGGGACTAGAACCTAGACAGAGCCAAGTCAGAGCTAAGTTAGAGTGAATTTAGAGTGAAGTTAGAGTGAGGTTAGGGTGAAGCTGTAGCAAAGCCAGAGCAAAGCCAGAGTCAAGCCTGAGCAGGACTGGAGCGGTGACCAGAGACTAGCTAGAGCCTAGCCAGAGCCAAGCCAATGTTGGGTTGGAGAATGAGGTTAGAGTGAGACCAGATCGAAGCCAGGGTGAACCCACAGCAGGACCGGAGCAGAGGCCGGAGCCTAGCCAGAGTGAAGCCAGAGCGAAACTAGATCCAAGCCAGAGTTAAGTTAAAGAATGAAATTAGAGTGAGGCCAGAGCGAAGCTAGAGTGGGACCAGAATGGGGGCTGGAGCCTAGCCAGAGCCAAGTTAGAGTGAGGTTAGAGTGAAGCCAAGCAGAACTAGAGCGGAGCCAGAGCAAAGCTAAAGCAAAGCCAAAGCAGAGGCAGAGCAAAGCCAAAGCAAAGCCAAAGCAAAGCCAAAGTGGAGCCAGAGCAAAGCCAAAGCAAAACCAAAGTAAAGTTAAAGTAAAGTTAAGGTAAAGTGAAAGGAAAGTTATAGTAAAATAAAATACAGTTTATAAAAGGGCGCTGATTACCATGGAGTTGAGCACCCTTAAATATAAATCGTCGTCGTCGTTGTCATCATCATCGTCATCGTCGTCATCATCATCATCGTCATCATCGTCATCATCGTCATCGTCATCATCATCATCATCATCATCATCAAAACACATTCTTGTGTGACAAAAACGTTCTTTCAATGGAACATGATATCACTGGAGCAAAGACCATTGATGCCAGTGCAAGGAGTTGCTTTACTGTATACTTTTATACTTTCCTTCCTGCAGTACCGAGTTTCTTATTTTCATGTCTTCAAAACCAGGACTTCATTAACTAATCTTCTGCAACAGCAAAGAAAATGCACCTCCTACTGGCCCAGGTATCTGTTTCCTCGAAACATTGTCAATGTAATGTAAAGCATCCTTCAGTGGCAAAGTTGTACTTTCCAACTGGAGAATAGCTTTTGGATAAAACCAAAATGCGTGTTAATGTAAGGAAGGAAAGCTGCAAGAGTGGGGTACTCGAGTGATCTCTTAGGCTTGGTAATGGAGGAAGCTTCTATTTCATCTAATTCATTGACAACATTTTCAGTGTCCTTTAAGTGCTCAGCATAGTAAACTCAAGCAGCAGCAGCCAAGTTTCCCAGTGTGTAAGCATCAACTCAGGTGGAAGAGAGGTTGCGGCTACTTTCTCTTTGAACAATTGTATATGTTAACTTTAAAGAGAGTCGATTAAAGACACTAGACAACACTTACTTTTAAATTTTTCTGGAACATGTTTCTGAGGCTTTGCCTCTATCATCGGCCGGCTCTCGACTGGTTCTCGTTGGTGTAGCTGACGATATTTTGTCACAGGTCTCCTCTGGTGGCGGTTCAAGGAACTTGCTGAACAAATCTTTCTGGGGGATGTCGAAATTGAATACTTTGTTCCTATTTTTTGAAATGAAGATTTGTTCCCATGTGGATAGTTCTTGTTTTCCTGATGTATGTTTTAGTAGTTTTGGTTCTGGATTTATGTTGTGGTTTTTTTCCTAAAAATGTGTGGCAACTGCTGATTTTTCTAATTGTTTATATTTTATGTTTCTAAAGTGTTCCTTTGCTCTTGTTTCTAAATTTCTTTTTGTTTTTCCAATATAAATTTGACTACAGTCATTGCATTCAATTTGATATATACCAGATTTTTTGTTAGATGGAATGGCATCTTTGATGTTTGAGCAAATTAGGTTTTTTAAGGAGAAATGGTTGACTGGTGCTAGTTGAATATTTTGTTTTTTGAAGACTTTTTTGAATTTATCATATGCCCATGGATGGTAAGTGAATTTTTTGAAAATCATATTAGTTTCTGTAGCTGAGAGAGTTGTGGTTTCCTTTAGTAGCTTCTTCTTTTTTGCTAAGCTCACTTTTTTGTCCACTAATGATTTGGGAAAGTTATTTTTTTGTGCTATTTCAATTATTTTGTTGTATTCTGTTTTGTATTCTTCTGCTGTGAGAGGGATGTTTAAAAGCTAATGGCTACAACCCAAGATCCCACAAACAGGCAATCTTCAATAGTTTAGCACACAGACTGGTAAACATCCCTCTCACAGCAGAAGAATACAAAACAGAATACAACAAAATAATTGAAATAGCACAAAAAAATAACTTTCCCAAATCATTAGTGGACAAAAAAGTGAGCTTAGCAAAAAAGAAGAAGCTACTAAAGGAAACCACAACTCTCTCAGCTACAGAAACTAATATGATTTTCAAAAAATTCACTTACCATCCATGGGCATATGATAAATTCAAAAAAGTCTTCAAAAAACAAAATATTCAACTAGCACCAGTCAACCATTTCTCCTTAAAAAACCTAATTTGCTCAAACATCAAAGATGCCATTCCATCTAACAAAAAGTCTGGTATATATCAAATTGAATGCAATGACTGTAGTCAAATTTATATTGGAAAAACAAAAAGAAATTTAGAAACAAGAGCAAAGGAACACTTTAGAAACATAAAATATAAACAATTAGAAAAATCAGCAGTTGCCACACATTTTTGGGAAAAAAACCACAACATAAATCCAGAACCAAAACTACTAAAACATACATCAGGAAAACAAGAACTATCCACATGGGAACAAATCTTCATTTCAAAAAATAGGAACAAAGTATTCAATTTCGACATCCCCCAGAAAGATTTGTTCAGCAAGTTCCTTGAACCGCCACCAGAGGAGACCTGTGACAAAATATCGTCAGCTACACCTACGAGAACCAGTCGAGAGCCGGCCGATGATAGAGGCAAAGCCTCAGAAACATGTTCCGGAAAAATTTAAAAGTAAGTGTTGTCTAGTGTCTTTAATCGACTCTCTTTAAAGTTAATTTATCATAACAACACTGTTTTCAACACTTCCAAGAAAGGAATTGTATATGTGTTGGGGCTTTTAAGAAAATCTTGACCGAAGAGCTTCTGAGGAGCAGAATTCAAAGCTCGGCCAGACTGATTTACCTGTACATCATTTCCTCATTGAGATGAGTATCATTTAAGGGTGAATTTCACTTGTTTTATTAATTTAATCTTGAATATGACCTTCCAAATTAACTTTAAATATCACAAAATAACATTCTTTGTTTCAAAAAGGAAAAGCAGCTATTTAGGTTATTTTAGGTGTCAAACTCTCATTTAAGTTTTTGAACATGAACTAAGATTAAAATCTAAAATTTTGGGCCCCATTATAAGTATTTTAATTTTTGCGTGTCCTTCTAGACTTAATCTCCTAAACAGTACAGTAGAATTAATGTTATTACATATATACAAACCTTTTGGATATTAAAATGCAGCATGTTCTTAGCATATGTTGGAAGTTCAGCCATAAGTGTATACTGCTCCCATGCGCAACCAAAATTCATAAGGAATGCTGCCCAAACTGGAGCGGAGGTGAAAATGCTACACCAAGGCACTGAGGAAGTTTTCTGGAACACAGTGTTGTACAGGAACTATATTGTGATTTAAATATTTGTATCATTGAGTAATACTAAGTAAAGCCAGTTATGTTCCACAGTTTTTTCTGTACAACATAGTGTAATTGTTTGAAAATGTATAATTTAATAGACATCACCATCAAGTTATAGATTGGGAAATGCTTTAGAAGCTTTGCTTACTCATTTATGCTCAACCATGCCAAACTTAAGTATCTACATGACTGGTAGCAGTACTTTAATGGGCCTTATTTAAGTACACCTGTTCATTAAAGTACTGGTATTCGACCAATCAAAAGTGGACACGTAAAATCAAATCAAATCAAATCAAATTTATTCACCATAAGATTTCCAATTACAGAAATATCGGCTTCGTCAATACAATTTTACATTACAGATTAACAGTAAACACATGATCGGATAAACAATACTTAAGTATGTTTCCTTATAGAACATTTTTTACTTTCTATTTTATTTTAGAAACTTAAACTAATTTGTTCAATATTTAAAGAAACAATATCAACATTTTGCAGTTACTAAAAAGATTAAAGATTGCAATATATATAATACATATGTCTAACAAAATTGATTCACTGTTCATCAAGGTATTCATTTACTGAATAAAAACATCTTTGTATTAGATACTTCTTTAATTTCCTTTTAAATATTGTTAAATTTGGTAATTCTTTGAAATATTGAGGAAGTTTGTTGTACAATTTAATACAGTTATAGTGTATACTTTTTTCATATAGGGTTCTCTTATGCCCTGTAACATGAAGATGTGATTTACGTCTAGTGTTGTGACTATGTATTTCAGCGTTTGTGACAAAAATATTTAACTGTTTATGAGCGATCACCAGCACCTCATAGAGATATATAGATGGAACTGACAGAATATTCAATGATCTGAAATAACATTGTGAAAGTGCAAGTATCGATTATTCTCATTTCAACCGACAATACTAGCGCCAGTTTAGAAAAAGTCAAAATGTTTGACACTAGTAACAGTGACATTGAACTTACACCCAAAAATAAAATTGAAATTTCAAACAATACTAAAATCATTAGAAAAAGAAAGCACACAAATTAATATCAATTCACCTTCAACTTCAACTATTCAACAATTGCGGCAAAGCACACAAAAGGTTCGGCGCAGAGAGATAATGGACAGATAGGGCCGGGCAGAGATAAAGAGCTTGCCTAAGCAGATAAATATAGCACAGAGATAAAAGGCATGCCAAAACAGATAAAGTGAGATAAAAAATGGAAATTTCTAGGACATCTTGATTGTCTTACAGAACATTCGATTTCTTGTTTGTTACAGAATATTCCAGAAATATCTAGTAATATGAGTAGTGATATATATAAGGAAGCCGAGACTCGCCAAAGGACAGTGGTAAACAGAGTCGTAACGAGAGTTGTAGAGTGTAATCAGTGTAATCAGAGTGTGTGAATGCTTTTGTTTGTGGACGGCGACCTTTCCAAAAAGGGAAAGCTGCAGAAATCATTTCAAAGTTTTGAATGTCTTGACCCTACCAAATTTATATATAAAACAGTTATTGATTTACATGAAGACTAATACTGCGAACTATGTCACTAATGCTAAAATACACACCCATAACACACGTAATAAAGGCAAATTACACACCTATATTCATAAAACAAAACTTTTTGAGACTTCTGTCAAATACATGGGTTTAAAGCTATACAACCACTTGCCAAATCAATTAAAAGCATACCCTCTATAAATAAGTTTAAGGCAGAGCTACACAATTTCTTTAAAAAAAATCAGTTTTACTCAGTAAATGCATATTTAGAATACAAATCAGGTAAAGCATAAATTAATCAGTTTGTTGTGCAGAATTATATTCTATTTCTATTCTTGTGTCATGTGTCCGAGATTGGAAGACTCATCAATGAAGAACTTTAGCTGACCAAAGCATTAAAATTATACTAGAGTCTGTCTGCAAAAATATTCATAACTGAGTTGATCTGTTATTGTACTCAAGTATCTTAATGTTGTTTTAAGTGTGTATAGTAATTTGTGTAAATTATCTCTAAACTTTAGATTGTAAATACCTCATAGATGAATTGTAAATATTGTTAAATACACTAACTATATTGACAATGCCTATAATTCTGTATGAATTCCTGTGGCTAATAAACATTGTATTGTATTGTATTGTATTGTAATTGTGTATGTGACGTAATTCTGCTACTATAAGTGTACTTCTACGGAAATAAAGAACATTTTGAATTTCTGCAACTTGGACTTTTAATTCTACGAGCCCACAAAATCACAATACTTTCTTTTAGGTTAAACTGTGTCACATACTAGCAGCTATTTATAGGGAAGAAATCAATATTTCTGCACCTGCATATTACGTACTACGTCTCACAATTGTAACATATCACTCAAACCAGAAATGAATACTTTGAAATGAAACCTTTAACTTAGATACATGATCGAACGTAAACAGTCATATGAAACTTGACCATGATGGTAATTAAAATTCTTATATCATAATAATTAATCTTGCTTCGCTTCACTCGCTTGGTTAATAATAATACTCACATTTTAATTACTACCATTATAGTCTCGTTGCATAATGTACTATTATTTGATGGCGTGAATGAGCATGTTTATTGGTGGGTTTCCTGTTTCTAATCTCCAGAACCATATTTCAATTCAGTAGTACCTATGATGAACTATTATTGCAACAATGTAATTTGGTTTTTAAAATCATTAGTATTGTAACGTTCCATGTAACTTATGCCATTGGTATTTACAGTGTATGTCACTTAGTGTTTCCGCCCGAAGGGGAAACGTACAGGGACTAGAAGAGAAGCTAAGGGAATAGCTCGAGTGTTCCTTTCCTAAGGAAGACTTAAGGTTATATGGAAGGATTATCCTTAAGAAGTGACATAGATCTGGTATAAATAATGTTTAATCTACGTAAATAAATGGACATACGTGCATAACCATAATTGAAGAATGGTGATTATTCAGTTAAGACAGCTGCTAGCTTTACCTTTACAAAGGTTGCCAACATACCAGGTTCCATCATCGAAGATAAAGGGGCCATTAAACAAATGAGTTTCAAAGTTTGTCTTAGCACATGCAAGATGTTCCTGCAAAGCAATATTCCAGGAGTTTAAATATTAAACCCCTAACCGATAAAATGGCTGATTAAAGCCTTTGTCAGCACATGTCAACTAAGCTGACAAAAAGTGTGTGACGAGTAAGCAGATTCTCAAAGAATCTCACATCTGTTAATATAACAAGAAATGTAACATGAGCTACTAGGCAATGGCTTTCATGTATATTGACAGGAAATTGCCTGATTGGGCTTTACTACTTTATCTTCTGAATAACTAAATTTTATCAATTTACTCCTGTCATAAACCTACAAAATATTACTGTCATAGTAATTTCTTGTGGAAAATTAACACCAGTAATTATGTGAATCATATTACTACACCTAGTATGCTGACAAAAGAATTCTTTTAAAAAATAAATCTGTGTCAAATGGTGTTTAGAATAGAGACATTCAATGCCAGTATTCATTCTTTCAGCAGGATGCTGCTGCTGTTTACACTGCTGACAAATCGCTTAAATTGATTGAAAGAGTTTTGAGTATCACTAATGGGTTTTGGCCCTCTCATAGTCTGATGCTCTGTGATTTTTATTTATAGATAAACCTAAATCACCAGGTACATAAAAATAACTAGAATACAACAGAAGATATCAAATAAAATATCAGATGAAAAATGTCCAATCACACCTGCAGAATTTACAAATGTTCACTGGAATGTTATATGCATTTACTGGCAGAATATTGCTGTTGAGGGAGTTAATCTTTAACACGTCATATATTATACATTAGTGATATAATGTAACAGCCCAAAGTGGGCCAGAGCCTGCCAACCCGACTGCTGGCCTCATACCCACATATGCAAGGCAGAGATGGGCGATCATCAACCAATACAGGGAGGAGATGTGATCAGCATCTCGGCTCCCCCAACTGGAAAGTTGGCTTCCAGTCTAGAGTTTGCTACCTAGCATAACTCCTCAATTTCCTCACAATGCTGAGTGGGCGCTGGTCCTGTGTCCAGGGCTTAAAATCCGTACCCTACAGGGGTGGTCCAGGCAGGGAATCAAGACACAATGCTCTACCCCACTAAGCCATGGCACAGGACATTATAGATTAGTGGTCATCTTTATTATTGGTTTTCAATATAATTTTTTTGGCTTTTTACTTTTTTACATTTATCTACAGTATTACGTTCCACCCAAAAATTTAATACCTAGATTTCATTGGAAATACATGACTCCCTGAATCCAAATAGCATTCGTAGTAATAAGTGCGTAGGTGAGGTTGCAGTTACATGTATGAATACACGTTCATTTTTATTCGTTATTTCCCGCTCACTGATTGAGCAAGAATGACATCATAGTTGACTGATGAGTCTGTCTTGAAGTCATAGTGCCTTCCACGGAGAAGAAGAGATAATTTTAGTTAATTGACGGAAATCAATAATTTCTCCACACTAGCCGTTTATAGGCTAAGGTTTTTGATGGATAAACTCAACATGAAAAATTCAATGCCATGGCTGGGATTTAAACCATGGATCTCCTGGTTTCCATCCAGTTGCTCTAACCCATTGAGCTACCATGGCCAATGTGCCGTCCTGACATTAAATTCTCCATTTGACTCGTGTATTTCCCCAGTAAACCACTAGGGGCTCTCGCATCCGAGATACACTGTTTGTGGCGACTTACAATCGTAAGTACTTGAGTCCCACGCTTCATCATTTAACTCTTATTATTTTAGTTAATTGATGGAAATTAATCATTTCTCCACACTAGCCATTTATAGGTAAGGTTTTTGATGGATGGAGTCAACATGAAAAATTCAATGCCATTATTAATTTTGACTGTATCCATCAAAAACCTTAGCCTACATACGGCTAGTGTGTAGAAATGATTAATTTCCATCAATTAACTTTTAACTAAAATAATAAGAGTTAAATGATGAAGCGTGGGACTCAAGTACTTATGATAGTAAGTCGCCACAAATGGTGTATCTCTGATGCGAGAGCCCCTAGTGGTTTACTGGGGAAATACACGAGTCAAATGGAGAATTTAATGTCAGGACGGCATGTTGGCCATGGTAGCTCAATGGGTTAGAGCGACTGGACGGAAACCAGGAGATCCTGGTTCAAATCCCGGCCGTGGCATTGAATTTTTCATGTTGACTCTATCCTTCAAGAAGAGGTAATGTTTGTGGAACAGTTGGCAAATTACAGTGCTCTGAGTGTGGTTGTGCTAATAACTAATACAACCAGCTTCCCCTTTCTCCCCTCTTACGATAATTCTAATTAACATTCTAGTATGTACATAAGTATAAGTAGCACATTTATACTCTAAGGTTAGAGTATAGATATGAAGTCAGTCACTGCTATTTTCGTACCGGCATTAAAATTGGTGCAACATATAAATATAATTTAAACCACTGTATAGAGAAGTTTATGTAAAGCTATCCTGCATTCAGACAAGTCCCTCGAAAGGTAATGTTGTCAAAAGTGTCCAGGTACCGTCAAATTGACATAGTTTTGTTTGCAACATAAACGTCTTACACTTTATCAGTATATGATATAAATTTTTTGTCATTCTCATGGTTAATTACAATGTCTATTAATGTTGGTATCCTTATTCCTTTTAAAACCAATAGGTGCATTAAACATTTCCAATACACAGGATCAGTTACTGGCAGAAAGAGAGACACTGGATGCTATAAGGTGACTAGCCCCAATCTAGAAGTAATAAATATAAAAAATAAATATTATAAATATATAAGATAAATAATCTGTTTCTTTCTTGCCTCCTTGGTGTGAGGTGGCAAGTGTGCCTCACACTCAAGAGGTTGTAAGTTCGAATCTCGCTAAGGATGTGTTACCTGAATAAAGCTTTTTCCAGGGTTTTCCCTTATCCTACGAAGACAAATGTCAGGTAACTCTGAGCTCTAGGAACCTTGAACTCATTTGAGCTTTATATCACCCGTTTCATTCATTAATTTACTCATTCATTTAATCATTCATCGTTCGATATGATGTGCCTGTTGAAAGAAGAAAAAAAAAAAAAAATCTGTTTCTATGCACAGAGAAACACGAAATTGCAAGATGTTGTTTGTATTTATCCGTCATATAATAGTGTTCACATTCATTAAAACAAATAACAACAGTTATCATATCTGAGCACCAGGCAAAATTATGCAGGCACAACCCACCTATCAAATAGTATATTTACCTGCCAGTAGAGGGAGACCTCAAAGCTGCTGTCAACATATCAAATACGATCTCAAGCCACTAGGGGTATCCTATATAAACTTGCTCCATCAGCGATGCTATTGATGATGTCAAATTTTGCGCGGTTAAATCACAGATAAAATGAATGCTGTGTATATGTGTATGTGATGATCACTTAAGCCTACTGTGTTCTTCCAATTCTTATAATAGAATGTGTAAAAAGTATTGAAAGTTTATTTCTCTTAGCAAGAAATAGGTAAATGGAAAAATAATCTTTCGTAAGAATAATTTGTAGAACAATAAAGTCATGTGAATGCAGTGGCAAAGCATGCAATGAAGTGCTGAAAGCGCTGCTTCCCAAAGAATTTCAGGAGAAAAACAAGAACATTCATTACACAAATAAAAATATTTAGTAAATATTCTCCACTTAACTTAAGAAGCCGATGACAATACTTCTATTATGTTTTTGTGAAATTAATTTCGTGGGACATTTGCCCACATCTTCAGTCAAACACAATTCGTTGTCAAACACACTTCATTGTCAAGGATACTATGTATTTACATATTACCAACATCTGAAGACGAAACAAACATAAAAACAGAATCAATTGCCGGTATGTCAAAATTCACTACGCGATTTTTATTTTTTAGAATAAATATTTTTTCCCATACCATTAAATCTATGGAAACATTTAATTGTTTTAATAATTTAACTTCGGGATTTATTTCATGGTTAAATGACCAAAAATGATCTGCCACGGCCAATTTATTAATTTGTTTATATCTAATGTTACGAAAATGTTCTTTCTTTCTGATTTCCAAACTACGTTTCGTCTTTCCAATATAAACCTGATCACAATCTAAGCAATTAAATTGATAAATACCAGATTTTTTATTATTAGGAATTTTATCTTGTTTAGAAAATTGTAATAAATTTTTAATACTATATTTATTTTGAGGAATTTAAGTTATACCAACTTCTTTAAAATATTTTTGAAAATGTTTATTAACCCAAGGATAGTAAGTAAATTTTTTAAATTTATTCAAGAAAATAAAATTCATGTCAAGCAATATTTTATTTGCTCTGGATACATTTTCAAAATTTATTTATGAACAAATTCTGCGGTGCTGCAGATAATTTCATAGCAACGTACATTTGAGCTACTGGTTCCGCGTGCTCATTCAGTTCTGAACATTTCTGTATTTATGCATTCATAACCTTGATTACCATGCTTCATAGGTTTCCATAAGCAATTGTGAGTCTTCAATAGTTAGGAAACACTGACAGATTTTGTCATGTGAAGTCTCTGTAGCATGTGTGTTTATTTTTTTGTTTTATGTGGCACTTTTAAATACAACTGTATGTATATTTCAATAGCATTAGCGATAGTATTTTACATAGATTGGTACTTAGTGGAACAAATAGGAAATTCTTGTGAAGTATTTAGTTATTAGCAAAAGTGTGTGAATTGCATACTTTCTCCATGTTAGGCTAGCAGTTCACGTGGTGTGGGCCAGCTCTAGGAAATATTGGAACGTCTGAGTAGAGAGGGGAAGCAAGAATATGTCTGCTTGTAGTTTGACCAGTCTTGCAATACAATAAGGGCCTACGTGTGACTGTACAATAGAAAGAGTACTAAAGAGTAGCCTTAGTTCTTTGAGTCATTATTCTCTCTTATTTTAACATAAATTATTATTTGGAGCTTCACTCACTTTGATAGTCATGCCTCACTACTAGCCCTATGTGTGACTGTACTGTGACTTTGTGGGTTCGTAGAATTAAAAGTCCAATTCGTAGAAATTCTAAATGTTCTTTATTTCTGTAGAAATAAACTTGCAGATTACAGCAGAATTACGTTAGATACACAATCACAATCTACCAAAGTCGATGACCACAACCAACAGCGATCTGTTTACTACATCAGCTCTCGTTACAACACTTTACTAAACTGTCTACTCTTGTTTACGACTCACTCTTGGCAAGTCGTCGCTTCCTTAAATACATCATTGATAATTCAAGACTGTTCTGTAACAATCAAGAAATTGAATGTTCTATCACATGTCACCAGATAAAACACGAATGTTCTAGAATGTAACTTCATCTGTGTCGGCAAGTCTTTTATCTCCGGCGCTATGTTTGTCTGCTTATGTAAGCTCTTTATCTCCGTGAAACACTATCCGTCTGTTATCTACTGCGCCAAACCTTTTATACGCGTCGCCGCGACAGTACAATACAAAGAGTACTGAAGAGTAGCCTTAGTTCTTTGAGTCATTGTTCTCTCTTATTTTAGTATAAATTATTATTTGGAGCTTCCCTCACTTTGATACTCATACCTCGCTACTGGACCTACGTGTGACTGTACAATAGAAGGAGTACTGAAGAGTAGCCCTAGTTCTTTGAGTCATTATTCACTCTTATGTTAATGAAAATTATTATTTGGAGTTTCCCTCACTTTCAAAGTCATGCTTTGCTACTGGACCTATGTGCGACTGTACAATAGAAAGAGTACTGAAGAGTAGCCCTAGTTCTTTGAGTCATTATTCTCTCTTATTTTAATGAAAATTATTATTTGGATCTTCCTTCGCTTTGAAAGTCACGCCTCGCTACTGGACCTACATGTGACTGTACAATAGAAAGAGTACTGGAGAGCAGCCTTAGTTCTTTGAGACATTATTCTCTCTTATTTTAATTAAAATTACTACTTGGAGCTTCCCTCACTTTGAAAGTCATGCCTTGCTACTGGACCTACATGTGCCTGTACAATAGAAAGAGTACTGAAGAGTTGTCTTAGTTCTTTGAGTAATTATGCATTCTTATTTGAATGAAAATTATTATTTGGAGCTTCCCTCGCATTGAAAGTCATGCTTCACCACTTTATAAATGTAACAATTAAGATTTTAATTAAGAATTTTTCATATCATTTTATGTGTTCAGTGAAAAACTCACTATTATGCTGACTCTCTGTTTCCTAATATTGCTGCCTCAGTTCTCTAATGTGCAGGCACATTTCTATAGCCTGCAATCTCCCAGTATAATTCTTATACTAGCCTTCTATTGCATTTTGCTATTATTAATATTTTTAGTGCCTTACCTTGTTAAAGCTATTACTTTCTATTAAAATGCAGCAAGACCTTACCTTAACCATGCCTTCAGGATTTTGGCTTTTGGCAATATTATTTTTCTCCTCTGAAGTTAGTCTGGGATGTTGCTGTGGGGAATCATAGACAAGAAATAGCCAAGGCAGACACCACAAAATACCAATTACTCCAAAAAAGTAAAAGATTGATGTCCATCCAGCAGTGTCTGCCAACACACCAGATGCACTCATTGCTACCAAGTTTCCCATTTGTAGACCTAGAATAAAGGAAGATTTTGCATCATTAAAATATTGAACTATTAGATATTTCTGTCCAGGTTTATGATAAAATAAGTATCTAGATAAGTTTTATCATCTTCTTCAAAAGTAATGCAGTGTTTCGAGATTTAACTGTATTGGAACACCAGAGTGAAGCGAAATATTTATCAATTTTAGATAAGTCATATTTATTACGCATCGGCTTCACTTACGTACCTATTTTGAGGACATGTTTCACAAAACATTGTTTGCATCGTCGGCTCTTATGCAACTGGTGTGGGTAATTCTGGAGTTGCTGCTGCCATCTGTTGATTTAGTGATGAACTTAAATGTGGGATTCTCTTCTGGCGGGATTTCAAAGTTCATTAGTTGGTTTTCATGTTTTTCTATGTATATTCTCTCCCATATGACGAGTTCACTATGTTTTTGTACGTATTTTAATAATTCGGTGCTATCTTCAATTTCATGATTTTCAAATCAGAAATGAGCTGCTATTGCGGACTTATCAATATTTTTGTATCTTAAGTGCCTGAAGTGTTCTTTCTTTCTAGTGCCTATGTTACAAAAATATTGATAAGTCGGCAATAGCAGCTCATTTCTGGTCTGAAAATCATGAAATTGAAGATAGCACCAAATTACTAAAATACGTACAAAAACATAGTGAACTCGTCATATGGGAGAGAATATACATAGAAAAACATAAAAACCAACTAATGAACTTTGAAATCCCGCCAGAAGAGTATCCCACATTTAAGTTCATCACTAAATCAACAGATGGCAGCAGCAACTCCAGAATTACCCACACCACTGGATCAAGCTTTAGTCGCATAAGAGCCGACGATGCAAACGATGCTTTGTGGAACATGTCCTAAATAGGTACGTAAGTGAAGCCGATGTGTAATAAATACGATTCATATATAAATTAATAATGCAGTGTTACTTATTAATTAAAGTTAATTCAGTTAGTGTAATACATACATGAGTATATAATTCCAGAAAACTGAATTCTTACTTCTGGAGGGAACCAATGAACAACTAAATTGTAAGAAGCTGGGAGAACAATACCCTGAAACAGTGAAACATATTATTTATGTAAAAATAAAAAGGTTTTAATGAAGAAATATGTACAAGAATCCTTAAAAAGGATCAATAAATTGTCTCTCTTGTTATTTGTGTGCTCAGGATCCATCTGAAATGTAGATTACACAGACCTTCAACACAACAAAATATTAAACAAATATAACTATTTGTAACAGTAACTTCACTTATTTTAAAAGAAAATGATGTAAATTTTTCTTATTAATTGCTGAGATCGATTTCGTAAACTCTTGCTTACATCTTCAGTCACAAACAATTGCATTGTCAATGCTACCATCAATTAATAAGAAAAATTTACATCTTACACAAACAAAAATATTTGTTAATTAATGTCCGCTTATCTCAAGAAGTTGATGTTAATACTTCTTTCTTCTTTCTAAAAAATCGATTTCATGAACATTTGCTCTCATCATCAGTTAACACACTTCGTCGTCTTGTTTACTTCATCATCAAGGATGCTATGTTTTTTTTTGTATTACCAAAATCTGAAGATGAAACAAACCTAAAAACAAAATTAATTGCCGGTTTGTCAAAATTCATTAAGCAATTTTTATTTTTTAAAATAAATATTTTTTCCCACACTATTAAATCTATGGGAACATTTAATTGTTTTAATAATTTAACTTCAGGATTTATTTCATGGTTAAATGACCAAAAATGATCTGCTACGACCAATTTATCAATTTGATTATATTTAATGTTACGAAAACGTTCTTTCTTTCTGTGTAATCAAAATTTACATCATTTTCTTTTAAGATAAGTGAAGTTACTATTAAAATAGTTATATTTATGTAGTATTTGTTGCCTCACTGTAGCTAGTTTCATTGTTTACATAACAAAATATACAGTGAGTGTAAAAGGTGTCTGTACACCTATATTGTTTTGCATTAGAATGTGCATCAAACAAGAAGCACAGGTTTTAAGAAATATGTAACATACAAGACATCAATAGAAAACACTTATTTGCACAAGTACACAAACAGAACTGCAATGCAATGTGTATAATCCTAAAAATTAAATAAAATGCACAAAAAGATGTCTAAAATAGGCACAAAAAGTGATCGTACACCTGCAGTAGTGCTTCAAGAACATAAGCTCAAAGGCATAACAAGCCAACGTTCACCTGGCAGCTTACCTGTAGCTAGTAGTGATAAGAAACAGAGTGGGGTCAGACGTCAGTCAACAGCGAGGAACGTCAAAATGGGGAGCAAGTGCAGGGAAACCAGCAAAAAAACAAGAAAATTGATTATTAAACTCCATAATCAATGCAAATCACTACAAGGAATATCTCAACTTGTTGACAGACCTCGCCCCACTGTGCAGACAATAATAGATAGGTTTTGTGTTTTAAAAATGGTGTAAAGCAGGCCAAGAACTGGAAGACCAAAGTTGTTAACAGAGCAAGATAAAAGATTTATCCTGAGTGAAATAATGAAGGATCCAAAAATCAGTGCTGTGTAGTTGGCTACGGATCTGGGACGAAATGGTATAAACATTTCGGCCAGCACCATTCGCAATGTTCATCAAGAAGGCAGATATCATGGTTGAGTACCCCGGAAAAAGTTCTGGGTGAGTAAAAGACATCAAATAAAGTGATTGAATTTCGCAAAAGAGCACCAAAATAAAGGAACAGATTCTGGAATAGGGTGATATTTTCCGATGAGAGTAAGTTCAATACTTTTGGGTCCGATGGAAGGCATATGGTATGGTGCAAGAAAAATACAGAGCTGCATCCCAAACATCTAGTGCTAACAGTATAACACGGAGGTGCCTCCGTGATGGTCTGGGGGTGTATGAGCACTTTAAGTGTAGATTGACTGCACTTTATTGTACTTTACTGCACTTTATTGGACCATAAAATCTATATGGACATTTTAAAGGAAAATCTCCATGCTAGTGTCCAGAAACTAAGTCTTGAGGACAATTTTGTTTCAGCAGGACGATTCCAAACATATAGCTGGAAATACTCGCTTGTGGCTGCTTTGTAACATGCCAAAACAGCTTCATATACCTCCACAGTCACCAGATATCAACCCTGTAGAACACCTGTGGTCTATTTTGGAGGAAAATCAGAAATCACTCATTTTCCAATAAAGAAGGATTAAAACAGGCACTTCAAATAGAATGGGACGTAATTGAACCAAAGAAAACAAGAGAGCTAGTTGAATCAATGCCGCAGAGACTGGAGGCAGTTATAAAAGCAAAAGAAAAGCTCACCAAATATTCAATGATGGTATACATTATAAAAATGTTATTGAAATCATAGGTGTACGATCACTTTTTATGCAAAATAGTAGCATTTTTTTATTTTAAGAAGAAATAATGTATTCATTCATTCATTCATTTACTTATTTACTTATTTATATGTTTTGTTATCTAAAGTATTACCAAATACAACATAAATGCTTTACTGGACATGATTAACTTATTTACAAATTTGCCAAACATCCCATTCCTGTTTCTCCAAGAATTTTAATGTACCTAATTTCTTATCTGTATGAACACTTTTTACACTCTGTGTATCTGCATTTCTCTCTGCAAGTATTGCCAGGTTCTTACAAGAGCAACACTGAAACATTTTAGAATGCCATATTTCTAAAAAAACAAATGAAATTTTTTTATATTTGAGAGCAACTTTCTAATGTTTTGTGAGTTGATTCCATGCAGTTTGTTATCATTGTTTAAAGATTTTATGTTCAACCAAAATTAATTTGACTAGAGAACATTTCTGGGCTATGATTGTTTAGTCATTACAACAATTAACGATTAATGCTTAAATAATGTGAAGGTCCACTCAGAAATGGATTTAGGAAAGAACCCTGAGCAGAGGAAACAATTACTAAATTTTACAACAAAATCAAAAGAGATTGCCTTTTTCTTAGTGATGAAATATGCCTAAAACTGCTGTTACTAATGAAAAACAAATAAAACAAAAAACCTATCCCTCTGCTGTTCAAACAACACTTGACAGAAATCTTCTGAATTTATTGGACAGCACGGAACATTGGTATTAGCCAAATCCAAAATATTTTGCATTGATAGACATGAGCAAAGTTTGTGTTGATAGATCCCACATAAACTGATTTCCAAACAAACACAACAATACATTGATTGGGAATTTTTTTTTTCTTTACTAAGATTTATATTTAGTATTTTTGTGGGGCATTGTTTTGCTACTGCGAAGATGAGCACCGAGAGAGATAGAAGTGGGGAGTGAAAGAGACAGAAAGTGCCCAAGCCACGCCTGCAGACCGACTAGTGCTGAACATTTGTCGAGAGAGAGTGAGAGAGCAACGGAGAGAGAAAGAGACAGACAGTTCCATGGTGTTCTTGCTACATCACAAAAAATTGTGCTGGTTCGGTAGCTTTCAAGAAACTTCGTCAACCTACGAGAAACAGCTGCTCGTGTATAAATGCAGCTGAGCTGAGCTGGAGCCAGCTAGTGAGTGAATGGAGTTACAGCCGTGCAGTGTGAGAACATTTGAACTGTACCACAATTGCGAGTTGAGCTATTGATTTTGTGCGCGCAGCTATTTGAACTGTATCGAGGATGAATTGTTTTGTTTGTTTATGTGTGATGAAGCAAACAGAGACTACTGTGTGTATGACACGTCACTTTAAGAGCCTATAAGGGTTGACTAAGGTGTGTTTCAACTGAAATAAAGAGCATTTTGAATTTCTGCAAACTAGACTTTTTATTTTACGAACCCACAAAGTCACAGTATTAAGTTCTTGTTTTAGTTCTCTAAAATATCTGCTTGTTTGGCTACAAAAATGTAAAAACATTGTTCTCCTAACAGATTCTAGACCAACAATGCAAGCAATTGCTTTAACTGAGAATTCAAGAACAGAAAAAATAAGAGAAATTCATAGTTCGTTTAAACAGATACAAAATTTAAGTAAGAATATAGTCTTCCAGTGGATTCCTGTACCCTCTGGATTGAGTAACAATGAGGAGGTTGGACATCCTAGCAAAAAAGGAAACCAAAATTCAAAATAAGATACAGCTGAAAGTACCACTGGAAACAGTTAAACGTATTATCAAGAAAAAATGAATAATGATTATAAAACTAAATTAATCACAAATATATTAAATTCCAAAGGAGAAAAATTCTTAAAAAATTTAAATCTAATTCCTGAACTATCTCGAAAAATTGCCATTGCCATAGATAGAGTAAACATGAAAAACTCAATGCCATGATCGGGACCCAAATCACGGATCCCTGGCACTGCCCAGCTGTCTCAACCCACCGAGCTGCCATGGCAAACCCACAGCCACGACATTAAATTCTCCATTTGACTCATATTTTCCCCAGTAGACCACTAGGGGCTCTCATATTCGAGATACACCATTTGTGGCAACTTACTATTGTAAGTACTTGAGTGCTTGACTTCAGCATTTAACTCTTATTATTTTAGTTAATTGATGGAAATTAATCATTTCTTCACACTAGCTGTATATAGGTTAAGGTTTTTGATAGATAGATTCAACATGAAAAACTCAATGCCATGGCAGGGACACATACAAAATATATGATTCAAATAGAGAATTTGATGTCGTGGCGGCGGATTGGCCATGGTGGCTTTGTGGGTTGGGGCAGCTAAATTTAGTATTAAGTTAATTGATAGAAATTTATCGTCCTTCCACACTAGCCGTGTATAGGCTAAAGTTTTGGTTTAAAGATGAAATCTAGGACTTAAATACTTACAATAGTAAGTTACCACAGTGTGTATCTCAAATATGAGAACCAGTAGTGGTATACTGGGAAACATATGAGTCAACTGGAGAATTTAATGTCATGACGGCACATATAATTGCTTCTAACCATTATAATTGCTTCTGATGTGATCTTCAATAACACCAACTGTGTATATTGTATGATTGAAAATTAAACTTAACTAAACATTGGCCATGGTTAAGATTGACCGGACAGGGACAGGAGAATCATGGTTCAAATCCTGGCTGTGGCATTGAACTTTTCAGTCTGACTCTATCCATCCAAAATAAATCTAGTATGCATAAACCTATTTGTAATAGAAATAGTTTTATGAATTAATTTGGACATCAGTTACTAAATTCTTCCAAATATCACAAATCTAGTATAATTTATAAATTAACTGCAAATGTTTTCTACATAATCATAATTTTAAATCATGTGTTATGGAAAGAAAACAAAGCAGAAGTAGGAGAAATTAATAACAATTAGGGGTGGTGATTTTTCGCAAATGTGATATAGCGCAATAAAGTACAAAATTGACTCAGAGTGATATAAATGTGAAGTCGAAGATTTCCCAAGTAATTATTTTTCTCCAATGCTCTTAATTCTGTAAACTTTAACTGAAGAGTCTGTAGAACCTTTGCATGTTTAGGAAGTTATAAAGTAAGTGACCACTCTTCCGGAATGTGGAAAACAACCCTTCCTGCTAAATTAGCTTATTGTTCCACAATTGCCCATATGAGGTATGTTTAGTACCTGTAGTGAGTTCAGTTGTTTAACAAAGAAACCCCTCTTACAACATGTCATGACTCTCAAAATCTATCTTCACAACCCAGTTAACAGAAAATTTCAATCCTTGTCTCTGAAAACCAATAGCAGTCCTAATTTTAAGGAAGTGATAAACACATGTTAATTCCAGTTGGAGTTCTTAGTTGCCAAAGTTCTCATTTTCATTGTTCTGTTTGGTTTTAAGCGCGGCCTGCCTCAGTAGCGTAGATGGTAGCATGTCTACCTCGCGTTCAAGAGGTCCCAAGTTCGAATCTCGGTCAGGGAGAGTTACCTGGATAAGGTTTTTTCCTGGATTGTTCCCTTATCCTTCAAGACGAATATCGGGTAGCTCTAAGCTCCATGAACCCCGGATCCATTTGAGCATCATTTCACCCAATTCATTCACCGTCTGATATGACTTAACGTTGGAGGACGTACATTATAACAACAACTTTTGCGTGCAGCTTTCATTCATTCTATGCCTAGGTCATGTCAGTAAGTGCGAAGATGTTGAGAGTGAAAATATCAAACAGCGGGCAGAGGCGGAAAATGTGACAAATGTCTTTCTCCAAAACGTTGGTAAGCTTTTTATACCTTAAGTTAATTAGGAGTCGATTAATAACACAAAACAACACTCACTTTTAAATTTTCCCGGAACCGGTTTCTGAGGTCTTCCCTCTATCTTCAGCCGGACATCGACTCGATGAGTGAGTCGATGTCCGGCTGAAGATAGAGGGAAGACCTCAGAAACCGGTTCCGGGAAAATTTAAAAGTGAGTGTTGTTTTGTGTTATTAATCGACTCCTAATTAACTTAATTTATACAACAACACTGTTTTCAACACTTCCATAAAAGGATTTTTATACCTGTCACTGCTGGCAGAGTAACTTCAATAAATTATGATTTTAAGTGAAAGTAAAAGCAAGATCCCATTTTTTCGTGATGTTAAAATGGATAGTTTCGTTGAGGGATATGAATATTCTCATTCACAACTGATACAAACCATGCAGAGTAATAAAGATGTAGACTGCTTGCAAATGCAAACCCAGAGTTTGCCTGAGTAGCTCTGCAATGTATTTGGGATCTTACCAACAGTGTAGATGCAGAAAGATATTTGAGTAAATATAATTTGATTGTGAGTGACAGGAGGACTCATATGACAGAAGAGAATGTTGAAATATGTTCAATGCTTTCATTCAACAGGATTGCTGATTCCAGTCTAAATTGGGAGCATCATATAAAGCAATTAGGTGAAAAGCTAAGTCGACTGTGCTACGCGTTCCGAATTCTAACAAAGGTACTAAACATTGAGGTATTAAAAACAATATATTTTGGATATATACAACCTATAATTACATATGGAATTATTCTGTGGGGGTCCACATCCAAGTCCTCGTGTATATATAAGATGCAAAAAAGAATATTAAAAATAATTAAAAAGGTTCCCTTAAGAACAGAAAGCAAGCCAATATTTCAAGAATTTAACATCTTACCTGTTCAATGTATTTATATTTATGAAGTAGTTTATTTTATACATAGGAATAGATCACTATTTACAAGTAATTCAGATTGTCACACATACAATACAAGGAACAGTAAAAATATACATCTAAATCATCATCGTCTCAGTCTGAGTCTAGATTTCATCTCTCACAAAGGAATCATTCTATATAATAAACTCCCAGCTAAGATAAAAAATCTAAATAATAAAAATTTCAGAAAAGCTGTAAAAAATATCCTAATAAAAATAATGCCACAGACAATAGATGAGTTTTTGAGAAGTAGAATTGAATAATAAAGTAAATATTGATTTTTTTGGTAAAAGTTATGTCTATTACATTCTAGTTTTTGGAAGTGTAATACATTAAAAATTGTGTGACCTAAGTTGCATTATTCTTAATTACTATTGTATTATTATTCTGTCAATTACTATTGTATTATTTAACTACTATTGTATTGTTTAATTACTAGTGCATTATTAATTACTATTGTATTCATAATGTTATTGCTCAAAAGAATTGTATTATTCTTACGGGTACAAATTTGATGAAGCCATGAATATTGTATGTTCTTACGGTGAATAAAACTTACTTACTTACTTACTTACTTACTTACATAAACTAGGATAATTTAGTGCATTTTCTTTTTATTGTGTTAGTTTTACAACAGTATGGATTTATCTTTTTTGTGTTATGCAGTATGCTTCAGTCTGCATCAGATTGTTGTATATTTCTGTGTATTGCTTTGATACTAAAACCAATGAAATTAAAAAAGAACTGTCGGGTTTCAAAAATATAAAATATGATGTACCCCAGGGATCTATTCTCGGGCCTCTGTTATTTATACTATACATAAATGACTTAGCTGACAATGTAAATATTATGGCGAATGTGAGCATAACACTTTTTGCGGATGGTACAAGTATTTTCTTAACAGGGGCAAATGAAAATAATGTGAATCTACATATAGACAGCACATTGAAATATATTCAGGAATGGTTCAATAAAAACGTGTTACTATTAAGTAAAGAGAAAACAGCAGCAATAAGCTTCCATAGTAAACTTAATAAGAACGTTACACAGCCAAAAATTAAGCTGGGGCAAGATGAGATATGTTAAAATGAGATATGTTAAAATAAACAAATTTCTGGGTTTGTTACTAGATGAGAACTTAAGTTGGGAAATGCATATTGATAACCTCACTAATAAACTTAGTAAAATGTGCAAGGTCAATAAAATTTATGTCAAATGAACATATTCTTAGAGAGGTATATTTTGCGTACTTTCATAGTCTGTTAACATATGGGATAATCTTCTGGAGAAATTCAAAAATTAGCATTAAGGTTTTTAGGATGCAAAAGAAAGTAATAAGGATTATGGCTAAAACAAAATTAACTCAAATTTTCTTCAAAATGCTACAAAATGATAAATTTAAAAATCAAAATGCTAAATTTCTGATTTCAAAATGCTAAATATCACTACCCCTAACAATAATTATTACTGCTAACACCATACCTTATATCTAATGGTTTTAATGTTACTCACGCCAGCCATCCCTTGTAGCGCTCGACATGCCATAAGTGTATAAACATGAAGTCTTGCTGCAGTGGGGACCATGAGAACAAGCATTCCTGATATCAGAATTCCTGAACCTATTATATATTTGGCACCAAGTTTCTCAGAAAGACGTCCTCCCAAAATCTGTGTTATCATGTAGCCATAATAATAAGCAGATAAAACATAACCCTGCACATCTTCACTCCATTCAAATTCTCCATCATCCTGTTCAAACAGAAATAAATAAATGATATATAAAAGGACTTAGTAGTCCTTACCAGTGCATATCTAGCTTTTAGTGGATTTCCTTATGAAAATCCAATGCATAACCAGAACAAAAATAAATACTAATAGAGTAGAGTCTCGATTTATCTGACCTAAACTGGCCCTGGACAAGGTCAGATAACCAAAAGTGTTGGATAATACAAAATAACCCAAAGTATAAACTTGAAAGAAGCATAGGGAAATTACACAATAAACATTAAAAATGGTGAAACAGAAAAATCAGCAGTGGCTTTTCATTTTTTGAATACTAGACATGACATCAACTTGAAAACATCTCTAATAAAATATGTTAATCACCCCATAGACCTTTCCGTATGGGAAAAAATCTTCAGTAACAAAAATCGTCATAGAGTCATGAATTTTGAAACTCCACCACCGGACATCTTTGACAAGTACATCACGCCATCTATTGACAATACGGAGAAAGAAGAAATCACTACAACTTGCACTAATCGAGTATCAGCTGAGGATAGGAGCAAGAGCTCTTGAAACATGTCCTGTGAATAAACAGTGTGAGTGAAGCAATGTGTCAATATCTTCTCGATTCAATTTTGTACTAATACAAAATAAGTTGGAAAATTGAGTGAAACATGGTAGGTATTCTGTATTATTAAATCTATTGTTGGTTTTGCAGTATTTACTGAATAATCAAACAATTCTACATGCAATATTGAACAAAAAGAGGCTCCAAATGTCTTAAGAAAAGAAGCTTATCAATGAAGTCTGCTTGCCTGCTGAATGACGTTTTCTTACTGCAAGATTTCACCACCAATGAAACATAAATACCTCAGTTGCAGTTGTCTCCGGCTGTTGCTTCACATATCTTAATGCCATCTCTAAAGCACTTAAACCTTCAGCGTGACTCCTCTTCTGATTTTGTTCTTCAATTTCCTGTTCTGCTTCATACTCATTGTTATTACCATTTACGAAATCAACAATATCAGAGTCTGTGAGTTCAAACTGTTGATCTTCTGCACACCAGTTACTTGCATCTTCAGCTGTAGAATACTCACAGCCAGGAATGCAGTTCAGTAAGGGAACAATGTCACCCATGTCTTCTTGTACTATTTCATCTGTATTTACATCATCACCTAACAGTATGGTCCAAAACTTTGCTAATGTTGTTTCAATTTCTTCCCAAGTCTCAGCCACCCAGTATGCAATGTCTTTCATGTTGATAGATCTTAACATTTCAATCATGTCCTTGTCACTGTCCATTTCCTCTATCAGGGACAAAAGGAGTTGTCGCCAATATTTTCTTTTCAAAGTTTCCTCCACATGGGTGCCCGGGTAACGCAGTGGTTTATTTCGCGACTCTTGTGATGAGGGTCCGAGTTCAATTCCTGGCTCTAGGGTGTCGATTTTAAATCTGCCCTATCCGCGTCTTCACCTCTGTCTAGCTCATGTGAAGTGTCCGCTATGCCCAACATAGTTCGGAGTCCATGGTATAAACTGTAGATCCACTTACCTCACTGTCATCTTGACTATCACACTGCCATTGGAGGTACTGTCCTCTGGGTGCCTCCACCTGAGAAATGGGTCCGATCATCACATGGTGGGGCGAGGTTACCCAAAAGGCCGTAGTTGCTATATGGGAGTGTTATACATATACGTACATACATGTTTCCTCCATGCAGACACCCACTTTCTTCCTTTTACTTGCCATATTGTACTCAGAGGAAATGAAAATATCATCTGCACCTAAGCTATACCTGCACACTTACTGAAGGTTCAAGGATGCATATCCTGCTGACCAAGCACTGGTGAGAGTATGTTGGATAATACAGAATGTCGGTTTATCAAAGGTCAGATAACTGGGACTCTACTGTATTATAAATATTTCTACCTGTAAATGAAAATAATAAATAGCAATATAATAATCAGAGAGAAAGGAAATAAACCAATCTCAAACTTTCATGTTTTATACTTTTATAACAAATCTGAATTTGTCATTAGAATTATTTATTGAAGTTGTCATATTTTGGAGGATTTATAGTTATAAATGTGAAAATTAACTCTCTGAATAATTTTATCTGTATAAATGCTTTATAAAATTACATCCAGTGATGATCTATAGCATAAATAAATTTTTCTCACTGAAAAGGAAGTATAAGTATAATGGACAAAGATAGAGATGATATAGAAACAATTTGGTGCACAAGGTATAAGAAATTACTGGCATTATAATATTTGAATAGTTACTCCAAAGAAGAATCTCACCCACAAAACATGTAAAACCAAGAGAAGTATAACCAGAGAGAGACTCACTATAATGTAGTAAATAAGAACATTTTTTTTTTGTCTTTTTGTTTTGTAATTTTATGTCCTTCAATGTTAAGTCATATTGGACGGTGAATGAAATGGGTGAAATGATGCTCAAATATGTCCAGGGTCTATGGAGCTACCCGACATTCGTCTGTACGGATGAGGGAAAACCCCAGAAAAAACCTTATCCAGATAGCTTGCCCTGATCGAGATTTGAACTCGGGACCTCTTGAACGTGAGGCAGACATGCTACCATCTACGCTACCAAGGCGGGCGAGTAGTAAATGAGAACATTAACAAATGTTACACTTATGACATTGTTGCACACTCAGTACAAAACTGATCCATTGAAATGAAACACAGTTGAACAGTTGAACCACAGCTTACAACTGAACTACTCTTGCCACTTGCACTTACAACTGTCAACTGAACCTCATGTTAGCTGTTAACTTGTCTACTAGCTGCACTTAACTCCACTGTCAACCCTAACTGTCCATGCTGGCATATCACTCAGTACACAGCCCAGAATACAAAGTAAACTTTCTGTAAAAGAAACCCACTCAGAGCTGCAAGAATGAATCCTTTGAAACAGGGAAATGATACCCAATGGCTCATTAACTGCACTTAGACCAAGGCATCTGGGAGGGTACGTACTAGATTAGATTAGATTAGATTGATTTGCGTTCAGTAGGTTCACTTGTAGCCAGAAAAGGCTGTGAACATTGAACATGTCCAGAGGTATAAAGTTTAATAGCATATATATGTACAAAAGTTAACATAAAACACATATTATAGTACACAGGCAATATGAACAACAATATGGAAAACAAAGCAGGGATAATTATATATGATACAAAATGAAACATGTCTCAACCTTTTTGCAATGGATACCATTCTTGTTATTTATTAAATACATATACATTAAAAATAAACTTTCAACTTGCATCAAATATTTATAAGTAATGATTTGTCATTGGAATAGTTAGATACTACTTATAGAGCTACAGAAGCATTATCAGGATAATTTGTCATTCAGATAATCTTGTACAGAATAAAAAGATTTTGAGCAAAGGTACTCTCTAACAGCTTTTCTAAAAGCACCGAAATTATCAACTTTTTCTTTAAGAACATTAGGAAGTGCGCCAAATATTTTGATAGTTTCATAATACACACCTTTCTGAAAGCAAGAAAGTTTAGCACTGGGATAATGGATATTATACTTTTGTCTAGTGTTTATTTTGTGAATTACATTATTTGTTGCAAATAAGGCACGATTGCATACAAAGAATTTTAGGATCGAGAATATATACATGCAAGGAAGCGTTAATATCTTCAATCTTGTAAATAGATCTTTACAGGAGCATCTGTTGTGGGTGTTAGTAATGATTCTTATAACCCTCTTTTGCATAAGAAATATTTTTCTGCTTTCTACTGAGTTGCCCCAAAATAATATTCCATAATAGAGTTAAAGTATGCATAATATACTAATTTAAGTGTGTCAATAGAACTCACATTAACCAGCTCTCGGATAGCATAACAGGCAGAGCTGAATTTAGGTAAGATATAATTTATGTGAGCTTTCCAATCTAAACATCTGTCCATCTGTCTAACTCTGATAGCCAATAGGTAGCTTTGTGCCATTGTGACAAATGAAATATAATATGATTTATTGAGTACTAAAAGTACATCTTGGGGCTACCCCTGAACTGGGCCTTGGCTCTTCTGCCATTAACGCAGCCCTTCAGTACATATTGTAACGGGACCGCTGGAGCACCCTGTACCAGCTGCGAACGGAAGGTAGGGGAGGACCGCGTTAGCCACACCTCTCCCTCGTTTGTCTTATAGTGGTGACAGCCAGTGGTCGGAAAGAAACATAATTGTGCGTCTGTTTTCCCTTCCACCTGGTTCTCGATCTTTCTGTTACTAGAACAATCTTGCAAACACCAGAAGTCGGGATATTCCTATATAAAGAGGGACAGACAGACAGTGGAGTGAGTTGTTGTGCTGTGTTGAGTTGGTCAATCAGTTGGTTAGTGAGTGTGAGCGAGAAGACAGTCGCAGTTCTTGGTGTAAGAGTCAGTCAGTGTTTGACGTGCTAGTGAAGTAGCGCCGTGTACGTGCATCGGAACGATAACGGACGAACTGGTGAATCGTAATTGTGTGCATTACGTAATTTTGTGTAATTGGCAAGTGTTTAACTGTAAGTCGGTGGAAATAAAGAACATTTTTGAGTGGTGAAATTGGACTTTTCATTTCACGAACCCACAAAGTCACACTGGTGTCAGGAAGCGGGAAGATAACATCACCGAACATTACAACCATGGACGCGGCATTGGAGAAAATTTTAGAGATGATGATGGAAATGAAGGCGGAACTGAAAGAAATGAGGACGGCAAATGAAAACCTCGCTGCAAAAACAGAAGCGGCAAACGACAACATCATAGGGAAGATGGAAGAAATGAAGGCCGAATTAACAGCGAAGACGGAAACGGCTAACAACAACTTGGCCACGACAATGACCTCAAAGATGGCCGAACTGACAACGGAAATGAAGGCGGCGAACGAGGCTCTCGCCGCAAAGTTTGAGGAACGGTTGGCCGGCGTGAGGGCCGACAACATCGCAAAACCCCTCACCCGCCTGACGGAGGAAAACCGGCCTTATGTGTGGACGGAGGACGCCGAAGACGCTTTCCAGCACCCGAAGGGGACCCTGTGCAGTGCTTCAATTTTGGGTTTCCCACAACCGGGTGGCGCCTTCATTGTGGACACCGACGCCAGCGACCACTGCATTGGAGGTGTCCTATCGCAGATCCAGGACGGCCACGAGCGCACAAGAGTGGAAGAGGAGGAGCGTGCCGCAGCAGTCCGAGTAGTTGTGGCAGTGCCTGCTGAAGGCTGGGATAGCGCAGGCCTGAGGAGGGAGCAGCTGGCGGACGCAGACTTGGGGCCACTCTTGAGGGAAGTGGACGCAGGGACGAGGCCAACCTGGGAGGACATCGCACCGAGGAGCGCCACCTACAAGTCGCACTGGGCCCGATGGGACTCGTTGAAGACCAGAGAGGGCGTGCTGTTCCGGGTATGGGAGTCACCCGATGGGAAGGCGCAGAGAGAACAGTTGGTACTTCCCCGGAGCAAGGTCCCGGAAGTCTTGGAGGAAGAACACGCCGGTACTTCAGGAGGACACCTGGGAGCGAACCGAATGATTCACAAACTACGGCAGCGCTACTTCTGGCTCAGACTCCGGGCAGATGCTGGTGGTACACCTGGACCGCCTCGCACGCTATGATGGGGCTGTTCGTGGGCGAACAGCTTTGAGGAGGGAGCAGTGTAACGGGACCGCTGGAGCACCCTGTACCAGCTGCGAACGGAAGGTAGGGGAGGACCGCGTTAGCCACACCTCTCCCTCGTTTGTCTTATAGTGGTGACAGCCAGTGGTCGGAAAGAAACATAATTGTGCGTCTGTTTTCCCTTCCACCTGGTTCTCGATCTTTCTGTTACTAGAACAATCTTGCAAACACCAGAAGTCGGGATATTCCTATATAAAGAGGGACAGACAGACAGTGGAGTGAGTTGTTGTGCTGTGTTGAGTTGGTCAATCAGTTGGTTAGTGAGTGTGAGCGAGAAGACAGTCGCAGTTCTTGGTGTAAGAGTCAGTCAGTGTTTGACGTGCTAGTGAAGTAGCGCCGTGTACGTGCATCGGAACGATAACGGACGAACTGGTGAATCGTAATTGTGTGCATTACGTAATTTTGTGTAATTGGCAAGTGTTTAACTGTAAGTCGGTGGAAATAAAGAACATTTTTGAGTGGTGAAATTGGACTTTTCATTTCACGAACCCACAAAGTCACAATATTACAAATGTGATATGTTTCCATCAGTGTACCTACCTCTTGAATAATAATTTTTACTTTCACAGTAAAGTGTGTCTAAATTGTTTTCCTTTCTTGTAGATTTATTCTACACAAATGTACATACCAGTAGTTTTCAATATTCTTATAATTAGGGCCCGGATTTCCAAACAAAATGCTTATAAATGCTTTTTTTTTTTGCTGAAATATGGCGTTTGCTTGCTTGCTTATTTTATGCTTTTTAATTAAAATAGCTTAATCATATAAATTTAAAAGTAAATTTTCACTCCTAGCCATCATCGTCTTGCCGAAAGAGTCAGGAACCAATATAAAAAGGTGGATCTTCTTGTCTCTAGTGTAAAGAAAGTGTAGTGTCACCGATTAGAGTTAAAGAATTTAATGAAGTGCTTCCAAATTTGTCTTTACCTCCTCCACCAGTTTTAACACGATCGGGTTCTTGGTTAAAGGCTGTGCCATTCTACGCAGTACATTTCAATGAAATAAAACAGTGTTGTACTCCTATATGCAGAAGATACAAGCAACATCGCCACAACACAAGAATTCTTTGCTAATATTGGCATCCAAAATAAGATAGAGTACATCCATAACTGCCTCTCCAAAATACTTGCTATCATAACACAGTTGGAAACTTAAAATAATACCCTTGAGGATTCACTTTCTTTGACAGATGAAATTTCAGTAGCATTGTCTTCAGAGATTAACAGTATTGCTAAAACTGCCTTTGAGAAACTCAGTAAGATATCAATGAAAAATCCTGTAAAATTTCTACAAAATTTTCTGGTACAGAAACATATATCTAAGGGAAATTCATTCAAAAAGCACTGTGGTGCATTTCGCATGTTCCAGTAATGTCATGCGATGTTGAGAGATCCATTTCACAGTATAAAAATTTTTTCACTGAAAAATACAGGAGCTTCCCACAAGAAAATCACAAAGGGGTCTCAGGTTTGATTCCTGGCTGTGGGGGTGGGGATTTCTCTCCGACAAAGATAATTCCTCATCTTCCCCAGAGTCTGGAAGTATGAATGAGGGTGTGAATGTGTGCATGATCTAATGATTAAAAACCAACACATACGAGTTAACACCTTCGATATGTTCCAAAGGAGAATGGCAGTCACTATGATCATTGCAGTTAAAGGCAGGGTATAAATGGAACAAAAAATCTCAAGATAACTCTCTCATGTACTGTAACAAGCATGAGTAAGGTAAAAATTCTACCAAACAATACGTTTATGATTAAATTTTTATTTTTTATTTGCTTATTTTTTATGCTTATTTGTTTCATTTTTTGTATTTATTTGTTGCTTATTTCATCATTTGATTGTGCTTACAAATCTGGGCTCTACTTATAATCATTACCTAATACTCTAAAACGTGATGGAGCACATGGCATTGCGCCTCTTCCATAACCTTGCTGGATTTCCCCACTAACGGCTGTCATTGTGCACATAGGTTAGTGGTGTACACTGCATTCAGCAGTATTGTACCGGACACCAACATGAACAGGCACTTGACTCTAGAGCAATGCATTGTCATGTGTATATAGAGCAACTAAATTATTAATACTAAAACCATTTAAGTGTACAAGTGTACTAGTCTGTGCTTTAAAACAAGGTGACCCATTATATAGAAAATGAAGCTAGCTGCAGTGAAGCAATGAATAGTACACAAATATAAGTATTTGTAACAAAAATCTTCACTTATCTTAAGAAAATGGTGTTAATTCTTCTTTCTAATGGAGATCGATTTCACAGACAAATTGCTTGCATCGTCAGTCCATCAATAAACTTCGTAGTCAAGGATTCCGGTTACCATGTTATGTTTTTTCAGTATTACCAAAATCTGTAAACGAAACAAACCTAAAAACAGAATCAACTGCTGGTATTTCAAAATTCAGTTAACCAAAATAATACGAGTTATATGATGACGCCTGGGACTTAAGTACTTACGATAGCAAGTCGCCACAAACGGTATCTCGAATGCAGGAGCCCCAATCGAGTATCAGCTGAGGATAGGAGCAAGAGCTCTTGAAACATGTCCTGTGAATAAACAGTGTGAGTGAAGCAATGTGTCAATGTGTTCTCGATTCACTTTTGTATTAATTTGTGCTTCACTGTCCCTACGCTTCTTTCAAGTTTATACTTCTAGCTTAGGTTCTTTTCCAATGAGGCATGGTTCCACCTCAGTAGTCATAACAGTTGGTACTCGGCCATTGAAAATCCAAATTTTATTCAAGAATTCCTCAGTATTATCAGAAAGTAGGAGTTTGGTGTGCTGTTAGTGCTAGATGCATAATTGGTCCAATATTCTCCGAGCAGACTGTAAGTGCAGAGAGTTACTGAAATGTCGTTTTGATCCCATTATATCATAAACTGACAGAAGAGGAGAAATCATATGGATGGTTTCAACAAGATTCTGCCATTGCCCATACAGTAGAGGAGTCCATAAAAAAAATATTAGGGGAGTGTTTGAAGATAGAGTGATTAGTGCTGGTGTATGGCCTTTTCGCTCCCCCGATCTTATAATGTATGTGTTTTACTTGAGAGACAAAGTTTACAAGTTTGAAAGAACTATAACAAAATATTGGAAATAAAATTGGAAACATTGCAGTGGTCCAACTTAATAATGTGAATCAGAATGTGCTCTCCCAGTATTATGCTTGTTTGGTTGTGGTTGGACGACATTTACAGCACCTTCTATAAGGAAGAATGTCATACATGCTTTACATGCAGAGTTTATGTAGGAGAAAAGCTATCTCTGCAACCATTAGGTTTTAAATTAAGAACCCTGAATTATACTGTTATGACTAACATTCTTCTTTTAATTTCTATTTAATTTTTATTTTCTGCCTGACTTCTTTATATTTGATATAATTTTCATTTATCTTACCTTTATTGCCTTTCTTTCCATTATTCATTTCTATTATTCACTCTTTACTATACTTTCATTTACACTCATTATTCCCCTCTCTTTCTTCTTTCACTACATCTCCTTGCCCCATTGTTTCTGATTTCTTTGTGCTCTTGGTGCCCTATATAACTTAATATGAAGGCTGATTAACAAAGACTGAGACTGATTTTTTTTACAGTGTTTATTACTGCAATTCAATGTTTACATGATCTTTTTCAAAGTAGTTCCCTCCTACTTCAATGCACTTTTTATATTGTCTCTGCCAGTCCTTGAACACATGCTGCAGAACATTCTTTGTCAGGTCCTTGAGAATCGCCTCACTCTTCTTGAGCACTGCTTCAGAGATCTCAAATCGAATACCCATAAGCTTTGCCTTTATTGATGGGAATAAAAAGTCACAGGATGCAAGATCGGAGCTATAAGGTGGATGTAGTACACAGGTAATGTTGAATCGAGCCAGAAACTGCAGGACTTGATTTGCGATGTGAGGCCGTGCATTGTCATGATGAAGTCGCCACCCAGTCTGAGAAAGCTCTGGTCGTTTTTTTGCAATGTGCTTCCTCAGTGTAGCCAATACTGACGTGTAGTATTCTGCTGTAACTGTAGTGTGAGGGAGAACTGCATACTGGTAAATCATTCCATTAAAGTCAAAAAATGTGATTGATCACCATCACTTTCCCTGCAGATGGAACAACTTTTGTCTTATTTGGTGTTGGAGAACCTGGCGATTTCCACACTGTGCTGGCTTGTTTTCCTTCAGGATGATAATGATGCAGCCATGACTTATCACCGGTGATGATTGATTTAAAAAATGCATCCCCTCCATCAGCAAAGAGACGCAGCACCTCACAGCTTGTCTCCATTCGCACAACCTTTTGTTCGGGAGTCAACAGACGTGGCACCCAATGAGCACAAACGAGACATATGGAGATTTTTTTTTTTGTAATTTACATCCTTCAACGTTAAGTCATATCGGACGATGAATGAAATTGGTGAAATGATGCTCAACTGCATCCGGGGTCCATGGAGCTTAGAGCTGTCTGTCATTCGTCTTTCAGGATAAGGGAAAACCCCGGAAAAAACCTTATCCAGGTAACTCACCCTAACCGAGATTCGAGCTCGGGACCTCTTGAACGTGAGGCAGACACGCTACCATCTACGCTACTGAGGTGGGCACATATGGAGATGGTCGTGCATAATTGTAAACACGCTGCCATATGAAATTCTCAACACTTCACCGAGGTTACATAATGTTATATGCCAATCCTCTTGGACAATCTGAAACAGTACACTCAAATTACAGGCGAAATGAATCTTCAGGGATAAGTCGTGAGAGACGTTATCAAAACCAGCAAAACTGGTCAAATACTCAGGTCCACTATATAGAATTTGAAAATGCTAGAGGAAGTCATTATCGATCCTGGAGAAATAGGCATGTTTAGGAAAACAGGAGACCGTATAGAACTGGAGCACCACAGTATAACTGGCACGTTAATGCAGGTAGAGATCAAAATTCACCTCGATGGAGAAGTCAGTTATTAAATGAAAGTACTCGTGGGGAGGAAAGACCGAACCAGGAAGATACAAACTCAGGACAATCCGGCCAAAGCCTGCTGCAGAATTCCCATTAGGCCGCCCTATGTCTCGAAAATAATGAAAAGAGAAAGCTGCTATAAAAATGAGTACGTTTAAATGATAGTTAAAATAAAGTACGAAATGGAATAATTAGGTGTGGATAATGCTAGCTGAGAAATAAATGAACCTTTTGAGCAGCTAGAAGTGACCTAAAAGTGCGAGTTAATGCAGAGAGAGGAGGAGAGAGAGATAGAAGTTCATGTTGCTTTATTTTTAAAATATATGAGAATAAACAAAGAGGGCAAAATAATATGGTTGGCAGTGTAAGATGATTGTTGTTTAAAAGGCAGATGTATAAGTAATGGTAATATAAATAAATGTGTGCCCGAGGAATAAGTAACTGTGTCCTTAATAATATGTATTATAGTTTAACAATAGGATGGGAAGGACAACGCACAGTGGGTACGGATGAAGGTAACATGCAGGTAAACCGGGTTAATGACACTAGCGGATGGGAAAGATAGAGAGTAAAGTGAATAGCATACAAATGTGGACAGAAGTGAACAGAAATAGAGGCTACATAGTGTTGGTAAATAATTGTCATGTATTGTTCGAGAGAAGGTTGTGAATTTGAAATAAAATGTATAAAATCTAATAAAATTATGGTAAGATACAATATTGTGTTAATGAAACCCTTTAAAGAGTTAAAAGAATAAGAAACAAAGATTAATATTGACGATGGAGTGTGTCATGGGTAAATATCATAAAGAATTTTCTCATAAGTCGGAATAAATGAAAATGTTACTGGTAAAAACAGAAGTAAATTGGTGAAATATGCACCCCATTAAGCACATGATAAATGGTAATGGTAGTGTAAATAATTTGTATATAAATTAATTCCTAAAGTGCATCATTATTGTTATACGAAAAGAGAAGGGTATTTAAATGTATGTCCTGCGCCGTGGTGTAGCGGGCTAAGGCAGCATGCCTTGGTCCCGGGCCATGGAAAGTGGCCCGGGTTCGATCCCACCCATGTGGTGGGGATTTTAGGTCCCGGGTATAGGACCAGTGCCCACTCAGCATCGTGAGGAAAGTGAGGAGCTTATGCTAGGTAAGCAGCCCTGGTGACGGAAACCAACATTCTGGCTGCGGGATGCCGAGATGCTGACCACATCTCCTCCCCGTATCGGTTGGATGATCGTCCACCTCTACCGTGCGTAAGTGGGCGTGAGGCCAGCAGTCGAGTTGGCAGGCCTTGGCCCTCTAAGGGCTGTCGCACCATGGGTTATTATTATTTAAATGTATATGCTAGAATAAGTGATTTTAAGCATACCGGCGTGTGAAAATTTGTGAAAGTAATATGTGAAAGTGATTTAAAACTAAACATAAGGATGTTGTTACTAGAAACAGTGCAAATGACTTGGCAGAACAAAAGTAACAGGAAATAAAATGGCCAAGGCTGCAAAGTGTTAAAAGAACATATAAGACACAACAAGAAATGTTATTCCTGTAAAAAGTAATACTTGAATGCTTAGGACTTAGATTATTCATTATGTAATATAGTCATAAGCTGTATATTCATGTATGAGCATATTTAAATGTAGTTTACAATGTACATATGTAAAAGTAAAATGAGAATTGTATGGGCAGTCACACACACATAAGCAGTAGAGTGAAAGAAAGAAAGATAAATAGCAGCATATATCAGATGGGGACGCTGATAGAACATCAACTAATACAAAGGTATAGTAGCCATTCTATCAGCACGGCAGTTGAAACAGTACACTCAGTTTGGGAGTGTACAGGAAGAACTACCGCTAGGCGAACAAAGGCAGGGTTGGTCATTATCCCCAAGAGGGAAGGGGTAGTGCCAGCTGGAAAACTAGAAGACAAGTGAATGCTCTACCTGGAGGCACTCTTGTACCGAACGTCAATGGACACAGTGGGGTAGGATGGTGAGTTCAAAGCAATGTGTGTAAGAAATACGTGTGTGTGTGTGTGTGAAACCCAGGCAAGAAGAGTAAGTGATGATGAATAAAGAAAAGGCAAAAAACGAAGCAGTCTGTTGTGTACCACTCTTGGGATCAAAGAGCCATGCTCTGAGCTAGCTACGAACCCACAGCCCGTCCCAATAAAGCACATAAAACTAACTTCACGCATATACCCCCGTCCAAGCACAAGTACCTTCTCAAATCACAGCAGCTATGTTGATGTTGACTTCAGTCACAGCAGCTATGTTGATGTTGACTTCAGTCACAGCAGAAGCCAATACACCAGGCCCACCTTGCTTAACACTGACAAGTGGACCTTCTTAGAAGTCCTTGAACCACCTAAATACTGTTGTATAAGGTGTTGCATCTTCACTGTACGCTTGCTTCAGCTTTTCATAAGTTTTGGTGGCTGTATGGTTTAAGCGAAAACAGAATTTCATTGCACTGTACTGCTCCTGTCACATCACCTCCACTGCCTGGTATGCGAAATGCGCATAGGGTCTACAAATTAGAGCATTACTACCAACCTACCAATTAGAGAGTGCTGCTGCCTACCGACATTATACATAAAAATCCGTTCTTTTCAAATATTTATGTTACAGATACGAAACTATCATGGAAGCTACAGGAAAAAATCAGTCTCAGTCTTTGTTGATCGGCCCTCATATAATTTTGATCTTCTGTCCATCACTCACCTTTTTCATTTTGCCATATCATTGCTCCTGTTTTGCTTATTTCTTCTTCACCTTCCTATTTGTTTTTCTATGTTCCTATTTTTCCAGCAAAAGAAATCTAGAAACCAGACTAAAGGAACATATGAGATGCTTAAATACAAACAAATGTCTAAATCTGCAGTTTTACTTCATTTCTGGATGACAAACTGTAACATCAAACCAAGCATTACACTAATCAAACCGACCAGTCAAGCAGCAGAATTGGACAAATGGGTAAACACCTTCATTTTGCAACACAAATAACAGTTTATGAAGTAACCTCTGGAAGTACATTTTGCTGCCTCATGATGCAGATGACCATCACAACACAAACAACAACATGAGTCAATTGGACACGTTCTGAAGATGGGAACACAGGTCTCCGAAACATGTTGACAGAATTACTTTCTTGGAAGTGTTGAAAACAGTGTTGTTATGATAAATTAACTTTAAAGAGAGTCGATTAAAGACACTAGACAACACTTACTTTTAAATTTTTCCGGAACTAGTTTCAGAGGCATATCTAAATACAAATAAAATAAATATTTATCTATGATTATTCTATTATTTACCTACATGTGTTTCCAAAACCAACTCATTGTTATGATGGGGACATGTATCAGCGACCCCAGTCTCATTTAAATTGTTTGTAATGTTCCATTGCTCATGTTTAACCATAGCAACAATGCCAACAGAGAGGCAGACTATCAGACAATAGTGGATTACCATAGCACTTGCTGACATGGCAGCAATGACATAATGGGCTGGTATAACTGAAACAAAATATAGTGCAATAAAAATAATTGTTAATTAAATGTATACTTTTTATTTTGTTTATTTATCCTTATTTAAAATTTTCCACTAAGCTACTAGCATTAGGAAAGCATTGTCCTTTATAAGTGTAAAGTAATTATAATTTATTAGTGATGAAAATTTAAATTCTATACTTAAATGTATACAGAGGTATACTTTATACCTCTATTTTTATACCATTTTTTATAAATATAATTGTAAACAAAGTTTACTGTTTACATGTTAGAGAAAGTAATTATTCCCTAAATATTTTTACCTGACTGTTGATCTCTTGTCCTGCACCATGACGTAGTGGGCAAGAGCATGTGCTTTGATTCACTGCATCTGAAATATGCTCAGAATCAATCCCACCCTGGAGAGTGTAGATTTTAAGTCCTGGGTCATGAGGAAATTGAGGAGCTATGCTAGGTAGCAAACCCTGTTCTAGAAAGCCAACTTTCTGGCTGGTGCCAAGATGCTGACCACATCTCCTCCCCGTATTGGTTGCGGATGATCTCCCACCTCGTCTTGTATATGTGAGCTTGAGGCCAGCAGTCAGTTTGGCAGGCTCAGGCCCACTTTGGGCTATTACGCCATGGGTTATTTTCTCTAAATTATTAACAATTACATTCTTGGAAGTACAGTGTGATCCATATAATCCTGAACCATTTCAATAGGCCATAAATTTTGAACCAATAATAGGACACATGAAAGAAAGCAACAGGACTATAAAGTATGCGCTCTGGCGAACCACATATGAACTGACAAGGTAACTGTTCCTTATTGAGGAGCTACACCTGAAGATGCAGCTGTCCTCTATAGCTAGCTATGACATGGTACTTAAACAACTCCAAGGAAAATGAGCTGACATTTGGATCGATTTCTATAGCTTGACCACAGAGGACTGGAAGCAGCCAAATTATATACTGCACTACCTTGTGACCTGACTGGCTGTACATGGGTTCCACCACAAGATAAGTGGGAGGAAGACATTTCATTCTCCAGAGCCGGAGTGCAAATGTATACAATGTGAAAGGCCATGTGAAAGCTGCAGCACCAGAGGACAGTCCCTGACAAAGTTCTGTCTAGACGAATAACTAATCATAGACTCTCATGCATATTGTGCACAGTTGTAGTTTATTATTATAAATGGAACAAAAATAAAAAGTTCAGAACAATGGGTACACCAAATGTTGAACCTAAGAAGTAAACAAGAAATGTTCAAATGGAGGAAAATATTGACAAAATTGGTGCAACATTCAAAGAATAGATAGAGTCAAACTAAAATATTCAATGCCAAGACTGGGATTTGAAACACGGATCTCCTGGTTTCCATCCAGTTCCTCTTACCTATTGAGCTACCATGGTCAACGTGCTGTTCTGACACTAAATTCTCCAACTGACTTGTATATTTTCCCAGTAAACCACTAGGGGCTCTCCTATTCAAGATACACTGTTTGTGGTGATTTAATATTGTAAGTACTTGAGTCCCAGGCTTCATCATTGAACTCTTATTTAAGTTAATTGATGGAAATTAATTATTCCTTCACACTAGCCATATATAGGCTAGGGTTTGGATAGATGGATCCAAACTGAAATATTCAATGCCACGGCCAGGATTTGAACCACAGATATCCTGGTTTCCGCCCACAATTTAAAATAATAATTTATAACTTTGATTCACCTATAGCACAAACTGCAAATAAATTAGTGGCATAGAAATTCCATACTTCGGGCCCGAGATGAAAATTTGACAACTGTCTTCTCAAAGAACTGCTCCTTTTTTGTGAGATCTTCTAACATGCATGCTTTAATTGAAATAATTCTAACAGTGATAACCTCTCTTCTCCTGTAAGATTTCAAGAGTAACTTTTGATTCTCTTCACGTAATATAGTGATACACATCAGGGGCGGCTCATCCTTATGTGCTGCAGTGCTGCAACATGCTCTTTTCTGTTTTATAAATAACATTGTAGAAATTTTAAAGACCATGTGAATAGCAATCCATTATTGTAAGTGTAAGAAATCGGGTACGATCAGTAATGAACTCTTAATGCATGGACAATACCTGCGCAACTAATGGAGTGCTGACTTCCAGGTGCTGAGAGCCAGCAAGCTTGCTAATCAATATTTGCACAAGCGTACAGCCTTCCCCTCTTGCCTCCCTGATGTCCTAAGTTCCCTAGACTTTTGAACAAATGCATGCTGCATCTAGGTGTTGCGCGGTGATCATTTGCTGCATGGTGAAGCAGGGCCACCAACACTCATAGTTAAAGCTGTTGAACTTGGACATGCATTGAATATCATTTAACAATCTATCATTGCTTTATATTTTAGTTCTAGAAACTAATTCCATCCTTCTTACATAAACAGATCCAATACCTAAGGTTATTAAATCACAGATTGTGACACACCTATCATGTTGGCACGATACTCTATTCCCACGATCATAACGAGAATCCCCGATAACAAGTGCATGTGGTTTGCATGTTTGCATTGTATCCAAATATTTGTCAGTGTAATGTTATTTAGGGGCTATATATATATATGAATAATGAACACAGTTAACGAACTCCTGAAATCTTCCTTTTCAAGGAAAGCATTAGAAGAAAGGCTTAGTATAAAAATTGAGTAAAAAGCAAAAGAAAGTACAAATTCTGTTTATACCATGAAGAAACATAGCCGCATGGACTTCATTTTTCGAAACTAGAAACATTTTTTGAGTTGCAAGGACATTTTCCCGCAGCATGCTGTCATTTTTTGGCACAAACCTGCCACTGATACACATAGTATTATCAATATTTCTCAAGGGTAATTCATTCACATTGTTGGTTTTGGTGGCTCTGTTGGTTAGGCACTAGTCTACTGATCTCTAGGCTGTAGGTTCAAACCCACATCTGACTAATGGCTTATAAAAGTAATAGATTTACTGGCATGTCAAAGAACTGTAGTACAAAATTCCAGCATACTGGTAGCTCTGATATGACCCTGGCAATTTACACCTTGTTGACAAATAAAATATTATGTGTGCATTGCTTAAAAAAAGTTATCCATAAAAATCAGACCAATTAATCTATTCGGTTTTTTAAATAAACATTGTCATCACTAGGTCAACTGTCAACTAGGTTACCTTGTAAGAAATATATTATTCATATTTAATTTTTAACACTATTTAATAACAAACCAATACTGGCATGAGGGAAAGCATATTTTATATGCTTAAGTTATTCAGATCTATACTTTGTACTTTTGGATGAAATCTGAAGTTGCTCTACAACTTATGTTATAAATATCTATTAAAGTTAAACCCGTGGCACTACAGTCCATATCGGACCAGGGCCTACCAATCTGACTGCTGGCCTCACACCCACATATGCAAGGTAGAGGTGGCCGACCATCCAACTTATACGGGGATGAGATGTGGTCAGCATCATAACACACCCAGCCAGAAAATTGGCTTTCTTAACCAGAGCCACTTACCTATCATAAGCTCCTCAATTTTCTCATAATGCTGAGTGGATACCGCTCCTATAGCCGGGACTTAAAATTTACATCCGCTAAGGGCAGGCTCATTTTGTGGTAGGGAACCAAGGAATGATGCCTTAGCCCCACTATGCCACAGCAAAGGACATAAATGTACAATAATTTTAGAAAAGAATTTTCAAATAAGGACAAACCTTTGGTTTATATATTTTTAATAATTATTCAGGTTCCTATGCATATTAGTATTAAAAAGTATCCTTATGTTAAAAAATGTCATCTATTACATTCATAAGGTTTCTCTACTAACTATTAATTTATTTTTATGTGGCTTTTATAAGTTACTTTTATGTAAGCTTATTTTACTATCTGCTTCATTTCCATTGAGATAAACATTCACAGATATAGCTTCATACAGATTTCACTGCACGCACAAGAGGGATAGAAGAAACTAGATCAACAGGTAGATAGAGACAACATGAAAAATTCAATGACATGGCTGGGATTTGAACCATGGATCTCATGTTGACTATCGAAAACCTTAGCCTACATACGACTAGTGTGAATAAATGATTAATTTCCATCAGTTAACTTAAATAAAAAGAGTTAAATGATGAAGCCTGGGATTCAAGTACTTACGATAGTAAGTCACCACAAACAGTGTATCTCGAATACGAGAGCCCCTAGTGCTCTACCAGGAAATATACGAGTCAAAATGAAGAATTTAATGTCATGACGGCAAGTTGGCCATGGTACTTCAATAGGTTAGAGCGACTGGACGGAAACTAGGAGATCCGTGGTTCATATCCCGGCCATGTCATTGAATTTTTCATGTTGGCTCTATCTATCAAAAACCTTAGCCTATATATGGCTAGTGTGAGGAAATGATTAATTTCCATCAATTACATAAAATAGATCAATAGGTATTTAAAATCAACTAGCAATAGTTTTGAAATTCCTACTTTTCCAATGATATCTAAAGAAACAAATGAACAGCAACAGGAATATAACAATTATGAAGTAATGAGCAATTAAATCTAAAAAATGGCTGTTGCCATAAAAACATTATTTGAATTCAAGTTCGTTTATTCTGGTAGCGATGGTCCTTCCAGTTTGTCCTATATACAGTGTCCCACATTCACAGGGTATGCGGTACACTCCCGGAACTTGGAAGTCCAGTTTGTCTTTCACTGGTCTCAACAGATGTTTAGTTTTCGGAGGTGGCTTGTGGATGGTCCCGATGTTGTATTTGGTGAGAATTCTGCTGATTCTGCCGAATAGATTGATGGTAAACGGGATGCAGGCTGTAGCGGTAGGCTTATCTGACGCTTGCTGTATGACAGGTTTCCCTTTCCTAGCTTTGGTGATCCAGGCTTCAACGTCATATTCAAAGTAGCTATTTTGACGGAGAGTGAGTCTAAGGTGCTCTAATTCCTATTTTAAATGGCTAGGATTAGAGATAGCTAAAGATCTGTGAGCCAGTGTATTGAGAAGTCCCAGTCATTGAGACATGATGAAAACTATAACTATAAAAGTATAACTGTATATGAAAACTATATTTCTAATCGTCTTTTCACTTGGCTTGTTTCCCAAGAAGATCTCGAATATCTTAAATATATAGAGTGTGATCCATATAAACCTGAACTATTTCAAAAGGACATTAACTTTTGAACCAATAATAGGACACATGTGCAACTTTGGGAGAATATAATACACAATTGGGAGATTACATTACACTATTTACATCTCAGAGAAAATGTTGGAAGTGTCCTACACCAGCATCTATACCTGTTTGCACTCGTTTCACCATATTCTCTGAAGTTTTATGGAGAGTATCCTCGCCAATGTTACTTATTTCGGTTTGAATGGATTCCTTGAGAATATCAATTGTCCGTGGCCTATTCTTGTACACTCCATTTTTTTAGATACCCCCACAAGAAAAAATCCGGTGAGGTTAGGTCAGCGGATCTGGGGGCCACAGACCTTTTGAGGTTATTCAATTATCAAAGAAACTGGTACAAGTTCCATGGTGTCATTAGATGTATGGCACATTGCTCCATCTTGCTGGAAATAACCTTCTCTCAATTCCATATCATCTCCGTAAAACTTGAGAGAATATGGTGAGACGAGTACAAACATATATAGATGCTGGTGGAGTACACTTCCAACATTTTCTCTGATATGTTAATACTGTAATGTAATTTGAGTAGTAGTAGTAGTAGTAGTTTTATTCATCCGTTAAGTCAATACAATGACATTGGATACGTCAATACAAATATTTAGAACAATACAAATATTTAGAACAATACAAATAATATAAGTATAAAAATAAAAAAAAATAAGTTGCATCAAGTGTAATTAATAAATCGAGATTCAACTGTAATTAATAAGATCTAAGCATGAACTCATAAATATATATAGTTGCATGGCTCTACAACTACACAGCATTTAAAATGCATCACAAATATATACAATTATATGGCCAGCTACAGTGTATCTAGAAATTCACCTATATCATAATATGAATCACTTAATAAAATTTCTTTCAACGATAGTTTGAAACACCTCATGGATTTTATGTTTTTCAGATTGGCCGGTAGTTTATTATACAGAGTGACTGCTGAATATCTAACTCCTTTGGAATAAAGTGTAGTTCTTTGTGTTATTGTTCTTAAGTCTGTTTTACCTCTGGTGTTTTGATGATGTATTTGATTATTTGTGGTGAAATTTTCAAGGTTTTGTTTTGTATAACATAGCAAACAGTATATATACAGACTGGGCAGAGTCAAGATTTTCAACTCCTTAAAGAAGTTCCTGCAGGAGTCATATTTTTTTCCTGACATTAGGCATCTAACAATCCTTTTTTGTACTTTAAAAACCAAGTGACTGTCTTTACTATCCCCCCAAAACATAATGCCATACCTCATTAGACTTTCTGCATATGCAAAATATAAGGTTCTCATGTCACTTGCATACAACTCATTTTTTATTACTCTTAATGAGAAGTAGAATTTATTTAACTTTATTACTAGATATTTTATGTGTGCTTCCCAGTCTAAATGCTGATCTATCCATACTCCCAGAAAATTTGCTTCTGTCTTATAAGAAACACATGCACCATACAACTTGATGTCAGGTTTGTCAACATTTTTATTTTGTTTGTGACGAAATGATATTGCTGAAGATTTGTTTGTATTAATAATCAATTTGTTTTCAGCAAACCAAGTTTCAATTTTACTGGTTATGTGTTTTGCATTTTCATTTCCCTTTATTATAACATTTGTGTCGTCAGCAAACATAGTTACTCGAGTTGGATTTAAATAATTTGGGAAGTCGTTTATGAATATTAAAAAGAGGACGGGTCCTAGTATGGATCCCTGGGGAACTCCATATTTAATTTTTTCCATTTTTGAATAGTGATTACGTACGACATTCCGCTCATCGACATTTGTGATTTCCACCATTTGTTTCCGATTTTTTAAATATGATTGGAACCAATCCCATACTATTCCCCTTATCCCATAATAGTACAGCTTTTGTAACAGAATTTCATGATGAATCATGTCAAATGCCTTGGTTAGATCTATTAGTAAGCCTGTACAGTTATTATCATTGTCAATAGCCTCCAATATATGATCTGTAAACTCAAAAATTGCTGATGTTGTGGATTTTCCTTTACAGAACCCATTTTGTGCAGGGTTAACTACATTATGCTTCTCCAAAAACGAACTGAATCTTACTAGCATAGCTTTTTCTACAATTTTGGATAAGGCTGGTAAAATCGATATAGGCCTGTAGTTTTCGACTTTTTCTCTATCACCTTTTTTGAAAACTGGTTTTACTTTGGCAATTTTAAGTATATCTGGAAATTGTCCGGCTTCAAAAGATATATTAATTAAATAACTTAGTACTTTATCCAAAACACTACTGCAGTATTTGAACACTGTTATAGGTACCTGATCATGTCCTTCACTTGGTTTATTTTTTAGAGATTTCAGTGTTGTATTAATTTCTGCCTCTGTCACCGGTGTTAGAAACATACACATTCCAACTGAGTTTATGTGCTCAATATTTAAATTACAAGGCTGATTCCCAACTAATCTCTCCACCATCTCGCTATAGTAAGTTTGAAATACGTTGGCTATTACTTGAGGATCTTCAGGCAGTGAACCATTTGGTAATCTAATAGATATGTTCTTAATCCCATTACTTTGCTTTAAATGCTTTTTAGTTATACTCCACATGGCTTTTTGTTTATTCTCAGCATTATTGATAAATTCACTATTATACTGCTTTTTTTGCTTGTATTAAAACTTTATTATATATCTCTTTATATTTCTTAAAGTATTGTTCTAAGCCAGGATCAGTATCCCTTTTCCTTAAAGAATTCAAAAATCTTAACCTTGTCCCAGATTTCAAAATACCCTTTGTTACCCAGTTCTTTTTATGTTCCCCCAGCTTTCGCAGTTTCATTGGCATTACTATATCCATGTGGTATTTCAATCTATTTATGAATGATTCATACATAACATTGATATCATTTGTTGCATATATAGGGCTCCAATCTTCTGTTTCAAGTCTGGCCTTTAGATCTGCTAAGCTATGCTTATTTATATTTCTACTATATTGTTTTAACAAAGGCTGTTTAGTGTTTCTGTTTATGGTAGTATAATCATCTAAGGTAGCTGATAATGCATAGTGATCAGAAAAACCTGTATCAATAACTTGTATGACAGTATTAGTAAAATCATTGGGTATTAAAATCTGGTCTAAAATTGTGGCTGAATGTATTGTTACTCTAGTTGGTTTACTCACGGTAGGATGAAGGGAACATAGCGTCAGTAAATCTGTTAATCGACTATCTAATTTTTTACCAAAATCAAAATTTAAGTCCCCTATTATGACGATTTTCTTGCTCGACCCAATGGCTTGTACTACTTCCTCTAAACTTTGCACAAAATAATTGATATCCCCTATAGTAGATCGATATATGCAAACTAACACACACTGATATGTAGGTAATTCAACTATACTTGCTTCAAAATCTAATTCCTTATTTAAGTGATTAAATCAATGGATTTGTTTCGACTTGGTATGTTTGCTCACAAAGACACAAGTTCCTCCATGTTGATACTTTTTACGGCAGAAACTGGCTACTAGGCTAAACCCTTCAATTCGAATAGTTTCTAATTCTTGCTCATGCAACCAATGTTCACAAAAACAAATCACTTGTACCTTTTATAGTTATAAAGAAAAGCGTTGTTAACAGTGAAGCTAATTTCATGTATAAAGACTAAAATTGAGTCATACCTTTTAAAACTTGCAACTTCACTCATATCCTTTTACAAAATCAGGAATGTTTTCAAAACTGTTGCTGTTTCATCTGATTAAATCAGCTGAGGATGAAAATCAGGAACGTTTTCAAAATTGTTGCAGTTTCATCTGATTAAATCAGCTGAGGATAAAACTGCAACAGTTTTGAAAACGTTCCTGATTTTGTAAGAGGACATGAGTGAAGTTACAGGTTTTAAAAGGTATGACTCAATTTTAGTCTTTATACTGTAATGTAATCTCCCAATTGTGTATTATATTCTCCCAAAGTTGCATGTGTGTCCTATTATTGGTTCAAAAGTTATGATCTATTGAAATGGTTCAGGTTTATATGGATCACACTGTATTATTTAAATCAAAATCATTAGTGCCATTAAAAAACATTAAAATTTTGATAAATTCTTGAAAAGCACCTCTTTGTATAATGACAATTAAGCTGCCAATTTTGGTAATTATCTAACATTTTGCTTTTGAGTTACATTGTTCATATACACAGACTGAACACCTTTTCAAAAATAATTTTTTTTTATTAAATGAACCTCAAAACTGTATTTCTGGTGAAATATTTATGTAGACTTTTGGTTGAACTGCAATATCATCTCCACCTACTAGGTATTGGTAAGAAAAAGTGAAAATTCAGTTTACTTTTGCTGGAAAATGTGTCTTTAACAGTCTGACCAGAACCTATGTCCCAATTGTGCTGGTTATTTCCTACTTTTGTAGTAGCTTATGAGTAACTGACCAGCTTTTTATGATAAAGCTAAAATGTTCAGCTTTCGCCCTTTAAACAACATATTGGGTATATCAGGTTTTGCAATCCAGCAAGTAAGATAACATTCAAGGTCAGTTGTTAGCCTGTGTGGCTCAGTTAGGTTCTGATTCCATTACCATAGCTTGAAATCCAGCCCCCAGAACAATGATTTATAAGTTTTTGTAAAAGTGACAGCCCCTTGTGAGTAGATTTATTGGTATATAAAAGAATTCCTGCAGGACAAAATTCCATCAGTATATGAAAATTACGTATTTCGAAAGGAATTTTGCTGCTCATAAACAGATGTATGTTGTCTCTGCTTTCAAGTAACTGTCATAGCACTTGTAATTTTTCAAAACAATAGATGTTCAGTGGAGTACACTTTTTGCACAATTTATCAATATTATTTCCATACATTGTTATCTCTCTTAAAGTATTTTTCAACAATGGTCAGGTGAAAAGAATAGACTAATTGTAAAAGCTGTAAAGGACATTTTAACAGTGCAATACAATTTAAAGCATTTTACAAGTAAATAGTTTCACGTGTGCTCTTCAATAAAGTATGAATAATGAATTTGTTGGATTAAAAATAAACTATGGATAACTTTGGCACTGTATATACATACTATATTTATTATACTCAGTGAATAAAAGGAATTTATTGTATTTTCAAGGTCTTTTTTTAATTTGTTATAGTTTTTCCTTACAAATGTCATACTTTTCAAAACTTTGGTTTGGCTACCCAAGTCTTCAAGAACAGCTACTCCACTCAAACATTAAAATTTCTAAATTACTATAAGCTTCACAGCAACTAACTTCCTCCAATTGTAATTTAATTAAAACAATATTATTGACATGCAGATTGAAATTAATATAATAACATTTGTTGCTGTTAAGATATACCTTAAACCTTGTAATTTATACATAACCTTAAAAGCCATTTGTATTTTATCTTACCTGGGCAGAGCATGGTGTAGGTGACTGTTACTTTTCTTGCTGCAATGGTCAAAATATGTGAAAAATAGTGAACTACAGCAATAAAGGGAGATTAAGCAATCCATGTTGCCAAGTTTACTTAGAGAATGGCAATCAGTATGGGTGCAAAGAAAACAAGAGATTTTGCTACTACACATTGTTAGTTTATCTTATGTCTTGTTGATTTATAGCTTTGTTCTCTGGCCAAATTCCATGCATGCAGAAGATTTTGTACTATCTTAAAACAGCAATATAGATGCTGTGTGTAGTTTTTATGTATCACTATTCATTTGCATTACTTTTTGTTGATAATTAATGAATCAGAACTGAATTATAAGGTAGGTACTATTTTATTTAAGTTAATTGATGGAAATACGTAAAATATGGATCTATTAACAGTGAAGCAAACAAATATATACAAATATAATATAATAATTTGTAACTTAAAACTTCACTTATCTTAAATGGTCCGATAGATTTAATGGTTTGGGAAAAGATATTTATTTTAAAAAACAAACATCGCGTAGTGAATTTTGAAATACGGGCAGTTGATTCTGTTTTCAAATTTGTTTTATTTTTAGGTTTTGGTATTACTAACAAGAACATATCAACTTCCAGTCTTTAGTATCTATGGTGACAGCTATGTTTTCACAGCTGAAATGAAATTGCGATTCTGGAGAATTTATAAGAATTATCATCATTTCTTATAAGTGAAGTTTTAAGCTATAAATTATTACATTTGTATATAATTGATGGAAATTGATCATTTCTTTATATTGCCGTATACAGGCTAAGGTTTTGGATTGACAGAGTCAACATGAAAAATTCAATGCCACAGGCCGGGATTTGAAATACGGATCTCCGGGTTTCCTTCCAGTCACTCTTAACCATTGAGCTACCATGGCATGACATTAAATTCTCCATTTGACTCGTATATTTCCCCAGTAGACCACTAGGGGCTCTCGCATTCGAGATACACCATTTGTGGCGACTTACTATTGTAAATACTTGAGTCCCAGGCTTCATCATTTAACTCTTATTATTTAAGTTAATTGATGGAAATTAATCATTTCTTTACACTAGCCGTATACAGGCTAAGGTTTTGGATTGATAGAGTTAACATGACAGAAACCAGGGGATCCGTGGTTCAAATTCTGGCCATGGCATTGAATTTTTCATGTTGACTCTATCAATCCAAAACCTTAGCCTGTATACGGCTAGTGTAAAGAAATGATTAATTTCCATCAACTAACTTAAATAATAGGAGTTAAATGATGAAGCCTGGGACTCAAGTACTTATGATAGTAAGTCACCACAAATGGTGTATCTCGAATGCGAGAGCCCCTAGTGGTCTACTGGGGAAATATACGAGTCAAATGGAGAATTTAATGTCATGCCATGGTAGCTCAATGGTTAAGAGTGACTGGAAGGAAACCCGGAGATCCGTATTTCAAATCCAGGCCTATGGCATTGAAGTTTTCATGTTGACTCTATCAATAGGTACTATTTTATTTATATAATATATAACCCATGGCACGACAGCCCTTAGAGGGCCAAGGCCTACCAACCCAACTGCCGGCCTCACGCCCACTTACGCACGGCAGAGGTGGGCGATCATCCAACCGATACGGGGAGGAGATGTGGTCAGCATCTCAGCATCCCCCAGCCGGAATGTTGGTTTTCATGACCAGGGCCGCTTACCTAGCGTAAGCTCCTCACTTTCCTCACGATGCTGAGTGGGCACCGGTCCTATACCCGGGACTTAAAATCCCCACCACATGGGTGGGATCGAAACCGGGCCACTTTCCGTGGCCAGGGACCAAGGCATGCTGCCTTAGCCCGCTACGCCACGGCGCAGGACACTATTTTATTTAGTTTTAGTTTTATTTGTCAGGCTATTGTGTCTATGACATTTGGGAAAAAATTTGAAAATTTATTTTCTTTTTGTTTTTCTTCCTGCATTTTTATTACACATAAAAATGAAGCATTACTAAACCACTTTCATGCTAAGTGATGATTTTTAATCTCAGAAATTTGTGGGCAACAAATGACTGCTTCATTAGTCCTGTACCATTTAGAAAAGCTTCCATTTTTATTTTGTTTTATGCAGCACTTGTTTACTATTTAAAATGCTCTATTGACCAAAGTTTAGAATTTTTTAGTTTGACTTCTAGGTCAATTTTTGGAATTACAAAATTTAAAGAAAATTTTATCTTCATTTATTGAATTGTAATTGACCGTGCCATTGCCAAATGCTTATACTGCTCAACTGTCACCAAGGCAGCCTGGGTTCGATTCCAAGTAACCACAAAGTGAGATTTGTGGTGGACAACATGGAGCTGGGGTGGATTTCCTCAAGGTCCTGGTTTCCCCCGCCATCTTTCCCAGGCATTGGACTGGCTCCTCAACCTATCAGTTTCAGTGCTTCAGCTTCTCTCACTTTGACTTTCCAAGCTAATGGAGTCCGTGTCCCGTAACATTGGCATCGGTGATATAAGGGAGGAAAACATTTTTTTATTTATTAACTTTTAAGATTTAGTGGACATTAATGGTTGGTAATATTGGATGATAAATGAATTCACCTGACATTCATCTTTAAGAATAACAGGAAATACCAGAAAAGATCTTATCCAAGTAACTCACCCTAAAGAAATTCAAACAGGACCTACCACCCCCACCACAGAGTTAATTTTAAGCTATTATGCTTTATTTTAGTTAATTGATGGAAATTAATCATCACACTAGCCGTATATAGACTAAGATCTTTGACAGATACAGTCAACATGAAAAATTCAATGCCATGGTTGGGATTTGAACCACGGACCTCCTGGAGTCGCTCTAACCCATTGAGCTACCATGGCCAACGTGCCAACCTGACATTAAATTCTCCAATTGACTCATGTATTTCCCCAGTAAACCACTAGGGGCTCTCACATCCGAGATACACCGTTTGTGGCATCTTACTATTGTAAGTACTTGAGTCCCAGGCTTCATCATTTAACTCTTATTATTTAACCAGGAGATCCGTGGATCAAATCCCGGCTATGGCATTGATTTTTTCATGTTGACTCTATTATGCTTTAGTTAAAAAATATTAAACAGAGCTGAAATTATTTTCATAACTCACAGTGAAATTGAAATGACAGTTAATGAATTTTGATTTACTGCCACCAAGCACTCTCTGGAAGTACATTTCACTGCCACATGGTACCGCCATTATAGAAACAACAACATGAGTCATTTGGACACATTCTGAAGATGGGAACACTTGTTCCCAAAACATGCTATCAGAGATATAAAACAGTCATGTTAGGGTTATTAGCGCCAACTCATCTTAAGTAAATATAACCTGAAATATTACACAAACAAAACCTGAAATAAACCTGATATGTTTACTGGTAGTTTGTCATGATTACGGACAATGAGTTGTAAGATCATGACAGATGCAATATATAAGATTTGTGGAATCTTATTTATCTATTATTAAGGGACAAGAAGTATTTAGTAATTAATTAAGTTAAAAATTAATTTCTGTTTATTATGAAATTTACTTAATTGAGGTGATGCATGCATATGTATCCATAAATTGAATAATTACCAAGCTTTGTGTTTCAACATCTTCCAAAAATGAGACAAAGAAATTTCACCATAAAACAACCTTTTCTATACCTTTTCTATTTTCTCAAAAATGAGTTACAAGTTTTTAATTAAAATACTACATATTGTGACTTCGCTGGGTTCGTAAAATCAAGAGTCTTATTTGAAGAAATTTAAAACACTCTTTATTGCAGTAAACAGAAGCTTTGTGTAACCCTTGCAGTAGCAAAATGATGTGACATTGACAAACAGCAGTCTTCAAGGTCGTCTCTTTTGCCTGCCACGTATAAACAAACAAAAGAATCACTGCGGTACAGTTCAAATGTCCCCATCACACATCTCACACAATTACAACACAGCAACTGACTGCTTCTCACACTTTGCCGCTATTTATATCTCCCAGTCATTGTTTCTAGAATACAGTAAATCATTTGGTAACAATTGTGACGGCATCAGAAAAGTGGAAAATTCCAGAATTCTCTGTCCCTTTCTCTCTTGGCAAGCGTCCAGCTCTGTGTGCTACTCGCTGTCTATTTCCTGCCCACATGCACAGCTCTGGCTTTGCAGCGACTGCAAGACAACAATGCGATTGGTGACAATATATAAGATATTTTAGATGATCGATAAAATATATATTTTGAATTTTCTGGGAGTAGCTTGTATATTCTTCTTCATAAGAAATGAATTTTATACAATTCTGTGCAACTGGAAAATCATAAGCTGTAGAGTGAAACTTACCACAAGAAGTATTGTACGTGTTCTCTAAGACACATAATTCATTTCAAAGAATTGTTTATGATTTATTTTTATTATTGCCTTGAACATTTTGATGCTTTTGTTATTTTCTGAAATGTTATCATTCCATTATTTCTTGCTGTCATGCAAGTGCCAACATATAAAGTTTTGATTATTGCTTCAGCCTCCTATAGTGTATAATGAAACTCAAACTATTTCTGAAAATGTCTGTTCAATCAGTACGAAGTACATAAGAAAAAAAAAGTTGATTTGGTGTTTTCTTCCTTTATTTTGTATACATGTAGTCTTCACTATTTTGTATGTTAAATCATTAAGTGAATCCCCTCAACTAAACAAAGATGTACAGGCTTATTTTACTCGCAGACAAAATGACCTTTTTCCGAGTTCATATAGAGGTACCTTTGGTAATAAAAATATAATTAATGTAGGTTCTAAATATTTTAATGTACTACCAACAGATCTATAGACATTATCTGATCTAAAACTGTGTAAGAAAGGACTTAAGAAATATCTACTAACACACTGCTTTTACAATTCACAGGAAATTTTAAACAAGAGAACTAATTAGTCTTAAACACATTAACGAGATGTAGCTATACCACACATTTAAAGTGCCAATTTTGTTCTGAAATGGTTATAACTTGCATAAATTTAGAAGTATCCTGCTTATGTACTTTTCTTCTTTGTTAACTGGTTGTTTTGTTATCAATGATGCACAACAATAATTTGTATTCAATAATATGCTCTATATTGTATCATTGTAATTACTTGTATCTTATCCATTATAATTGCTTCTGACGTGATCTTCAATAACACCAACTGTGTATATTGTATGATTGAAACTAAACTAAACTAAACTAAACTTCTGTTATACAAACTATTCTGACAAATGCTTATTCCATTATCTACTTTATTTCAATCAAAATTAAATTTACTTATTGCTATTTTTTGTAGATACATGCAAGGAAGTATGGGAATGTTGGTAGCGTAGATGTTAGCGTGTCTGCCTCACGTTCAAGAGGTCCTGAATTCGAAGTGAGTTACCTGGATAAGGTTTTTCGCAGGTTTTCCCTTATCCTTAAAGACAAATATCAGGTAGCTCTTAGCTCCATGGACCCTGGACACATTTGAGCATAATTTCACCCATTTCATTCACCGTCTGATATGACTTAACGTTGGAGGACGTAAAATTACCAAATGGCTTTAAGTGATAGTCAAATCTTTTAACTGCTGGTTGCTATTAGAGGGTTTTGAAATTCTGTTTAATTTGGATGGCCAAAATATAAAACAAAAATAGCTTCCCTTTGAGAAAGGTATAGTATTGGAAAATCCAAGCAAATAATAAGGAGTGTTTCTAAAATGATTTACTCCACACACACAAATATTTTTTTTTTTCCTTCCTTACTTCACCGACCTGATGTTAGGAGTTGTTTGGGTCCACTAACCCGGAAAGTCAGAGTGAGGGAGCTGAAACATTGACCTGATAGAGTAATCCAAGGTTGAGGGGCCAGCCCAATGCCTGGAATGAGAGCGAGAGAAATAGATAATAGAGTGAGGGTGAAATGAATGATGAAATAATTGGTGGAATGATGGTGGGGGGAAACTGGAGGACCTAGAGTAAACCTACCCCAGCGCCATGTTTTTCACCACATATCTCACTTTGCGGTCACCTGGGATCGAACGCGGGCCACCTTGAGCAGTCTAACCTCTCTGCCACAGCATGACACAAAAGTATTTGACTTAAATTGTATTTTAATGAACTCTACATCCTTTATCAGTGAGATTTTTTCAATCTGTTAATTTATCAATTATGAAAAGTTGTTCAGAATGAAGGAAACTGCAGAGGATATTCCAGGAAATTCAAGATAAATATTTTATTCATAAAATGAGTTAAACATATGGTTTTTAATAAAAATCATTAAAGCTGTTAGAGGAATTATCTTTAAAGTCTTTGTGCTGCATTCTTGGAAGATGCTGAACTCAAACACCAAGTATGGTACTCAATCAGTATTTCTTATTTAAGATATTCATGGACATATGCATGGACACACACAGATCCTTTTTCCCCCCCTCCCTTACATCATGGATACCGGTGTTAGGGAATATAGATTCCACTAGCCTGTAAAGTCGGGGCAAGGGAAGCTGAAACACTGAGTGCAGGGCTGTAGTGGAGGGGGAATGTGGATGTACGTCATCCCTCCCACTATTTTTCGGAGGGAGATGCAGTCTCATTACTAATAACATTATTTATACTTTTTTAATTCATTACCTTTAATTTAACATTCAAGATACTGCAAAAATACAAAATATATACATTCAAATAATGTTTATGACTATTAACAGACCTCCATTACATATGTGGAACCCAGAGGATTACATAAAATAATGGATAAAACGTCATACACATACTGAGGACAACCAAAGCAGGAAGGCGAATCTACAAGTCTAGCATTCTGATCTGTTCTCCAGCATCTGGAAACAATTTTAGGTATGCATCCCCCAACTTTTTTCTGTTAGGAATGTGGCCCTGACTGAGTGGAATAGAGAATCCAGGGTTGAGGGGCCAGCCCAAACCTGGGAGGGAGTGAAAGAAGTGGTTGGTAGTATGAGGATGAAATGCATAATAGGAAAGATGGATGATGGAGCACCAGTGGAATGAGATGGCAGGGGAAACTCGAGATCCTGGAGAAAACCTGCTCCAGCACCATGTTGTCCACCACAAATCTCACATGCAGCTGCCTGGGATTGAACCTGGGCCATCTTGATGAGAGTCGAGCAGTCTAAACACTCGGCACAGCACAGCCCCAGCAAAGCGCCCGCCTCGGTAGCGTAGATGGTAGCATGTCTGCCTCATGTTCAAGAGGTCCCGAGTTCGAATCTGGGTCAGGGTGAGTTACCTAGATAAGGTTTTTACCGGGGTTTTCCCCTTATCCTTCAAGATAAATGTCAGGTAACTCTAAGCTCCATGGACCCTGGACTCATTTGAGCATCATTTCACCCAATTCATTCACCGTCCGATATAACTTAACGTTGGGGCGGACGTAAATTAAAATGAAAAAGCCCCAGCAAAGCAATTAACAATTGAAGTCAATATTAACAGATATCTTGGAAATAGGTGATGCCACAAATACATATGTATTTGAATTGTATGGATTAAAGAGATTAACTTTTTTGTGTAGTATATTTTTGTCTAAACCTTAACATTTAAGTACCAGTTATATAAAATCAGTCAAAATACTTTCTGGATGGAGTCTTAAGGATAATATGAAGATGTACACTTATAATAATATATATGTACAATAATCCGAAGATATACATTTTACTTCCCATGTAAGTATCTAAATGAAGTTTTAAATCAAAATGTTGGAGTCACCTTTGAAAAAATAAAATAATTTAAAAAAAATATTTGCAGGGTAAAATGTAGTTTGAGGAGGGAGTACATCCTAGAAAATCTTCACATTGCATCTTCAATTCAAATAAGAAATTTGGTATTTATCCAAATTTTCGGTTTTGAATTGTGCTGTTCTTTCTATCTGTATTAGCAGACAGTGTACTTTTACAAGCTTTTGACATTTTCACAAAATACAGTATAATCAAATGTATAAAAACATACATATTTACAAATTTAAAACTGAAATATATATAGAATATACAGCTGTTTATGCATATAAACAGATACCAATTTACAAATCATCAACTTTATATAGATGTTTATCTATTAAGAAATATTTTAATTTGTTTTGTACCATTTAGTGACTTAACTGCAGTTGGCAGTCTATTGAACAAAACTCTCTTATGAAAGGATAGAGCCAGACTGAAAAATTCAATGCCATTGCCCAGACGGATCTTCTGGTCTCCGTCAGCCGCTCTAAACCATTGAGTTACTATGGCCAACGTGCCAACATGACATTAAATTCTCCAACTGACTCGTGTTTTTCCCGGTAAACCACTAGGAGTTCTCATAAACATATGAAAAGTGCGTCATACATACAGTTAGTGTGAAGGAACAATTAATTTCCATTAATTGTACCTACCTGATAGTGGTCCGAACTATAAAGTCCGGGCCTTAAAGTACTTACAGCATAGTAAGTCGCCATTAAGGCAGTTGTCTCGTATATTTATGAAAACTCCTAGTAGTTTACCGGAAATAACACGAGTCAGTTGGAGAATTTAATGTCATGTTGGCACGTTGGCCATAGTAGCTCAATGGTTTAGAGTGGCTGGACGGAAACCAGAAGATCCGTGGTTCAAATCGCGACTATGACATTGAATTTTTCAATCTGGCTCTATCGTTTCATAGTGCGTCCTACAGACGGCTAGTGTGAAAGAACAATTAATTTCCAAAACTGTCTTATTTCAATTCCATATGATAGAATGGATGGATAATCCCATAGTAGAGCATTCTTGGTGTCACCTATTAGCTTAAAATGTCTAATTAGAAAGATTGATTTACTAATTTTCTTACACAGACAATGTACAACACGTGAATTTATTGTTTATGTATAGTCCCAGAAATCCACCACGTTAATGCGCAGCCGCATATTGCCAATGTTATTGCCGAATATCTTGCAAAAATCAACGTGAAGTGCATCCCTCACCCTCCCTATAGTCCGGATTTAGCCCCATGTGATCTTTTTCTATTTCCGAACTTGAAGAAATGCCTTCGTGGGAGGCATTATCCATCATCAGAAGCAGTGGTGAAGGCTGCGGAGGCGATTTTGAAGGATCTCTCAAAGAATGGTGTGCAGCAGGTCTTTGAACACTGGCAGAAACGCTGGGACAAGTGCATCGCAGTCAGGGGATACTATTTTGAGAAGGACCATCAAAATTATGAAGATGAGTAAAGGTACGTTGTCAAAAAAAATTGTGATCATTCTTTATTGAACAGCCCGCGTAAAAAACCCAGAAAACGTTAAAAGTGTTCTTAAAAGGCTAAATGAAGCACGAGAACTCGCGAGGTGGTAAAGGTAAAGCGTTAGGCATACACGTAGTACTACTGAACCCAGAACTTGCTTTCAGATCAGTCTCGAAATAGCTGAACAGCATTTAGACGTCTCCTGTGCCCTAACACCCAATGCCAAAGATTCAAGTTTCAGCATTGTAATTATTTTTTATGGAAATTAAAAATTAAATGTTCTTTCACACTGGCCGTGTGTAGGCTAAGTATGGAAAGACAGAGTCAGACTGAAAAATTCAATGCCATAGCCGGGATTTGAACCACGGATCTTCTAGTTCAAATCCCAGCTATGGCATTGAATTTTTCAGTCTAACTATCTTTCTATATATATTATGTTAATCAAAACTTAAACCGAGTTCACAATAGTTTAATTTAAAAAGTTCCTGAGGGCGTGCGTTACCCAAGAAAGTCATCAGCTCGAGCACTTACGTTAGAGGAGTCGTGTTCCAGGAATAGAAAAAGGGTCACTCTAGAGCCACATTGCTGTTGTAATTTACGTCCTCCAACGTTGTCATATCGGAAGATGAATGAAACAGGTGAAGTGATGCTCAAATGAATCCGGGGTTCATGGAGCACAGAGTTACCCGACATTCGTCTATCAGGATAAGGGAAAACCCGGGGAAAACCTTATCCAGGTAACTCACACTAACCGAGATTCGAACTTGGGACCTCTTGAACGTGAGGCAGACACGCTGCCATCTTCGCTAGGATGGCAGGCAAAGAGCCACAAAACATACCAATTTGAAACGATAGTTTTAATAGCACAGTAATTCTATGTTTGCAAAATAGTGTTTAACTTCTCTGTTAAACTCTGATACTGTAATTTCCTTGTTTTCTGTGTTCAAATATGTATAAATGATCCTTATTTCAATTGCACCTACCTATAGGTGTGTTTAAACAGCTACCTACTTGTAGTTAATCAATAAACATAAAAATGCCATAAAACATAAATGAAACAAAAAATAAATATAATAACAATTTTCAGAATAATAATTGCAAACTGTGAGTATTACACGCTAACAAAATTAGTATACCTACACAGAGGATTCGAACCACCGTAACAGCAAACAGATGGCATCGCACTTCTGCGCTCGTTCTAACTGAGCTATCTAGTAACGTGTGAGATAAACATTTCGTCTAACATATAGTATTCACTTGTTCCAGTGAACATTTGCAGACGTACAAACGTCAGCTGTCTAAATACGAATATACTACAGGCAATGCGATAACATCTATATTAGTACTAATTTCATTGAGCGTTTAACATCCATGTTAAATACGCGGGTAGAACCTAGTAATGGGGCGATGTTTTCACGTTGGAGTATAAAATGCGGATTACATAAAACTCGAAAATAAGGGGCAGCTGACTCACCTGGTATAAATATCGGTCCTAATATACATCAGTCCTAGTATACTACCCTGAGGAAGCCCATAATTTACAGCCTTCCTCTGGTCTACTTTATAGCCTTAAAGGCGGAACTGTAGTTTTTTGATAGCCTGCATTTTGGCAATGAATTTTTATGCATTGTGTTTGACCTCTTGAATATAAAGTAACCAGGTTCTTGGGTAACCCTGTTACGTCATAATTATCTAGATTTTCTGATAAGAATATCATGATCAACACAATCAAATGCTTTTGATAAATTGAAAGCCTAAGGCTCCAACTTTTTCATTACTCTCCAACTTCGAAACCTGGTGTGCAAATTCAGCAGTTGACATTATTTTGGAAACTATGCTGAAACCTTATGAATCTTTCTTCTAAACTGTTTTATTTTTTATTCTTGGGACCTAAAACTTACATTTGCAGCAAAGTATCATGTAAATATAACACTTATAGATTTTAAAGCATCTTATGAACAGTTGTGATAAAAATGTAATGAGGCAGAAGCCAGAAAGGGAATGAGATATTACCCTACTCCCTTTGCCAAACTAACGTTATGATAAGGTGTAATTGAGAAACAGTAAAACTTTCTTTGTATTGTTCATCTGCCATTAACATTTTTAACCCTCTCATACTCTGAATGCTCTCTTTACATTAAACAAAGTGTTTGTGTGTTCTGGGATACCAAGGTGAAAATTATTCAATACACTGTTCTGAAACTACTTTGCTTTTGGAATGACATGGAGGGGGACTACAGAAATATTGTGCATTTTCAAGATCAAATTCTTTCAATCAGCTCGAACTTCACTTCACTTTTCCTAGTACTAGGTTTCAAAAATACTAGAGTTGATATTTTGCGACTTGGCAACAGTGTGCAATAAATTAAAGACTTAAACGTGACGTTCATTATCTCCTGCGTGAGGAGTTGATAATTAGGCCATAATTTCTTCTTTATCTTCAGTTTGAACAAAAGTGTGTCATTTGCCATAATGCTAGCAGACGATGTCATGACTCATGCATATTGCGGTACCTAAGTTATTTTTTCTCTTAATAGCATTCGTTTTTCGAGGGAACTGGACGCAGTAGATGCCTATTAAATGATGTAATTCTTTGTGTCTGTGTTTTATCTGTAGGCCGTGAAGAATAATGCTCAAAAATGAAGAATATTTGGAATCTTAGCTAAGCATCTTCTAAGAATGCCACACAAAGAGACTGAATTAAATTCGCGCACTACAAACTTCTCTTTAACTACATGGAACAATTTTCGGAAATTTTGATATTCTCAAAAATGATGCTCAACTACATTTATTAAAATACCAATATTATGAAAAATGAAATGTAATATATTTTTTTTAAATAGCCTCTGAAGTCGTCTTCATTGTGGATGAGGTTTACATAAAACAAAATCTTAGTACACACATAAAAATAGATCCATTAAAGCAGACGTTTTATGGAAAATACATTTTTTGTAGAGTAACCATGTGCCAGATATCTTTGTTATTCACTTGTGTTTTGAAATACTTATATTTTCCTCAAACAGGAAGCTGTTCGTCTTTTTATGTTCTGGCTGGTTCTGGTCATGCCGTTTGTCTATTCTATGTCAAACGAGAGAATAAACACCGGCTTGTATCACTCCGCGTCCACATGCGTTCGGAATTGCACTACTGTGACCGCTTCGTTGAGTATAATATTAATATGTATTAATAATATAAATATGCATTTTCAACACAAAAACACGTATTTATTCAAGCCAACCGCTTAATCGCTTCATTAAATACGAGGGCTGTTCAATGAAGAACGATCAATTTTTTTTTGACTACGTACCTTTACTCATCCTCATAATTTTGATGGTCCTCAAAATAATCTCCCCTGAATGCGATGCACTTGTCCCAGCGTTTCTGCCAGTCTTCAAAGACATGCTGGAAACCATTTTGAGAGATCCTTCAAAATCGCCTCCGCAGCCTTTACCAATGCTTCTGGTGATGGATAATGCCTCCCACGAAGGCGTTTCTTCAAGTCAGGGAATAGTAAAAAGTTACATGGGGCTAATTCCGGACTATAGGGAGGGTGAGGGATGCACTTCACGTTCATGTTTGCAAGATACTCAGCAACAACATTGGCAATATATGGCCGCGCATTATCGTGGTGCAGCATCCAGCCTCATTTACGGAAATGTGGTCTTTTGCGCCTGATATGGACTTGAAATGTTTTCAGGACATCCCTGTAGTATTGTCCAGTTACTGATGTGTGCGCAGGTACAACATACTGATAAACCATTCCATGAATATCAAAGAATGAATGGCCATAACTTTCTCAGCAGAAGCAACCACTTTTGCTTTTTTGGGGTTGGTGATGAAGAAGATTTCCACACTGAGCTTTGCTGTTTGCTCTCAGGATCAAAATGATGTAGCCAAGTTTCATCAGCAGTGATTACGTTTGAAAGAAACTCCGGATCTTCCTCTAACATCAACTTTAACTGCATGCAAACCTGCATGCGAATATCCTTTTATTCAGGAATCAACAGTCTTGGAACCCATCGCGCACAAACACGTCTCATGTGTAATGTTTCTGCCAACAACGTGTGGGTGGCACCCAATGAAATGTTCAGTATTTCAGAAAGTGATCTTAAGGTAATTCGTCGATCCTCTCTCACAATGGCAGCAGCAGTGTTGATGTTCCCTTGCATAAGAGCATAACTGGAGCACCGGGTTCACCTTCCTTTAAACATTTTAAACCACCTTCGAGCTGTGCTCTAGGAAAGAACAGACTCTTCATAGGCCTCCTGTAATATTGTATAGGCCTCAACTGAAGATTTGTTGAGACGAAAGCAGAATTTCAAAGTCGCATATTGTTCCTCGCGTGTTACCTCCATTGCAGCGGTAGGCGATACTGAATATATCTGAACTTTCCTGGTTCTCTCAGGCAAGAACTAGGAGTACCAAATATGAAACTACTACGGCGTGTTTGTTTCACATTAAGCTAACAGAATATAATAAGATTGAATTTCAGTGCGAAAAATTATGGCCGTAAAAAATTATGATCTTTCTTTATTGAACAGCCCTGGTACATATTTTAAACATTTACCTCGTACCTTGTTACCGCGTAGGAATTTCAGAAAACAATTGACTCAGCCACAAATAATATTATTAAAGAGGAATTGCAAACACATGTGTATGTTTATGTTTGTTCACAGTGTACCATAATGCTTTATGGCTTATGTTCTATTCTAGTACATTTATAACATCTCAGATCACATAGGCTACACACGCAGCTTTCTCATCCTTGGTGTTCTTACCAATCGTGTGATGGAATCCATGCGTTGTCAACCTCGTAGCCTGATGTTGTAATTTTTTATTTGCTTGTGTCCAGTCTCTATATAACATTTCGTCTGTCCTATAGAAATCTTGCCAGATTCTTTCTCTTTTCTTTCTTCTTTCTTCAATTACATATTGGGAGTTGACTGTCTAAGAGTGATTAATTCCTCTAAAAAGAAGTTCTCTGCTCAACTCATATGCTAATCTTGAAGGCGTGTGTCTCGGGAGTCCTAGAATTAATTTGAGGTACCCAGATTTAAGACCTGAAGCTTTCCTGGCGACGAATGTGCCCACTTTCTTCTCGGGTAACAAGCCAGGCGAAAAGACGATTAGATATCGACGTTTCGGGAGTGTGCATCTCTCCCATCATCAGAATATTTATAAAATGTTATAACCAAAATTAAACACTGGATATAACACAAGTATAAACAAAGACAAAACACTATCAAAATTTGCATTACTGAACAAAAGACTTTTCAGTAAATTTAATGCCAGGCCAGGAGATGACGTGGGTATAGAAAATTGTGGTAAAGAAACGTAATTACCTAACTTGATTATCAAGCTATATTGATCTTTGCTTCTTAATTCGACGGATTTCCATTTTTAAGGCCGGCTTCCAAGAGGAGCTGAACTGAAATCCAGCATCATGACTAAGCGAGCTCCTCTCGGGGGATATGGCCAAAGACTCCTTAATTCAACCTGTGTACTCTCAGGTTTCAACAATATGCTGAACTCCTCACCATCTGGTTCGAACGTTGGCACCTACGCGTCCACCCACAGAAGAGCCAGGCCATCACCTTCTCTCGACGACGAATAGTGGATCTTCCACCAATTCGGCTAGCTGGTGAGGACGTCCACTGGAAAACTTACGTTAAGTATCTTGGTGTTCTACTTGACATCAAATTGACGTGGAGTGACCACATTATATATGTGGATAATAAAGTTAGCAAAATAATGGGCATGCTCTACCCTCTCTATAACCGACGATCGGTGATGTCTCTGCCTACAAAGCTGCTCCTGTACTCCTGTACTGCAAGTACTCCGATCAGCCATGACATACGCCAGTGAAATATGGGGAGTGGCAGCCAAGTCTCACCTACACCGCTTTGAAATTCTACAATCCCGATTCCTCCGCATTGCCACAGACTCCCCTTGGTACATCCCCAATCTGGTTATCCGACGTGACCTACATATCCCCACAATAACAGACTACATCCATACCCTTTCACGTTCCTTCTATCAAAACCTCTACCACAACTTCAGCTCCCTCATCCGCGGTCTAGGTGTGTACGAAATCGATCCTGGAGAGCGCTACAAATGCCCGAGACTCCTTCTAGGCACATAAAATAATACATCAGATGGCTTATATATAACTCCAACCTCATCTTCTGCAGCATATTATCCTTCCTCACAAAACACTCCACTGCCAGTAGAGGGCCTACACCTGATCTGGCTTGAGACCGAAGGTCTGACATTCAGATTTTCAATGTCCAGTCGTGTGAGTGCTGCATTGATCTTTGCTTCTTAAATCGACGGATTTCCATTTTTAAGGCCGGTTTCCAAGAGGAACTGAACTGAAATCTAGCATCGTTTTACGGCCTTAAAATGGAAATCCGTCGATTTAAGAAGCAAACATCAATACTGCTTTATAAGTTAAGTAGTTACGATTCTTTGACACAATTTTGTATACTAACGCCCTCTCCTGACCTGGCATTTAATTTACTGAAAACAGTCTTTTGTTCAGTAATGCGAATTTTGATAATGTTTTGTCTGTTCATATTGGTGTTATATCCAATGTTTCTTTTGTGGTTATACCATTTTATAAATATCCTGATAATGGGAGAGATGCACACTCCCGAAACGTCGATATCTAATCGTCTTTTCACCTGACTTGTTGCCTAAGAAGAAAGTGAGCATAGCTTTAACTTGTTCAATATTTCTAAAATTGTTATTTGTCCATTTTTCCCCGATTATTTCAAAAGCATGTGCGATCATTGGGCCTAACGTTACTTTGAAGACTCTCATTGCTGTCTTTATTGACAGGTTTCACAGGTTTGGTATTGTTCAAAGTGACAAATAATAGCCTTTGTTAAGGCTGAAGACAGAGGGGAGTTACGTTATCTTTCAAGATGTGTTTGATTTTCGGGGAACACAATAAAGTGTTCACGGTGTTCATTTTTATCAGTGATTTTACGGCGCAAAATTTGACGTCATCAATAGCATCGCTGATGGAGCGAGTTTATGCACCATTCCCCTAGCGGTTTGTGATCGTACTGGATGTGCTGACAGCAGCTTTGAGGCTTCCCTCTACCGGCAGGTAAATATACTATTTGAGAGGTGGGTCTGCCCGCGTAATATAAAGGTGCGTTATTTCACCTGGTGCGTAGATACGATAACAGCTTCTTAAATATATAATGAAATGCACTGCAAAGCTAATTATGCAGCCATAAAAGTATACAATGAAGAACATATAAAATGATAAGTCAATGAACACTTATTTCACAATGAACATCTGTTTTTCTATTATAGCAGACAACTATGCATATCGTAATCCTGTCACATAAAATAGAAATATTTCAATTTGATCTCAATTCTTTTCTAACACCCACAGTTTCCTGACAATGTAATTTCATTACAAACCAGAAAATTAGCAGATCATGTTCTAGGAATGAAAAATAAATTAGTGTTACAATATGTAAAGAGCTTTCATGCAAGCCTGAACAAGAAAATATTTCTAGTACATAGTCTTATGTGTCAATTTTCTTATATTTCCTTTCTCTCTTCCCCTTAAACATTGTCTGTATTTTGAGAAGGTATGCTTAAGGCTTTTCTGTCATAACATTATTTATTGCTTCTAAATTGGGACCAGACACTTTATGGCGTCCAGTGTCCCTCTTTCTGCGAGTAACTGATCCTGTATCTGGGAAATGTTTGATGCACGTATTGGTTTTAAAAGACATAAGGATAACAACATTAATAGACATTTTAATTAAGCATGAGAATGACAAAATTTATATAGTATAGTGATAAAACTTAGGACGTTTATGTTTCAAACAAAAGTATGTCAATTTTACGGTATCTGGACACTTTTGACAACATTATGCTCCGAGGAACTTGTCTGAATGCTGGATAGCGTTGAATAAACTCCTCTATGCAGCGGTTTGAACTATATTTATATGTCGCACCAATTTTAATGCTGGTACAAAAGTATCATTTAACCATGAAGACACGATGCTCTGTGTTCATATTGTTGCATACCAGGATTGTAAGGGGGAGGAAAGACTTACAAACCTAATCTACAACTGGGGTTGTAGCCATAGGGATGGTAGAGCAAAATAAAACATCAACAGTCAACCTGAGCCGACTAACTCTATTTAAAGAAACCTAGTAATTATACAGAGTATTTCCTGAGTCTAGAAGAGACCAGGGGTGCTTTAGTAATACTTGGTGACATAATAATTTAATAATATCTTACCATTGGTGATGTGTTGGGTGTATGGCTGGTCCGAAGAAGTATAATCTGCTGAGTCCGGCGGGGGTTATGGTATTCGTAGAAACACTGTCAGATAAACCGACATAGAGTCCCCTCTGGCATCCCTACGACGTTTCACACCGAGGGCTAACTTTACCAGGCTTAAATAGCGGTTCTACAAAAAGTCAATTCAGCGATTCCCACTAACTATAAATTTTGCATCATACAGTTTTGCGTTATTGAGGAAATGTTTAAGCCTGTTACCTACTTAACCGTTCTTCCTCTTGATCAGCAGAACCAGCCTGGGTCACCTGTGAATTATTTCCTTATGCCAACAGACTGCCAGTCAGCGGAATTTACGTTTGACATACCTTTCTGTTAGAATCAATACATGTTACAGAATACCGAAATTTCCAAATCTAATTCAGCCTATACACGTAACACATCCCCGTCGCCTAGATTTTGCTGCCCTCAGCAAATCCAAACGACTGGTAACAAAATTTTTAAATACATACAATAATAATTTACACTTCATAGGCAATAGAGCTTACAAACATTTACATGTACACACATTTTTTTTTTTTTTGGAAAAGTCATAATTGTAACACCTGAAAAAGAAAATCAGAGGACAGGAAAATGGGAATGAGTTGCTGCGGGTTGGTTTCGAAGTATCCCACGCTGAATGAAGTCCATAGTTCCATAGAAACACACTGTTGCACCACTATGAGTTTATAGTTTTGGGAGACACTTCACAACACTTGGTCACTGAAGGGTTAAAATTGATACTTTGAGTTTGTCTAACAAGGCCCTAGCTGTCACAAGTAATGTAACTTCAAAGAGAAAACAGTTTAATGTGCTTCCTGCTCCAGTTTGATAGTCTGTACTTAGTCTTTTAAAACAGGGAAGCTGATGAAGAACCTCGGTTGTGGCTTACTGTTTATATGATATCGTGTTCAAGCGTATGGTGCTCTTTGGTATTGCTGAGAAAAGTCTGTACTGAAGAGCCGATGAAAAGTTCGAAAGTGGAGTTTACTGTTTTTTTTAGAATAGTGCACTTAGCTTACACTCGCCTACCTCAGCTGTGTCAGAGTTCTTGCAGGTGAGAACACGAAAGAGTGACTTATAAGTTATTGTATTTGAGCCACTGTAAAGGTTTGCTGGGTAGAGTTGCTTTGGTTTTTACCCAGAGTTTCACAGCGAAAGCCATGAGTCCATGAAGTTGAGGAGGTCCTCTGGAAAGATTAAGTGCCTTTCGAGACGTGAGTAGCCTTGGGTGCCACTCCTAATGTGACACTTGGTCATCTGGGGTGCTTTGGTTCTCCCAGGATAGAGTAACTGCTAGGGACCCAGGTGTCTCCTCTGCTTTCTCCTTATGGTGGTGGTGTTTCCTGATGCTTCGACGTGTTTGTTCATCCATGCCGCAACAGAAAAACAAATGATCCAGAGTTAGGATTGATGCATAAGAATATTTCTATGGGGTGAGGATGGGTTAAAGTTCACGGGAATGCAATTAAATGAAAGGGATTTTCAGGTATCACATTACCAACTGAATATTTCTTATATCTATTTACAAATTATTAACATAAATGGAACATGTACGGAATTTATGTGGAACCATTTTTAGAGGTAGCAGGAAAAAAAAAAGTTTTGGTTAAAGTTTATAGAGTAAAAAAAAAAAAAAATGAAATTTTATGTTTGCCTTATGGCTGAATAACATAAGTAAATAACCTATAAAACTGCATAGATGTTCCACTTAAGTATGGTTGTTCAATCATTAGTGATAAATTTGGAGTAAATTACAAGTATTCTTCATAAGACCATTATACAATTGATTTATACATAATTAGTAGTAATATTGATAACAATTTAGCTAAAGAAAAATGGAGTTCATTTAAAGAATAGTACTTGTTATAAATTATAGGGCATTATTTACAAAAATCATGTCTAATGACTCGCCATAATAGCATCTATATATTGGATTAGACCTACGCCTAAAAATGTCTACTGTTGTCATAACATCAGTCAAATATCAGAGTTAACCATGTCTTTCTATTTTGTTACAATAAATCTTGATGATACTGGAGTAATTGTTTCTAGAGTTACATAACATACCTTCATAATACATGCTAATTGAGGTCACGTTTATACAATCATCTTACAATCTATAAGGATATCCTATGACTTTATGTTTTTACATAAATATAGCAAAAGTAACTCTGACATTTGCTGGTTTAGCACTGATTGTTTAAACAAGAGGTATAATGTTTTTTTTTCTTCTTTTCGCAAAAAGTGTGATCAAAGATATCGATAAGCAATATCGATCTTATTATCTGGAGATATGATGTACTCTAGTGTCACTGGATGTTAAAAAAAAGTGTTAAATTATAGTGCATTGGGTTGTCTTATAAATGAAATGTTAATTGACAATAATTAAGTCTTCTCTTGTTTATTAATCCCTAACAAATTTAGGCATGCTTTTATAGCATAGTAATTATGAGTGATAGCAAAAGAAAGGGAGGGGGTTTGTAGGTTGTAGATCTCATCGTGCTGTGACCTGTAAACAAAACTTGATATAACGATTAGTTTAATCTTGGTCATTGGTCATGTCTCAGATCCATAATGAATATTGTCAAAGTAAGTATTTGAGCTATGTGCTGCCCACTGAATTCAATAAATGTTGGAGAAACTGAGTGGTGTAAGAGGAAGTACCCTAAGAATAGCATACCACGATAATTACATCAAGTTGATTAGTCTGCTTTGATAAAAACTAAATATAAGTCATGGGTTTCTTTATCCATACTTAAAGGTGAATTGGGGAAACAGCTGAGTTCTATGACTTAGAACCTTAGGTAACACCTTAGTAAAAAAAAAAATTCTGTGCCTTTCTTTTTGTTTACTTTGCTTTCAATCATTTTCGTTGCTGGTGAATCATCATTGTTAATACAATTATTTATTAAATCTTAGGATTTGTGTTGATTTGTTCTCTTTCATACTAGCATCATTCTTCACTATAAGCTGATTGAGGGACGTCTCCCCCACAGCAAAAATTTCACATTCACGCTGCGCAGCTCTCATTCATACTTAAACATTAATGCAACTTTGTCTTCAAAACTTCTCTATTTACACTGATCAGTAATTATATAGCTTTAACTAGGGAAAACACTTGCGTGACAAATCCCATTTTATATTATAACAGCCGTATCTATATCATATCACCATGAGAGGCATACACAACCTAAGGGTCTCGCGAACACCAAAGGATGTACCCTCTGTCGCTCATACAAAAAAACTCTTATAGCTTGAAAGCTTGAAACTTGAAGATACCATGGTATATGCATACATATTCACTAAAACTGTTTCCGAAAATCTTGCGATGGATTCGGAACAGAACACATTACTAATAGAATCTATAAACACTTAAAAATAGCCTCTAAGAACGCCTCGCGGTTGTTCTTAAGGTCAAAGGGTACTACAAGCATACATTATCTTCACAAATCCTAAGCATCTGGTTGCAATGATCATAACTTATAACTTTTAAGCACAGAGAATATAAGGTCACATTGAAATGATTTATAATAAAAAAAAAAAACACGGTATACCGCTGGTGTAGTTGTTGTTATTTTTTTTTTCGGAAGGGAGGGAGTAAGAAAAGGGCTGAATGTGTGCCTTATCATACTGGTGAATGTTCCAGAGGAGGATTGGTAGGGTTACTAAGGGCTGGGGAATCAATTTGCCGAGACATTGCTAAAAGTTTATAGTAACTTGAAGTAATGAGTATAACCAAATAATCATTCATAAGAGTGATGATTTAGAAAGGAATTAGTTGTCTATAATAAGCGGTGAAGGAAGGGCTTTTTACTGAAAATAATATTAATACGTGTTAGAAATAATACCTATTCAGAAACTATGATTATAACGTTGTATTGCTTGAAAATATAGATAATGTGTCGGATATGAATCACGGGACTTATCCACGATGGAAGTTTGTTCTTTAGCGTGAACACGTCTGTCTTTCCTGTCGCTCAACGTTTAGCTTGCAAAGTTTCATATTTCACAGTGTAATCGCAACGTCTGTATTTTAGTTTTTGCTGGCCTATGAAAGTCGGCAGTGTGCCATTTCATGAGCACCGCGTACTAGCGTGTACAGATATGTAATTATTAGATTTGTGGGTAATTTCTACGTGTTTATAATTTTGGAAGAGACAAATGCAGTAAAGTAACAGTGTGTTAAATCGTTTTCCATCGTTTAATGGGTGGATGTCATCTTAATACGTCGCGTGCTATTTTATTGAACTTAATGTGTATTAGTGTGTATGTATAGAATGAAATAACGTGCTAGCTGGTCCAAGTCAGGTCAGTGAAATACCAACCATTGTAATTATAGGTTTAGAAAGATAATTTATAATCAAGAGACAGAAAAAAATTTGAATGAGATTAAGCACATCGAGAGTTGTAAATGGAGTTACATGTGAGGGTAAACGAACATTTTTCTCTGTATTTTGAGTGTGGGGGTTCGTTATTTATAAATTGTTAGAAGGTATAATGCGTTCCCAAGGTTTGGAATTGCTTAACATGAGTGGGTGAGGTAAACATTCATATGTGTAACTACGAAAAGAATTGATTCCGGTTTCGCAAGAGCGTAACGCAGAATTTAAATTTCATGTAAAGCCATTCATTAATTGAAAATTATAGATACTGAATATTACTTCAGTGCACATTTTAATAATTTTATGTATTCTTTGTCTTTTGTTTTATTTTTTTTTTCCTGAAGTATTATGGGCTTTTCCGGGAAATTAGATTGGACATAGGATCAGCTCATAATTATTAATTCTATAGAGCTTTTCTTTTTTTCCTTTCTCTTTTTATGAAAACAACGTACCACTGTGTTGATTTCACGGCCCTTGGCCATTAGGGATAAGGCAAAACAAAATTTAACATCTAAGAGGAGGGAAGATAGAGACCGACAGTTTTTGAAATTTGATTATTTTTTTTTATGAATTCTAGGAATTTGGATTAATAATAAGATCATCTTATTGAATGAGAATTCATATAAAATATTGCAAAAGTAGTGGAAAACCATATTGGATTTGTTGTGGTAAACTGTCTAGGAGAAAGAAAATAGGGAAAAAAACATTTGAACACATTGGAGGGGGGAAAGATAGAGATAGACAGACCTGGAAACATTTGTTTGTTTCTTTTTTTTCGGTTTGCTTCCATTCTTAATCATAAGGGAGTAATACTGCATGCTCAATCTTAAAGTCATTGTAATGAAATTGTGACAGGTACTTTATAACTAAATATATCAATAAATTATCAAGGTGCATAATAGGGATGTAGTCTTGATACGTGTATGATACTATCATATTTCTTTCGTCCAGTAACATTTTTAATGCGGTAGTTTACGGGACTTGTTTGTTCCACAATGCGAAATGGTCCATGATACCGATGAAGCAATTTGGTCGTTTTGCCTTTCATTCTCGTTGGGGTGAATACTTTCACTAATTGTCCGGGTTGAAATTTAATGGTGCGTCTTTTTCTGTCAAATATTTTTTTGTACTTAATTTGTTTTTGCCTGATCCTTTCCTTAGCTAGTTGACGAGCTATCTGAATGTGCTTTTGTGTAGTTTGGACAAAGGGGTTGTCCGTGGTGTATCTTAGTTGAACTTCGTTGGGAAGGGTGGGATTGCGTCCATACAAGAGGAAGAAGGGTGATTTTCCCGTAGTTTCTTGTTTACTCGTATTATATGCAAAAATGACATGCGGGAGTGCTGTGTCCCAGTCTCGTTGATCCGTTGACACGTAATGTGATAGCATATTGATTACAGTCTGGTTAGCACGTTCTGTAAGTCCATTGCAGGCTGGGTGATAGGCTGTGGTAAATGACGGGTGCACGCCCAGGATCTTTAAGAGGTGTTTCATTACATCACTTAGAAACACAGTACCTCTATCGGATAAGAGCTCGGCAGGGGAACCGTGCCGACAGATAATTTGCTCTAACACAAATTTAGCTACGTGCTCTACAGAACCTTTAGGAATAGCACGAGCTTCTACCCATTTTGTAAAGTATTCAGTTGCTAGAACAATCATAGTGTTACCCTGTTTGGAACGATGAATGGGACCGATGAGGTCAATGCCAAAGCGTTCTGCGACATTATTAACGGGAATTGGCTGTAAAAGACCAGCTGGTTTAACATTTGTCCGTCCTTTTCGCCCTTGGCAAGATTGGCATGTGCGGACATATTTTTCAATGTCTTTCTTCATCCCAAGCCAGTAATATCTGGAATTAATTTTTGTAAAAGTTTTCTGGAATCCCATGTGTCCTGACAGAGGATCTGAGTGACACGATATTAAAATTTCGTGTTTCAGCTGATCAGGGATGACCAATAAGTGCAAAGGTCCTGAACTTCCTGCATTTTTGCGGTACAGGACTCCTGATTGTAAAGTATAGGTTTTTGCCTGTCGTTGTAACCTAGGTGAGCCGGATTGGGGATTTTCTAACGTAGTTATTAGGGGTAGCAGCTTGGGGTCAGCTCTTTGTTCATTTGCTACTTGAACTGGTGTTAATAGACAAGTTGGCAAGTCGTCCAATTGTTCCACTAAATAGGGGTTGGGTTTATCCACTGGAAAACGGGAAAGAGCGTCTGCGTCCGTGTGTTTTGCACCTGATTTATAAATGATGGAATAATCATATTCCTGGAGTTTTAAAGCCCAGCGTGCTAGTCTTCCTGTGATGTCTTTTAAATTACGAAGATAGCAAAGGGAATGATGATCACTTACAACATTGACGGGGAAACCATAAATATATGGTCTAAAATGTGTTAGGCCGTATACTATCGCTAGCAATTCTAGTTCCGAGATACTGTAATTTTTTTCATGCTTGTTTAGAGAACGTGAACAGTAAGCAATTGGATGCAATTCGCCATCTATGCGTTGCAATAGAGCGCAACCAATTCCTGACGTAGAGGCATCAGTATGAATTTCTGAATAGGCTCCTGGTTGATAGTGAGCTAATACTGGGGCAGTTGTTAGTAACTGTTTTAATTTATCGAATGAGTCTTGTTGCGTTGCTGTCCACTCAAAATCTTTATTTTTCCGAGTTAGTTCATGAAGAGGTGAAGCAATAGAAGTGAAATTCGGGACAAAACGTCTATAGAAGCTAAATAAACCAAGCACTTTTCTAACGTCACGAGTAGTCTTAGGGACTGGCAAATTTTGAATAGCTCGTACTTTATCATTGTCTGGTTCTATACCCTTAGCGGATACTTCAAAGCCTAATAATTTTATTTTTGACATACCAAAAAAACATTTTTCTGGTTTTAGTTTGAAGTTATGTTTACATAGTTGACGAAAGACTTCTTCTAAGTTTGTTAATAATTCATGAAATGTTGGAGCGAAAACAACAATGTCATCTAAATAGACTAAAGCTTTTTTATAACAAAGATCACCCAATAATTTACCAGAAATTTCTGAGAAAAACCTAGGGGCATTAGCAAGTCCAAAGCTTAGTCTGTTAAACTCATATTGGGAAGAACTTGTAACGAAGCTTGTATACTTCTTGCTTTTCTCATCAATAGGAACTTGAAAATATGCGCTTAACAAATCCAAACTGCAATACCATTTTGAGTTGCCTAAGTAACTAAGCAAATCATCTATGAGGGGTAGGGGGTAGGAAGTTGTTTTTGTAACTGCATTAAGCTTCCGATAATCTATACAGAATCTCATTTCACCACTTTTCTTTTTAACTAAGACCACGGGTGAACTCCAGGGACTATGGGATCCGCGAATAATCCCGGCATCTAGCATTTCTTTAATTTGGGAATCTATGATTTCTCTTTGTGCATGAGATACACGATATGGTTTTTGTTTTATGGGTGTTTCATCTGTGACTTCTATTTTGAATTCTCCTATATCTGTTTGGCCTAATTCTTGCAACTTTGTAGCAAATGCATGACGGTATTTCTGTAATAAACTAGTCATTTGAGATTTCTGTTCGAAAGTGAGTTGTGAATTAATGTTAAATTTAGCGTTTTTAAGCTCGATGGGTTGGGAATCTGTAGAAGACCAATTAGAAGCCTGTATAAGGGCTACTTCATAAGCATTGGCAAGGGTTGTTCTAGCAAAAATAACTTTCGGTTCAGCAGTATTGTTATGTACTGGTAGTGAACATTGTCCTGCATTATCGAATAAGATAGGTGAAATTTGTAAACATTTCTTTTGCATAATCGAGTCTCTGGGTTCTAACAAAATTTGTCCTGGTTTATTAAGATTAATTTTTACTGGTACGTTCATGGAAGTGAAAGGAGGTATACGAGTGTCCTGTGTACAATATGCCTTAGTTACAGTGTCAGGGTCCTGTTCTGGTTCAATTGTAATCTGAGCCAAGTGACAGTTTTGTTTCTCGCCACAGTGTATATTTACTGTGCTATCGTCAGGTGTCTTAAGAGTTATATCGTAAGAAGCTAAATTAATAAGAGCTTGATATTTGTTTAAAAAGTCCATTCCTAACAGGAGGTCGTGAGCGAACTCTCGTGCTACTAGCAATTCTTCTGTAAATTGTACTCCTGCAAGTTGAAACTGAAACTGGGTCGAATGACCAACGTCTAGTAATTTGTTGTCTGCTGTGCGAAGGAGTAAACTATTAGATATTGGAAATACGAGTGACGTTACGAAACGTTCATGCACTATGCTAACGGCACTGCCGGTGTCAAACAATATACTAATCACTTGGTTGTTAGCTGCAATACCCTGAGTCGTAAGTACATTCATAGGCCGAATATGTGCAATTGTAAACTCTGGAATATTAGCTGCTACGGGCGCCACAGGTTTTACTCCTGTGACGTCCTTTGCCCGTTTGGGTGACTTTGCTTATGTCTGCAGTTTATCGCTGTGTGGCCTTGTCGGTGGCATGCAAAGCACACAGGCCGTGCATCAGCTGTTCTACTGTTGGTTTGCCAGCTGGCATTTTGTTTAGCATTAGGGGGTCTCCCAGAAAAATTAGTTCCGCGTTTTTTGTAAAAACCACGTGTAAAATGATTGCCAAAGTTAGCACCGCGGACGTGTCCACGAGGTGATGTACTATGTCTGTCATTGTGTGAAAATTGAAGTCTTTGTATTTGCTTTTGTAATTTTTGTACGGCTTCAGTCAACGTGTCAATGGGGTCTGATGCGTTGGCATCGTTAATCGCTGAAACAGGTCTCGATGTAGGTCTCTGCATTAAGTCTACACGTTGTCCTGCCAGATATCTAGCTGTTTCTATCCTACGGACAAATGTGATTAGGTCGTTTACAGTCTGTGGGTTTGCAGGGAGCACTTGCTCCAGTAAAGATGGTTTAAGCCCGCGGGTAACATGACGTAAGCGTTCTCTCTCTGTCATGTTGGGGTTCACTTGATCACATAGGGCTAGAACATCATAGATATATTGTTCTGTAGGCTCGGCCAAATCTTGCATTCTTTGCCTAAGCCGACATTCTACCACATCTTCGTATGCTGCTGGCACAAAAGCTTGTTGTAAGGCGGATTTTAAGTCTGTCCAGGTATACTGTGTATGTCGGGGAGCAAATGTTTTAAACCAAGTGGCTGCAGCGCCACGTAAATAACATGGTAAATATTGTATTTTTGCGTGGTCATCCCAGCCATTAGCTGCTGCTATAGTATCAAAATTGTAGAGGTAAGCAAAAATGTCCTGTCCGAGTCTGCCTTCAAACACGCCAGGGTCAATAAACGGTCGTGCATACGGCATCATTGATAATCTGGAAGGCTTAGTGTTTAAGTCTTCTCGGATTGAGGGGTCGACTGGGGGTACTGAAGTGGTCATGGTGGCGTCGTCTAACGATGAAGTAGAGGATGAATTTGAAAGGGTTGGGGAGGTTTGTAATTTCGAGGAAGATTCAGTCAAGTCTCCTACGCTTAAACTTCTTGGTCTCTCAATAAAGTATTGGATGGGTTTCAACTTTCGGAGTCGACGACTACTTCTTTGGTTAATTTTATGCATAGATTTCCAAAGATCTATGACATCCGAGGAAACTTCCTTAATGTCGTGGACAGCTAGGGCATATGTTTGAACTGAGTTGTCTAATGATAATTGATGTTCCCTAATGAGTTTATGAATTTCCTGACTAACGGTGCTATTACTTGGGAACTTAGAGGACAGATCCATATAAGAATGGTAAAATAATAATAAAAAATAGAGGCACCCACAGGAATTATTGAAACCACAAGTAATGCAAAATAACATGAAATCATGAAATCATGAAATCATACAAATAAATATACAACAATAATGCACCTGAAAGAAAATTATATATCAATATTCTATACACATTCTGAGAAGAAACAAGAATAAAATGTACTCTGCTGAAAGTAAGATATGATTATGTCACCAACAAAGTCAAATGTCTGAACTTGAAGTTTGCATAACAAAAATTCTGATACTAGGAATTACAATAGTAAATGTGTTAATACTATCTGTCACCTCTAATATTCTAAAAGTATAGGCATCTTATATATAAAAAATAATAATAACTAAATGTAAAAAAAAATGTAATGTTCAAGAACAATTTGATAACTAAAAAAAATCATAAGTTACGGAACTGGGTGTACTGGGGGGAAGACATAATTATCAAAAAGAAAAAGAAAATTTTATGGAGATTGGTACCATAATCAAAATGCTAAATTAAGATACATAAGGTACAGGGACCGTTATTTAAATTTGCAAATGCAAACCCTGGCACTCCGCCATAAGTTATATAAAGGTAGGGGGGTTTAGAGGTTCAGGGATCGAAACCATATTTCTGACCTTAAGGGTGGTAGAAACCGAGCGTCTCCACCACAGGCTGTGTGAAGGTAGGGGTGTTGGTAGGAATTACGAGAGGTACCAAGGTATAGGATTCGAAACCCGGTGCCGAGACCACATGTTGCATACCAGGATTGTAAGGGGGAGGAAAGACTTACAAACCTAATCTACAACTGGGGTTGTAGCCATAGGGATGGTAGAGCAAAATAAAACATCAACAGTCAACCTGAGCCGACTAACTCTATTTAAAGAAACCTAGTAATTATACAGAGTATTTCCTGAGTCTAGAAGAGACCAGGGGTGCTTTAGTAATACTTGGTGACATAATAATTTAATAATATCTTACCATTGGTGATGTGTTGGGTGTATGGCTGGTCCGAAGAAGTATAATCTGCTGAGTCCGGCGGGGGTTATGGTATTCGTAGAAACACTGTCAGATAAACCGACATAGAGTCCCCTCTGGCATCCCTACGACGTTTCACACCGAGGGCTAACTTTACCAGGCTTAAATAGCGGTTCTACAAAAAGTCAATTCAGCGATTCCCACTAACTATAAATTTTGCATCATACAGTTTTGCGTTATTGAGGAAATGTTTAAGCCTGTTACCTACTTAACCGTTCTTCCTCTTGATCAGCAGAACCAGCCTGGGTCACCTGTGAATTATTTCCTTATGCCAACAGACTGCCAGTCAGCGGAATTTACGTTTGACATACCTTTCTGTTAGAATCAATACATGTTACAGAATACCGAAATTTCCAAATCTAATTCAGCCTATACACGTAACAATATCCAGGGGAAGCTGGTTGTACTACTTACCAGTGCAACCACACTCACAGCGCTGTAATTTTCTTACTGTTCCGCAAACATTACCTCTTCTTCTCCGTAGAGGTCACTATGATTTCAAGATAAAGTCACCAGTCAACTATGACGTCATTCTTGCTCAATCGGAGGGCGGTAAATAACGAATAAAATGAACATCGTGTATAAGCTATGGCTTAAGCTGGATTTGAAGGCAAATAACTGGTGTTAAAATTAAACTTCATTGAAACATACTAAAACTATCAGGAGAAACGTCGTGATCATTTTCTAAAATATTCTTTGAAACCGTTCACGACAGTTAGGCTACGAAAATTTTACCTGAAATATAACTGCTGGGCCAGATAGTAAAACAGTGGAGCTGTGAATCCCGGCATGCCGTTGATCAAGATTATCTTTTAAAATGTTAATAATAAATAACGTTTGTTAGTGTATTGTCTTGCTGTTTTCTCGCTCTAACTTTGCTCCCTTTGAAAAGCTTCCTGCACAAAGTTATTCATTATTATATACTTCCGCATATAACATACAGAGAGTTGTCAAACATTTATCGATTAATTAATATGAACTGCTGTTCAGCTGGAACCACAGATTAATGCGGCTTCACTTACTTACTAGAATGACACACAGAACAGCTAACGAGGCTGTCTTGAAATAGTTAAGTGAAGCTCTAACAGGTAGCGCTTGAAGCTATCGGCCATCCTTTATTCATAGTACAGCTAACAAGGCCAGTTTGTAAATGTTGTTACGGAATTATCAATTTGCATCGAATCGCATTACCAGTTTTGTATAATTCTAGTATAATAGTGGGTGGTTAACGATATTTCATCGTTTTTGTGCATTTTACTGTGTTATTCACGCAAATTAGTGTTATTTTGTGCAAATGACCTTTGTTGGCTCAGTGCCGTATTTTTAGTGAATCTAAGTGAAACTTAAGGATTCCTATTAATTAAAATATGTTTTTTTTTTTAATTTACGTCCACCCCAACGTTAAGTTAATTCGGACGGTGAATGAATTCGGTGAAATGATGCTCAAATGAGTCCAGGGTCCATGGAGCCTAGAGTTACCCGACATTCGTCTTGAAGGATATGGGAAAACCCCGGAAAAAACCTTACCCAGGTAACTCACCCTGACCGAGATTCGAACTCGGAACCTCTTGAACGTGAGGCAGACATGCTACCATCTACGCTACCGAGGCGGGCCAATTAAAATATGGTGTGAAGTGTTATTGGTGTGCCGTTGTGCAGGAAGGGCCAACGTGCAAGCATACATCCCTACAGTAGGATACTGTATTGGGCCAAATTATTGGACGGTATTTACTGACAGTTTTGTGTTCTCTTTCGTACATCATGTCCTCAAGTAACATGAACTTCACAACAACCTCCCCTTCAGAGGAAGATGTTCGCACGTCGGCTCTGTCCTCTACATTAACGGTGGGAACAGCAGCTGTTTCATGGATCGGGCACTTATAGTACATCCAAAGTTTCCCCTGCATTCTGATCATGTAACCATTCTTCAAATGGAGATGGTAGCCCGGTTGCGGTATGTTCAGTTAGCTGAGCAACATATCCCTCAACTCCTTTCAGCGGGCTCTGAGGGTAACAACTCCCAAGTTGCATCAGAAGAATTTCATAAATTGGTTCTGCACCGTGCTCGTATGGAGGTCCTCACTGCCTACCTCAACAAGCACGAACATTCAACACCATGTGAATGGCAACAGGTCCCCACAAAGAGGAGACACCAACCACCTCAATGCAACGACATTACTGAGCACATACCTACGTCAAATAAATTCTCTCCCCTGCAACTGCAGCCTCCCCCTCAGTCCTAGCAGCCCCTCCTAGCACCGCTCCAGTTAAACGTCCCCGCAGTGGTACAAAGACCTTGCCCACTTCAGTGACAAAGCTGACTCTGCTCCATCAGACACCTTTATCCCCAGGGTGGCGAAACCCCCTCCCATCTTCCTTCGTTAACCAGAAGACGGCAGAAAATTGCACACCTTCGCAGGGTATGACAAAAAAATTACCCTCCGTAACATGCGCAACACAGTTGCCATCCTACCTGAAGATCCCACAGCACACCGAGAAGTCCATCGCTGGTTAGAGGATAATCAGATCCCGTTTATCGCTACTCTCCTGCCTGAAGAAAAGCGGCTTCAGGTAATCATCAATGATCTCCCTCAATATATCACTGAGGATGAGGTCAAGGACGAACTCCTTGGTCGAGGACTTCCCATAATTAGTGTCAATTGGCTTCGCAGTATCCGGGGACCCACTCCAGGCCCTCTTCCACACTTCAGAGTAGCTTTAGAGAAATCCAGCGTGGCCGAAAAAATATACAAGGTGAACAGGATGTTCTCTGCTGCCGTCACCGTCGAGGCATATAAACAGCTTTTCCGACCTCAACAGTGCTTAAACTGTCAGCAGTTTTTCCATGGGGTGGAAGCCCGCAGACTACCATCTGTTTGTTCTCACTGTGGGAAAACAGGCCATCTTCACAATGCTCGTAGCAAGCTCACCATTACTAAACCCAGCTGTGCTAACTGCGGAGCTGAACACTCATGTCGATACGCCAAATGCCCTGTTTGGCAGGAAGCACGATATGAACTGAAAGCACCAAGAAGGGAGCCCGAAGGATTCCAGTTCATGCTCCTCCCCGTGTGCCCAGCCCCCATGGGCTACCTAAGGAGGGTTTTTAGGTGCTCGTTTTCCAGGTCTCCGAGCTAGATCTCCAGTGAAATTCCCATCCTACGCAGCAGCCATAAGGAACGCTTCTGTGCCACCCCCGACCCAACCGCAAGAATGTCAGCTCTCTTCTACTCACCGTATAATACCCCCACCAACCTCATCTTCTGTTTCTACACCTCCCAGTTCTCCTCAACCACAATTATCAAATACTATTCAACATCGCCTCAAACAGGCCATGCCTGAACCACTCCCAACAAGAAGGTCGGCATCCACTAAACCTGCCACTCCACCTCAATTGTCATCTACTAACAATTATTCGAATCGACAGAGGATTGCGGACATTGCAGCCTTCAGCGAGGTAACTGATCGCATTCCTCCGCACTTGCAAATTAAATTTGCAGCTACTCTGATGGAGGCTCTGCTCACAAGATCTCCACAAATGTCACCAGAAATGGTACTTATTCAGTCTTCACCTTCTGTATTTCCAATTGCTACTAGACACCAACGATACACAACATTTCCAGGACTCAGGATCTGCTTCTGGAATGCCAATGGTCTCCGCAGACAATTGGCGGAAATTTCCAACTTTTTGTCCACGCAGAAGGTGAACATCTTAATGGTGCAGGAAACCCATTTATCACCTCATACCCATTTATCACCTCATATAAAATGTGGCATCCCAGGAATATGTTCCTGTCGCACTGATCGAGCCGACGGCAGAGGAGGTACTGCCATATACATTGAACGTGCCATACAACACCATTAAATATTTATCCCCGCAACAAATAATCTGTAGATCAACGGCATCCAAGCAGACACCAGCAACGGTCCTCTGGATTTATACTCTGTATACGCGCCACCGAATCGCTCCCTACTTCCTTCTGAATTGGATCATATCTTCAGCTCCCCAGTTGCCACGATTGCTACGGGAGACTTCAATGCCAAGCACTACAATTGGAACTCCTCCATTACCAACCACCGTGGACGCACACTCCACGACTCCGTAGCGTCCAGGAGCATTCGACAGCGTATGGCACGAAGGCGTACTCTCCCGTCTCATCACCTACCAAACTCCTTCGTACTTAATACATCTCATTTACTCGTACCTCACCGACAGAGCCGTTGCTGTCTCTCAAGACGAAATCTTATCCTCATCCCACCCCATTAGAGCTGGCGCTCCCCAAGGTAGTGTCCTGGCACCCACTCTCTTACTTCTATAAATCAACACCCTACCATCCCTGCAACGCTGCTTGCTGTATCTCTTTGCTGACGATACAGCTGTCACCTCCACATCATCAGAACTCAACCTGTGTATTCGCAGCATTCAACAATATGCTGATCTCCTTATCACATGGTTCGAACGTTGGCACCTACGCGTCCACCCACAGAAGAGCCACACCATCACCTTCTCTCGACGACGAATAGCGGATCTTCCACAAATTCGTCTAGCTGGTGAGGATGTCCATTGGAAAACTTACGTTAAGTCTCTTGGTGTTGTACTTGACATCAAATTGACGTGGAGAGACCACATTACATATGTGGCTCATAAAGTTAGCAAAAGAATGAGAATGCTCTACCCTCTCTTACCGTCGATCAGTAAGGTCTCTGCCTACAAAATTGCTCCTGTATAAGCAAATACTCCGACCAGCCATCACATACGCCAGTGAAATATGGGGTGTAGCAGCCAAGTCTCACCTACACCGCCTTGAAATTCTACAATATCGATTCCACCGCCTTGCCACAGACTGCCCTTTGTACATCCCCAATCTAGTTAATCGATGTGACCTACGTATCCCCACAAAAAAGACTACATCCACACCCTTTCACGTTCCTTCTATCAAAACCTCTCCCACAACTTCAACTCCCTCATCCGCAGTCTAGGTGAGCGGGATATCGATCCTGGAGAGCGCTACAAACGCCCAAGGCTCCTTCTAGGCACATAAAATAACACATCAGATGGTTTGTATACAACTCCAACCTCATCTCCTGCCGCATATTATCCTTCCTTACAAAACATTCCACTGCCAGTAGAGGTCCAAGCCCTGATTTGGCTTGGGACCGAAGGTATGACATTCAGATCTTCAATGTCCAGTCGTGTGTGTGCTAACAAGGCTGTCTTGAAATGGTGAACTAGAGCTCTAAGAGATGGCGCCATAAGCTAATTTAAGGTAACGTTAAAATATTTGTTATTTTATATCGACTTTGGCAACAATAAAAGCCTTTTTGCTCATAATATGACTCTTGTAGCGTTAGGTTGACACTCGCATTAGCATAATGATTGTTGTAAATATGATGTCATGATGAAAAGTTCTTAGCTCTGAAGAAGCTCTTAACACGATGTTCTACGATAAGATATACTAACATTATAAAGATTTCTCTATTCTTAGGACAAGCTAGAGAGTTGCATTTTCGAGAACAGAGGGGTCACAACAAATGTTGTTTAACCTCTCTAATATACACACAAATTAATAACAGATTATCAACTTCGTAGTGGGGATTGAAGATGCATAGGGCGCAGGCCAAGGGCTTTGGCTGTTCACAGTTATGCCCTTTGGCCTCTGCAACGCACCATTCACGTTCCAACGCCTCATGCAATCGGTGATGAGAGGACTGACTAATTACGCCTGCTTGCTATACCTGGACGACATTGTCATCGTCGGCAAGACTCTCGAAGCCCATCTCGACTACCTGAGTAAGATGCTACAGAGAGTGCAGGCGACCAACTTGAAGCTAAATGCAAAGGAGTGCCATCTAATCCGCAAGGAATTCAACTACAGATGCATTTTTTGTCTTGAAAAGTGCAGAGCGATGCGCAGTGGATGAGTCCACCTCAGAACGGTTGCAACTGGGGGGAAGAGCAGGTCAGTTGGGAGCAACTAAACACGTGTAGAGCTACTCGGTAACACTACAGCTTGTTTCAAAATGTGCTTGTCTCCTGGTTCCAAGAGAGCATTTAAAAATGACGCCTCCTAGCAGCACATTAGGCAATAAAGTGCTACATTTAAAAACACGAGAAGTAATAATTATCCATAGATTTATAAAAAATGAACAATGGTCTGGATTAACCATAAAATCTGGGGAAGGGTGTCTGAGTCAACAGTTGTGTCTTAAAGCAGCTTAGGAGAGTTATTAAGGAAGGAAAAGCCATTGGTGCTAGTGCAACATCGTACTTCTCTATGCCCAGTAAACAAAGATTAAGAACATGCACAAAGTCTAATTTGGATGTTTTGATTCAGAAGTAGTTAGGCGAACTATGAATAATTTTTAAAGCACAGAAAAACAAAGACCAACTTTGAAGAAAGTGCTTATGAAGCTAAAAATTCGACTGACTTCCAAGGCAGTGTCTGAACATTAAGAAGAGTTCTTTTGAAGCTAGGATTATTTGAAAAAAAAAAAACACTAAGAGTGACAGACAAATTTTAATCGAACATCGCACCATACGTGCTTAAGTATTTACGAAATATTCGGAGTTATCGAAGTGAAGTTTTTATAGTTTATATAGCTGAAACTTATATAAATACAGCACATACTGGGCCATATGCCTGGAGTAAAATACGTTACAGGGACTCTGCAGCGATATTGAAAAGGCCGACAGTTGTTTATCATACCTGCTGGAGGAGAACAGGGTTTTGTTCCAAATACCTATGTACTATTTTAGATCCAACAAAAGCGTGGATATCATTACCATGTAAGAATTACGACTTTGTTCATGAGAGCTGCAAAACTGGCTTGCAAATTGAAATTTGTTTTCAGACACCTTATGCACTACCCTCCCCTCTCGCAATCTCACACGTGTGACGCATTGTGGCGAAAGATGCACTATCCCAACCACAGTTGCTACTCCTCCCTACCGCGTAGGATTCCTGTTAAGATAAAATAATGTATCTGTATTTGGGCCACATAATATCAACAACCAGAGTGGCCACAGAGCCGGAGAAAACACGGGCCGTGAGAGATTGGCCTCGGCTAAAGGATAAGAGAGAATTGCGCAGTTTTCTGGGGGTATACAGTTATTACCGCCGCTTCATATAGGACTTCTCGAACATCGCCAAGCCCCTCACCCGCGTGACAGAGGAACGCCGGTCTTATGTGTGGACGGAGGACGCCGAACACGCTCTCCAATAGCCGAAGAAGACACTTTGCAGTGCTCCTATTTTGGAATTTCCACAACCAGGTGACGCATCCATTATGGACACTGACGCCAGCGACCATTGCATTGGAGTTGTCCTATCCCAAGTTCAGGACGGCCACGTGCGAGTGATAATCTACTTCAGCAAGACGCTATCCAAGGCAGAAATGAACTACTGCGTCAACCGCTGAGAGTTACTGGCGGTAGTAAAGGCATTGAAGCACTTCCACAAGTACCTCTACAGTCAGACATTCCACCTGAGGACTGAGCATACCAATCTAAACTGGCTGCCTAGCTTTAGGAACCTGGAAGGCCAGACAGCCCGTTGGGCCCAGAGGCTGTGGGAGTGCGACTTCAGCTCTGAAAATCGTAGAGGGAAGAGCCACAGCAACGCAGACGCCATATCCCGAAGACCATGCCCGGAAGATTGCGGCCAATGCACAAGGATGGAAGAGAAGGAGCGTGCCGCAGCTCTCAGGGTGGTCACAGCAGTGCCTGCAGACGGCTGGGATAGCGCAGGCCTGAGGAGGAAGCAGCTGGCAGACGCCGACTTGGGGTCACTCTTGTGAGAAATGGAGGCAGGGACAAGACCAACCTGGCAAGACATCGCACCAAGAAGCGCCATATACAAGTCATACAGAACATTATCCACATTACGGATGCGTGCCCCATCTTGGAGTTGAGAACCCACTGCAACCCACTCATTTCCCTCGAGGTCCGGGTCGTCCCACTCATAGTGACTTCGCAATCATCAAACGCTTTCCATTTCATCTTTCACTTACTTAGCTAAATGCACTCCATTCTGACCGCAACCCAGTACTTGCTGGGGTTAACACCCGGATTGCCAATCATGAAGTCCCGGTTCAAGACCAGGACGTTGACTGTGATTCCGTCAAAGTCTGCCTGAATGACTCCTTTCCCCCAACCACAACATAACAAACATACCCACACTCGAGACCGCGGTCTCATCCTTCACCTCTTTCCTGAAGTTAACTGTCCGCAACCTCAATGTTCTCACCCTAGCCCCCTCCATCCTGATGTTTCTCCTCTGGACATCCTACTTCTCATTCGCCGCTCATGGGCGGCAAGGCGGCTCTACTAGAGACACTGCACGCCTCATAATCATTGGAGTTTACGCCGAGAGGTTCGTGTCCGGCTACGCGAGCACAGATTGCGCACATGGGAGGACACGATGTCTCGTATGAAACTGGAGGATGTAGACGTGTGGAAGGTCATTAAACGTCTTCAGAACTGCCATGATCCAACAAATTCCCCTTTCTAATCTACCCAAGGCCTAGCCTAAGATCCACAGGCCAAATAAACTGTTTGCCGACTACCTCGAGAGGACCATGAGGCCTAGAGAAGACCTCCAGGATCCTGCTTTCTCTGACCGCGTTAGGCAGGAGGTTCGTCGATACTTTCAGCGTCCCCCAGCTGAGGCGGACAAACTTCAAGCTATCAGACCTGGTGAGCTCCAGGGCGTACTCCGGCGTCTCAGCGCAAAAAAGGCAGCGGGACCTGATGGCATAACGCCAGTCATGCTCCGTCACCTTGCCTTCAAAGCCGTGTTATTTCTCACACGAGTCTTCAATGTGTGACTCGCTCTGCGCCACTTTCCGCGTAAATGGAGAGAGGCACGGGTGATATGCATTTTGAAGCCAGGGAAAGACCCGGTCGATCCTGCCAGCTACGACTCTATCAGTCTCCTTTCTGTTCTTTCGAAAATTTTCGAGAGACTAGTTTTGGCCCGCTTGTCACCACTATAGGGAGACATTCAAGCAGTCCCTCCTCACCAGTTTGGTTTTCGTCATGGGCATTCTACGTCACAGCAGTTGCTGCGTGTGGTGGAGGTTGCACATCTGGGTTATCAGGACAAGGCACACACCGCAGTTGTCTCTCTGCAGGTGGAAAAGGCATTCTCAACGACCTGGCATGCGAGTCTCCTTTACAAGCTCATCCATCAGGAGCTACCTACTCACATTACACATATTCTTCACCCATTTCTGAAACACAGGTTTTTCACAGTCTCAGTGGCAGGAAAAACATCTACACGAAGGTCTATCCGCGGTGGAGTCTCCGAAGGTTCTGTGTTATCTCCGAGGCTCTATAGCGTTTATGTGGCTGACCTTCCCACTGAACAGCTGTCAATATAGCACAGTGTGCTGACGACGTGCTGTTATATTCTACAAACGGAAGTCCACGCAGGGCCTTCAACCCCATAAAACACCACCTCAGCCTCCTTCAAGAATGGTGCACGCTTTGGCGATTGTCCATCAATATGGAGAAAAGTCAAGCGATGCTTTTCATCAAGTGCTGTTTTCCCACCAACTTTCCCACATTCACCTATTTTGGGCAAAGAATTCGGTAGGAGAATTCTATCAAATACTTTGTAGTCAAGCTGTATAAGAGCCTGATTTTTCGGGAGCACATCCGGGAGCTAGCGCATCGGTCGTGTGGCGCCTGGGCATCGCTATACCCTGTGTGGCGGTCTGTGATATCTGTTTCCCTGAAGTTGCCCCTCTTTATGGCTCTGGTCCTCCCGATCGTGCTCTACGCTCTGGGGCATGACCGCAGGTTCAAATCTGATACTGCTCCAGCGTGTACAGAACAAATGTCCTCGGATTATTTATTCTGTATGCAGAAGGTTCCCGTGAGATTACTTCTCGAGGCTTCATCCCTCCGTTAGTGGAGGATGAATTTAGGCGCCAGGCCTCCACATTTTACGAGAGTTGCCTCAAAATCAGAGCGCCCTAGTTAGATCTCTTGGGGACTATTTACCACGCGAGCATCGCTTAAAGAGATACCTGATACCCTGCAGTGCTTGCGCACACTACCAGTAATCATAAGAGCCCCATTCCTGCCTAAACAAACTTACAATCACCCAAGATTCTGGCCTGGATACTTAAATTTCTGCTTATCTTCTTCCTAGCTGATTAAGTTGTCCACCAGCAGTACACGATGGCCGTAGCACCCGATTCTTTAGTCATCGAGGAGCAACATACTACCTCATTTCTTTCCACCTACATAATTGTCACCTGACATCCTGCAACATCCGCAACCCGTTACTACGTGGTTAAGCTATATCCAGAGCAGGTACACGCCTTGAACCCGTTCTGGCTGTTCGTCAGCCTGCCAACCTGCTGTCTGTCTGTCTTGGGTTTTGTGTTCCTGGGACTACAGTTAATGGTGGATTTTCAAAGACAGAGGGGTTACACCAAATGTTGTTTAACCTCTCTAATATGCCCACAAATTAAAACCAAATTATTAATTCCGTGGTGGGGATTAAAAATGCATAGGGCGCTCCTCCTGAACCTTTCGGTGCGACCAAAGCAAACCTACATGTCGTAGGCAATGTCGTAGACAATAGGAACTATTTCGACGAAGCTATGGTACATTCGCCTCCCCCTCGCCCCTTACATGCCGTGTTCCGCGACTGATCGAATGCAACAATTTTTGAAGCCTAATTTCGCGCACTCGCGAAAAATTTACGGCATAATTCATTTATCTCATAGTAGCATAATACGCTCTAAATATGCTGAGTAAATATGCGTAGATTATACATCAATGTGCGAGATGTGACATCGAAAGAAGTTGAGCAATTCATTTCGGAGAAAGGTTCTCACAAGACACTTCCAAACTTGAACTTATTCCTGTCACCACTAAGCATTATAACTTCCATATTCATGTAAAAAATGAATAAGTATGTCTTTAAAAAACAATTGAAACTTTAACAATGACAGAGTGAGATTACTCAAGATGCTGTTGAGCACATACAATACATCCGTACTTACTTTCCCTGAAGTCTGAATTCCAAAGCTCCTTACTGTGATAATTACAAGAAGGATAACCTGACACTAAATTAATGCATTTTGTAGGTACAGGAAAACCTGAAAGGATACCACAATGCTATGAGTAATGCAATTTCTTTGTACACAGAATATGTTGAAAAAGTCGCTGGAAGAAAAGTGTCGAAGAAAGAAAAAAGAAAAACAAAGAAATGTATATATAAGTTGTAAGTGAAGATACAAAAAACTATGTAAAAATAGCACTATCTCTTTAAATAAAAAACAAAGAAGCTCTGTTAATAGCTTATATTTACGAAGAATTTAAAAAACTCTATAGTACGTACATTATTTTCAGCATAAGTTTACAAAAGAATATTCAAAGAAAAACCTGAAATTTGTGATTCATACATGACATTAATAATATATAAAACCTCACAAATTAGTACATGAGGCAGTGTCAGCAACAAAAGACATATGTTTAATAAAAGACACTATTTTATATACTTCTAATCACTTTGGTTGGATTATCATTCACACATGCAATATAAATGATATGATTTAAATGAAACATGCAGTTCAATGAATCTAAGAAAAATATTAAGCACATAAAAAGTGTATCATTCATTTAAAATTGTCCTTAGCTTAACTTTGTCTTTTCAACACAGGAATATTACAACCTTGAATTTGTAAATACTTTAATGACATGTGTAAGCACCGTAATAAATGCTGAAAAAGACAGTATGCAGTTTTAAAAATAAATTTTAATGCAAAGTGTATCTCCCAACAGGACAAAATTTCATGCAATTATCTATCTGTGTAGTATGATTTGCTTGATGTGTGGGTACGGCAACTGTTTTGGTAATGGCTTACTTTAACTTAGTAAGAATTAAGCTATATATGTACTAAGATGGCAATTGGTGTTCTCTGCATAGTATAAACCTATCAGGCTATGACATACAACTGAACATTTGTCACATAAGTAAATCAATGGAAGGTTATATTAAGAACTACACGGTGCTCATTTTTATGTGTGACTTTACCGCACAAATTCTCACGTCATCAATAGCAAGGCTGAGGCAGCGAGTTTATTCACGATTCCCCTAGCGGCTTGCGATCGTATTTGTTGTGCTAACAGCAGCTTTGAGGTCTTCCTCTACCGGGAGGTAAATATACTATTTGAGAGGTGGGTCTGCCCGCGTAATATAAAGATGCGTAATTTCATCTGGTGCGTAGATACGATAACTGTTTTTAAGAAGCTATATACTGCAAAGCTATGTATGCAGCCATAAAAGTATACCATGAAGTACATACGAAATGACAAATCAATGAGCACTTATTTCACAATGAATGTCTTTATTTCTGTTATAGTAGACATATATGCATATTGTAAACCTGTCACATAAAATAGAAATATTTCAGTTTGATCTCAGTCCTTTTCTATCACGATGAAACTTCATTACAAACCAGAAAATTAGCAGAACATGTTCTAGGAATGAAAAATAAATTAATGTTACAATATGTACAAAACTTTTCTCCAAGTCTAAACAAAGAAATATCTCTAGTACACAGTCTTATGTGTCCATTATCTTATATTTCCTTTCTCTCTTTCCCTTAAACACTGTCTGTATTGCGAGAAGGTAAACTTGAGGCCTTTCTGTCATAACATTATTTTTGGCTTCTAGATTGGGACCAGTTGCTTTATGGCGTCTAGTGCCTCTCCTTTTGCGAGTAACTGATCCTGTATCTAGGAAACGTTTGGTGTACCTATTGGTTTTTAAAGACAAGGATAGCAACATTAATAGACATTGTAATTAAGCGTGAGAATGACAAAATTTATATAGTATAGTAATAAAACATAAGACATTTATCCCCCAGGGACCTACTTCGGTAGGTACGGGTTTGGCGCACCTGGGGTCCCGCGCCAACAGTCTCCCTCGTGTGGGCTCCTCTTCGTGGTTGAGGGAGACGGTCAACAGGCCCACCCACGTGTAGGCCGTGCATGGAGACCCGTGGAGAAGGTATTTAGACTCTTGTCTAGTTTAGAGTTTAGGATTTAGTGAACGAAATTTTTAGTAGGTTTTGATTCATGCTTTTATGTACGTGTATTTTTTAATAGGTTCTGTTACACTTGTATAGTTTTTAGACAGTTTTATATCTGGCTTTTGCCATGACGTTCTTTAAAGGGCGCTGATGACCGCCGTAGTTGAGCGCCCTTATATATATATATATCATAAGACGTTTATGTTGCAAACAAAAGAATGTCAATTTGACCGTAACTGGGCACTTTTGACAACGTTACGCTCCGAGGGACTGCCGTTCAACTGGAACCACAGATTAATGCGGCTTCACCTACTCACTAGAATGACACACACACACACTCACACATACACACGCACACAACTGGACATTGAAGATCTGAATGTCAAACCTTCGGTCTCAAGCCAGATCAGGGCTATGCCCTCTACTGGCAGTGGAGTGTTTTGTAAGGAAGGATAATATGCGGCAAGAGATGTGGTTGGAGTTGTACTTAAGGCATCTGATGTGTTATTTTATGTGCCTAGAAGCAAGCAGCCTTCGGCATTTGTAGCGCTCTCCACCGTGGGCGCACACCCCACAACTTCGTAGGGTCTAGGGCTATCTACGCTAGGGCTCCAAACCAAACTACAATTCACTATGGAGACAGGAGACTACCTGACTCGCTTGGTCTCGCCCTGGTCCGCAATGTGCGGCAGCACCTTACCCTCTTCACAGTCCCTGCTCTATCTTCAGATCATTACCCCATTCTGCTATCCTTCCCTGGCAAGCACAAATACAAAGATCCTCGAGGATTCCCACTTCCACGAAAGACCAATTGGGAGGAGTTTTCGATACGATTGGAACAAATCCAGCCCACGAAGCAGCCATGTCAAACTCCAGAAGAGATAGACACCATGGTTGATCTTTCCACCTCCCAACTGACTACTGTTATCATGAGGTCTTCCCCAAAATGAAAACCTAGCAGATTGAACATCGATCCTTTACCTCAGGCTATCCGTGAGGCGATTAAACAAAAGAACAGGATGCGATGGCGCTTTTCACATAGTTGCTGCGCAGCAGATCGTCGTGAGTTTCGCCGACTTCAGGAGTTGGTCAAATTTCAACTCCAAGTATTTCGCAACGAGTGCTGGGAAATTAAGATCTCCTCCCTTCGTGTAGAGGACAACTCCTTTTCGAGCATGACTAAAACCTTACTTCAAATCCCTCGCAAAGATCCACCGCTGCACCACGGACAGGCAGTCGCTCAGTCTGATAGGGAAAAAGCTGAACTACATGCAACCTTCTTGAAAATGACCTATGCGGCCGCTGATACTCCGGATGTAGATCATACCCACGCAGTCACTCAGGGATTTTAGGCTTACCTTTCCCAACCCCATGATGATGTACCACTTCCCTCCATCTCCGTAGCTGAAGTGCAATGCCACATCACCAGCCTACGGCCATTCAAATCGCCTGGATTTGACAACATAGCGAACGCGGCCCTAAAGGTTCTACCATTCCATTGGGTGAAAGCATTAACCTTTTTCCTTAATGCAATCCTAAAATTTTTCTACTTCCTATAGGCCTGGAAGCACGCAAAGGTCATCACTATCTGCAAACCTGGAAAAGACGGAACGTCCCCGGAGAGCTACAGACCCATCGGTTTGCTTTCAACACTGAGTAAACTGATGGAAAAACTTATTTTAAGTCGACTAAGGACTATCTTGAATGAACACAATATTGTCAGAGCGGAGCAATTCCGCTTTCGCTCTCGGCTTTCCACTCAACACCAACTACTTCGTCTGTTCGATTAAAATTTACACAGCCTTCAACACGATGCAGTTCGTTACAGAACTATTCCTAGATATCACCAGAGCATTCGACAGCGTCTGACACGAAGGCTTATTCACCTGTCTCATCACCTAACAAACACCTTCCTACATAATACATCTCATTCACTCGAACCTCACTGACAGAACCTTTGCTGTCTCTCACGATGGAATCTTATCCTCATCCCAACCCATTAGAGCTGACGTTCCCCAAGGTAGTGTCCTGGCATCCACTCTCTTCCTTCTATACATCAACAAACTACAATCCCTGCCACGCTGATCGCTGTATCTCTTTGCTGACGATACAGCTGTCACCTCCACATCATCAGAGCTCAACCTGTGTACTCGCAGCATTCAACAATACGCTGATCTCCTTATCACATGGTTCGAACGTTGGCACCTACGCTTCCACCCACAGAAGAGCCACACCATCACCTTCTCTCGACGACGAATAGCGGATCTTCCACAAATTCGTCTAGCTGGTGAGGATGTCCATTGGAAAACTTACGTTAAGTCTCTTGGTGTTGTACCTGACATCAAATTGACGTGGAGAGACCACATTACATATGTGGCTCATAAAGTTAGCAAAAGAATGAGAATGCTCTACCCTCTCTTACCGTCGATCAGTAAGGTCTCTGCCTACAAAATTGCTCCTGTATAAGCAAATACTCCGACCAGCCATCACATACGCCAGTGAAATATGGGGTGTAGCAGCCAAGTCTCACCTACACCGCCTTGAAATTCTACAATCTCGATTCCTTCGTATTGACACAGACTCCCCTTTATACATCCTCAATCTAGTTATCCGACGTGACCTATGTAACCCCACAATAAAAAACCACGTCCATACCCTTAGACCTTCCTTCTATCTAAACCTCTCCCAAATCTTCAACTCCCTCATCCGCAGTCTAGTTGAGTACGACATCGATCCTGGAGAGTGCTACAAACGCCCAAGTCTGTTTCTAGGCACATAAAATAACACATCAGATGGCTTATATACAACTCCAACCTCATCTCTTGCCGCATATTATCTTTCTTTACAAAACACTCCAATGCCAGTAGAGAGCCAAGCCCTGATCTGGCTTGAGACCGAAAGCCTGACATTGAGATCTTCAATGACCTGTTGTGATCTAACAAGGCTGTCTTGAAATAGTTTACTAGAGCTCTAAGAGATGGTGCCATAAACTAATTAAAGTAACGTTAAAGTGTTTGTTATTTTATGTCGACTTTGGCAACAATAAAAGCTTTTTTGCTCATAATATGGCACTTCTAGCATTAGGTTGACAGTCGCATTAGCATAATAATTGTTGTAAGTATGATTTCATGATGAAAAGTTCTTAGCTCTGGAGAAGTTTGGAACATGATATTCTACGATAATATATACTAATATTATCAAAATTTCTCTAATCTTTGGACTAGTGGCAGTGTGGGGTTTTCGAGAACAGGGGGGTTACAACAAATGTTGTTTAACCTCTCTAATATACACACAAATTAATAACAGATTATCAACTTCGTGGTGGGGATTGAAGATGCATAGGGCGCAGGCCAATGGCTTTGGCTGTTTACAGTTATGTCCTTTGGCCTCTGCAACGCACCATCTACCTTCCAACGCCTCATGGAATCGGTGATGAGAGGACTGACTTATGACGCCTGCTTGCTATACCTGGATGATATTATCATCGTCTGCAAGACTCTCGAATCCCATCTCGACAACCTGAGTAAGATGCTACAGAGACTGCAGGCGACCAACTTGAAGCTAAACGCAAAGAAGTGCGGAATAATCCGCAAGGAATTCAACTGCAGATGTATTCTTTTATTTTGAAAAGTGCAGAGCAATAATCAGTGGTATCTGGAGGAGTCCACCTCAGAACGGTTGCAACTGGAGGGGAGGGGAGGTCAGTTGCGAGCAACTAAACACGTGCAGAGCTACTCGGTAACACTACAACTTGTTTCAAAATGTGCTTGTCTCCTGGTTCCAAGAGAGCGTTTATAAATGACGCCTCCTAGCAGCACATTAGGTAATAAAGTGGTACATTTAAAACACGAGAAGTAATAACCAACATCGATAGATTTATAAAAAATGAACAATGGTCTGGGTCAGCTATAAAAATCTGGGTAAGGGTGTCTGAGGCAACAGTTGTGCCTGAAAGCATTTTAGGAGAGTTATTAAGGAAAGAAAAGCCATTAGTGCTAGTGCAACAACGTTCTTCTCTATGCCCAGTAAACAAAGATTAAGAACGTGCACAAAATCTAATTTGGATGTTTTAATTCAGAATTTGTTAGGCGAACTATGAATAATTTTTAAAGCACAGAAAACCAATGACCAACTTTGAAGAAAGTGCTTATGTAGCTAAAAATTCGACTGACTTCCAAAGCAGTGTCTGAATATTAAGAAGAATTATTTTGAAGCTAGGATTATTTAAAAAAGAAGCACTAAGCGTGACAGAAACATTTTAATCGAACATCACACCATACGTGCTTAAGTATTTACGACATATTCGGAGATATCGAAGTGACGTTTATATAGTTTATATGGATGAAACTTATATAAATACAGCACATACTGGACCATATGCCTGGAGGAAAATACGTTACAGGGAGTGTGCAGGGATATTTAAATGCCGACAGTTGTTTATCTTGCCTGCTGGCGGAGGGTTTTATTCCAAATGCCTATGTACTATTTAAGATCCAATAAAAGCGTGGAGATTACTACCATGTAAGAATAACGACTTTGTTCATGAGAGCTGCAAAACTGACTTGCAAATTGAAATTTGTTTTTAGACACCTTATGCACCGCCCTCCCCTCTCGTAATCTTACGCATGTGACGCATTGTGGCGATAGGTGCACTCTCCCCACCACAGTTGCTACTACTCCCTACCGCGTAGGATTCCTCTCAAGATAAAATAATACATCTTTACTTGGGCCACATAGTGTCAACATCCGGAGTAGCCACAGACCCGGAGAAAACACAGGGCGTGAGAGATTGGCCTCGGCTAAAGGATAAGAGAGACGGAGGACGCCAAACGCGCTCTCCAGCAGCTGAAGAAGATACTTTGCAGTGCTCCTATTTTGGGATTTCCACAACCAGTTGAAGCATCCATTATGGACACCGATGCCCGTGACCATTTTATTGGAGGTGTCCTATCCCAAGTTGAGGACGGCCACGTGCTAGTGATAATCTGCTTAAGCAAGACGCTATCCAAGGCAGAAAAGAACTACTACGTCATCTGGTAAGAGTTACTGGCGGTAGTAAGGGCCTTGGAGCACTTCCACAATTACCTGTACGGTCAGACGTTCCACCTGAGAACTGAGCATTCCGACCAAAACTGGCTACTTAGCCTTAGGAACCTGGAAGGCCAAATAGCCCGTTGGGTCCAGAGGCTTCGGGAGTGCGACTTCAGCCCTGAATATCGTAGAGGGAAGAGCCACAGCAATGCAGACGCCATATCCCGAAGACCCTGCCCGGAAGATTGCGGACAATGCACAAGAGTGGAAGAGAAGGGGTGTGCCGCAGCTCACAGGGTGGTCACAGCAGTACCAGCAGACGTCTGGGATAGCGCAGGCATGAGGAGGGAGCAGCTGGCAGACTCCGACTGGGGTCCACTCTTGAGAGAAGTGGAGGCGGGGACAAGACCAACCTGGCAAGACATCGCACCAAGAAGCGCCACCTACAAGTCCTACAGGACATTATCCGCATTATGGATGTGTACCCTCACCTTCGAGGTGAGAGCCCATTGCAACCCCCTCATTATCCTCGAGGTCCAGGTCATCCCATTCATATTGACTTCGCTACGGGATTGTAGATGCATAAGTCGCCTCTCCTGAACCTTTCGGTGCGACCTAAGCAAACTAACCAACATTTCGTAGGCAATGCAGTGAGCTACTTCGACCGAGCTATGGTACAAACGCCTCCATCCATTCTTCTGTGCCGTGTTCCGCGACTGATCGAATTCAACGTCTTTCGAAGCCTAATCTCGCGCACTCATTAATAATTTACGGCATAATTCAGTTATCCCATATAAACATAATACACGCTAAATATACTGAGTAAATGTGCGTAAATTATTGATCAGTGGGCGAGATGTGACTTCAGAAAGAAGTTGACCGGTTGATTTCGGGAAACTAGTTCTCACAAGACACTTCCAAACTTGAACTTATTCCTGTCACCACTGAGCATTAGAGCTTCAACATTCATGTAAAAAATAAATATGTTTTTAAAAACAATTGAAACTTTAACAATGACAGACTGAGATTACTCAAGATGCTGTTGAGGTCCGAGTTCAAATCTTGTTCAGGGCGAGTTACCTGGATAAGGTTTCTTCCGGGGTTTTCCCTTATCCTGGAAGACGAATGTCAGGTAACTCTAAGCTCCATGGATCCCGGACTCATTTGAGCATCATTTAATCCAGTTCATTCATCGCCCGATATGACAACGTTGGAGGACGTAAACTACAAAAAAAGGACATACAATACATCCGTGCTTCCTTTCCCTGAAATGTGAGTTCTAAAGCTTGTTACTGTGATAATTACAAGAAAGATAACCTGACACTAAATTGATGTATTCTGTAGGAACAGGAAAGCAGGAAAGGATATCACAAGGTTATGGGTAATGCAATTTCTTTGTGCACAGAATAATATTGGATAATTCACTGGAAGAAAAGTCCAAAAAGAAAACGAAAAAAAAAAAAGAGAAATGTATATATAAGTTGTAAGTGAAGATACAAAAAACTATGTAAAAATAGCATTATCTCTAAATTGAAAACAAAGGAGCTCTGTTAATAGATTATATATACTAAGTATTTGAAAAGCTCTATAGTACATACATTATTTCCAGCATAAGTTTACAAAGCATATTCAAAGAAAAACCTTAAGTTAGTGATTAATTCATGACATTAACAATATAATGAAACCTCACAAATTAGTACATGAGGTAGTGTCGGTAACAAAAGACATACATTTAATAAAAGACATTATTTTATATACTTCTTATCACTTTGATTGGATTATCATTCACACATGCAGTATAAATGATTTTGATTTAAATGAAACATGCAGTTCAATGAATCTAAGAAAAATATTAAGCACATAAAACGTGTATCATTTATTTAAAATTGTCCTTAGCTTAACTTTGTGTTTGAAACCCAGGAATATTAACAGCCTTGAATTTGTAAATGCCTTAATGACATGTATAAGCACCGTAATAAGGCTGAGTAAAGACAATATGCAGCTTAATTAATACACTTTAATGCAAAGTGTATCTCCCACAGGACAAAATTTCATGTAATTATCTGTCTGTGTAGTATGATTTGCTTCATGTGTAGGTACAGCAACTGTTTTGGTAATGGCTTACTTTTACTTAGTAAGAATTAAGCTATATGTGTAATAAGATGACAATTGGTGCTTTCTGCATAGTATAAACCTTTTGGACTGTGACATACAACTGAACATTTGTTACATAAGTAAATCAATGGAAGGTTATACTCAGAACTACACGGTGTTCATCTTTATCTGTGATTTTACCGCACAAAATTTGACGTCATCAATAGCAAGGCTAATGCAGCGAGTTTATTGATGATTCTCCTAGCGGTTTGCTAACGTATTTGTTGTGCAAACAGCAGCTTTGAGGTCTCCTTTAACGGCAGTTAAATATACTCTTTGAGAGGTGGGTCTGCCCGCGTAATATAAAGATGCGCAATTTCGTCTGGTGCGTAAATACGATAACTGTTTTTAAGAAACTATATATTCAAAGCTAATTATGCAGCCATAAAAGTATACCATTAAGTACATACGAAATAGTAAGTCAAAGAACACTTATTTCACAATAAACATCTTTATTTCTGTTATAATAGACGTATATGCATATTGTAAACGTGTCACATAAAATAGAAATATTTCAGTTTGGTCTCAGTTCTTTCCTATCACACTGTAACTTCATTACAAACTAGAAAATTAGCAGAACATGTTCTAGGAATGAAAAATAAATAAGTGTTATAATATGTACAAAACTTTTATGCAAGTGTAAACAAGAAAATATCTCTAGTGCATAGTCTTATGTGTCCATTTTCTTATATTTCCTTTCTCTCTTCCCCTTAAACACTGTCTGTATTGCGAGAAGGTATGCTTGAGGCCTTTCCCTCATAACATTATTTATTGCTTCTAGATTGGGACCAGTCACATTATAGCGTCCAGTTTGTCTCATTTTGCGAGTAACTGATCCAGTATCTTGGAAATGTTTGATGCAACTATTGGTTTTAAAGGACATAAGGATACCAACACTAATAGAGATTTTAATTAAGCGTGAGAATGACAAAAAATTATATCGTATACAGATAATACGTAAGACGTTTAATTTGCAAACAAAAGCATGTCAATTTGATGGTAGTTGGACACTTTTGACAACATTACGCTCCAAGGGACTTGTCTGAATGCTGGATAGCGTTGCATAAACTTCTCTATGCGTGGTTTAAATTATATTTATATGTCGCACCAATTTTAATGCCGGTACGAAAGTAGCATTCAACCATGAAGACGCGATGCTCTGTGTTGATATCGAGGGGAAGCTGGTTGTATTAGTCATAAGCGCAACCAAAGAGCGCTGTAATTTGCTTACAACTCCGCAAAAATTACGGCTTCTTCTAGCTAGAGGGCACTATGATTTCAAGGTACAGTTACCAGTCAACTATGACGTCATTTTGCTCAATGGGAGGGCGGGAAATAACGAATAAAAACGAACCCCCTGTATTACTGTTGTTTGTGGTCTTGATTATGTAGTGAAAGTGCTGGAACTGTCCGAGTTGTTAATAGAATATAATGTAAAAGGTCTAATTAAAATGCTTACACATCTAAGCATTAGTTCTTTTGACAGTCCATAATTCCCTTTCTGTTCACTGGAATGAAACAATAAGTTAATTATATATGTATGGCTATATCTGCTTTTCAAAATTATTAGGTGGCTTTGCATAATCACATGTAACAGATGGCTCATATATTGGGTTAAGCACATTTTTCTATGCCGAAGATAGAGGGTTTCATTCCAACTTAGAACAATGACAGAATGCTTAACAGTGTCAGTTTCATGTCAGTAAACCTGTAAAACTGGAGTGGGTCACACCAAGTGAAGGCATATCGTCCCTAAAATTGTTAGTAATACATAAATTGCTCGCTGCTCGTCGTGCTGGTTGGCTGTATTTAGCCAGAAGGTTTTTGCTGCGTGCTCACCCGTTTTTGTGTTTAACCGCAGGTAAGGTTTCTTCAGGATGTTGTAGGGTGACTTCTGGTTTTTTTTTGGTTGGAATTAATTTGTAAGGCTAGTGTAATATTAGCTTAGGAATTAAAGGATAGGATGCAATTCCTAGCACTCTGGTGTTTTGTTTCTGAAATTTAGGTTGGCAATTTTGATGGCAATCAGCTTAGGAGAATATGTGGAGCTCAGCTTTTGCTGCTGTTAGGATTAGCTCCTGGGTTATCTCGGATGCCCGCAAGCCATGCGGGGTACCCGATGTAGGCTAGAGCTACGTCTAGTGGGATCATAATCTCATAATGATCTGACAAGGGCGCTTCTGTGGTTGGGTAAGTTGGCGTATAATTTTGATGCCCGGCGCCTAATCTCATCTTCCAGGTATGGAAGATCTGAGGCTTAATAAAACAACCTGGTGGGAAAGTAGCAGCCCACAGAGTAGATAGACCGTATCCTCTATTCTGTGCACGTTGAAGCCATGCCAACCAGCTATCTGTGGCCATGCCGCAGATTTCTCAGGTATAAAGCATGACAGGAATTACCAGCGCTCGGAAAAGGTATAACCTCAGGCGAAGCGGCATCGAGCTCGACCCCAGCATTAAATACAGGGAAGCAATTGCTCCCTGTACCCTTGCCGCTAGGTCCCAGATGTGCTGGCAAAAGGTTAGACCCTTATCCAACGTAACTCCCAGGTACCGGACAGAGTTAGTTCACTCTATCCTTCGGCCTCGGAAACTGAAGTTGGGGCAGTCTGCGGGGGTGTGGCGCTTAGTAAAAAGTGTGGCGTGGCTTTTGTCCGGAATTACGGACATCCGCCACACATCTGACACTGTTGTGTGATACGGAGGTGTCTCTGTATGGGGTTGAAGGCTCTGAGGATGTGTTTGTCTTAGCAGAACAGAAGCTCGTCGTCAGCACATAAATTGTGTACTAATATTACTCATAAACGGTGGCAAGTACAAGTTGATGGACCATAGAATAATACATTAATGCAGTGCAAACGTCACTTACAATACGATATCATCTTTCTAAACCCATTTGTCCCAGTTGTGTTGCAATATATGAGGTACTCAGCATTGTGTCTTTTACTGTTGCCAAACTGGATAGACAACAACAAACATTACAATACAAGTTTTAAGTTTGCCGTTAGCGTCATCCGTTAGAGCTTTAGTCAACTATTTCAAAAGAGATTCTCGTTATCTGTGTATAGTGTGCTACTCTTAAAAGTGGGCGTTGTCTGAAGAGTACTGAGCTCTGAAATAAACTGGAGGCCTCCTAAACTCGTAGTAACTACTTCTGTCGTCAGCGTTTTGGCTTTTAGGCAGAGATCATGGCTTCTAATTCTGTCAAAGGCCTAAATTATTCTTACTGCTACCCACAGTTTGAAAGTATGACTGAATAAAACGAAGAAATTACTTAAGTCATTGTCTTGTAGCACTACCCAACTTGTGGCAAACACCTGAAGACAAAGCAAAAGCTAGAATATGATTAATTAAACTGCAAGTAAATTTGTTACACTTCCTAGTGAAAGCTAGCAATTGTTTCAGTTATACGATAGTCACCTGTTTTGATTCTTCTTCTCTGGAACTGGACAGTGGTAAATCTTGTCGACAGCAACATAGTTTTATGAAATTATAATAATATTATAATATTATATTATTTGGATATTATATATGAACGAAGCCTTTTCTTATAGTTTATGCAATGGAATCTATGAAATTGACAAGGCTGAATTTGCTGTATAGTGCTTTGCCCATGTCCTGTCCATTTTCAATTTTCAAACCCAGAATCTTAGGAAAGTCTGAATACCGTTTGTTATATTTCGCTACAAAGCATGCAGTGCGAAACACTTTCTTCCTACTATCGAAAATATGCTTCAAGGTTATGTAGAACATTTTCTTGTCTTTCTTTCTCTTGTATGCATGCTGCTATATGAGCTTCAGAATTCTTATGTTTGTGGATTTCTTTTCTTAGAAATGTTAGTTGGGCCTCTTTATTTCCTCCACTTGGACCCACAAGAACTCCACTCCATTCCTTAGAAATATACACTCCCTGTGATTTGTTTACTATTAAATGTTGCAAGTTTTACAAATTGAGCACCCCAATTGCCTGCCTTGGACACTAACCACTTATACTTTGTCTTGAATTCACTCCAGGAACTCTCACGCCAAAATACAGAATAAGCGGGCGAGTTTCCGGATTCCAAAGGACTAGAAATTATTTCACTGGTTTGAACTTGAATGTCACTTTTACTGATTTTAGAAGCACTTGGAGAACCATCAGAGAGAGGGAGAGAGGGAGAGAGAGAGGAGAGAGAGAACCACGGATTTAGGTTTAGTAACGACTACAGTACGTTTCATAATTTAAAAATATATAGCACCAATAGTTTTCTATATTTAAACAATAGTTTATAACACTTTATAGAAACTTGTAATATTCCAGATTGAAACAACAGAGAACTACTCTCCAGATCTATTAACACTAGACTGACAAGTGAATTCAAGATTTTATGAAATCTTAAATATTGGAGGTAGAATCTTTTACACGATGCAAGAGGAGTAGGCTCAAATTACAGCAACTTCGACACAAGGCTTTACTCCTCTTGTGTATAATTTTCTTCTTATTGCAATGTTTGTCAAGTCCAACCCGAAGCATGAATGCAGGAAACGCTCACTCGCTGAACTCGTCACTAGACTCAACATTCCTGCTAATAATGTGTGACTCTAAAAGTGTAATACCGTATCTTGAAATTATGACGCATATTGGAAAATGTATTAAAACCATATTCGACTCACTACGATGGTAATTTGTTACTGTCAATCAGACAGTATTTTGAATGTTAAATTAAGAAAGGTAATTAATCAAAAAAGTATAAATGATATTAGTAAGGGGACTGCGTCCCTCTCCGAGAAGTAGTGGGGGTGCGGCGTATATTCGTGTTCCGCCTCCCCTAACGACTCTGTGTCTGATTATATCGAGTTTCAGCAATAAAGTGCTGTAAATAAAAACCAAATAAAACAAAGAAAGGCCCAACGGCTAGCAATAACAAAACACTAGTTGATTGCTAACAAATTTAAGATTTATACAATGAAAAAACAGCAATTACAGGGGCTTTAGGGTTTGTTAAATTGCATCAAGTGACAACAGCACACTTCATTTTGCTCAAGTATGTGACAGGTAAGCCAATGTTTCTTTGTTGGAATAAATTCCCTTTATTTTTTTGCTTATGTGTTTAAATTTTCAATACACGACTTCATTAATTATATAGCGTTATACATTGACTTTTTGTACATGACATCAATAATTTTTGCTGTCATCTGCATAATATAAAATGCAAAGTAGTAAATTTCTTTCAAATTTCATATTTCAGTCTTTAAATTAATGAATGGCACAAAGAACATTGTTACATAATACCAAATCATGGTCTTTCGTATTTTGTCTTCATGTTCTAAATCAGTAAAGTCATTGTTGATTCAAGACAATTAAAAATTATAAACTCAATATTCTAAACATAAGGTTCACCGATAGGAGTGCAGGTTTTAAATAAAGTCCCCTGTGCGTTTAATAGCTTTCTCTTCAATTTTTAAAAGTTCACACTCCTTTCTGTTTATTTCCGTACGTTACAAAAGCAGTGGGTGAAGCCAGCAACAAGCGACTGATGTGATTAGTTGATAATGCAGTTTGATGCATTGCCGACGATAGCGGTAGAAGCCAAACGAAAGCTAAGAAGAAGCGCCCTGTGCGACAGTTACTCCCAATATTTAGCTGTACTGTTAATTTGGTATTCAGTCTTTTAGAGCTTGTTTGAATCACTCAGATGCAGTCTTGACTACTGAAGAATCAATAAGATATCAGATTATACGATTTGCTATGCTGTTAGAGAACACCATGTTAGCTGGGAGCAGCATCAGACTTTGGCAATACGATTTGTCACACAACAGGTTCAGATTAAATCACCATTACGCTGCGATCGCCCAATGCAGCCAACATACAACTAGATTGAACTGAAGAAGCTCTCGATGCAAACACAGCTTAAGAACCTGATTCGTGTATGATCCTAAAGATTTCCATTGCATGTGTCTAGCACAATCAGACGTAAATTATATATATATATGTCATATGCAACTTACAGTTACAAGAGAAGCGGGAAAACGTTAATCAGAGACCGATAGGACATCCTAAATTTAACTTGCACCTATCGATTAGATGCAATTGGTCAACCTCAATCACGACCCAGAAGTAGAGGAGAAACAGTTCATATTAGAGGAGCTAAACAACGTATGTTGCAACCCCTCTGTACTCGAAAATAGATCTGTCTTGCTTTTCTTCCAATGCAATCCGATTTCGCTCGCTCGCTCGCTCGCTCGCTCGCTCGCTCGCTCGCAGGTACTGGTAGGCTTGTGCTTAAGTGTTTATAATATTAGTACATCTTATCGTGGAGTACAACTTCCAAAACTACTAGAAAAGCAATACATTTTCATCATGAGATTAATATAATTAAACCAATAATTATATATAATTCTTAAGAATTAAAATGCAACGTTATAAGAGCAAAGAAGCTTCAATTGTGGCCAAAGTCGAAATACAGCAACAAAAATTAAAATATAAATTTTAAATTAGCCTTTAGCGACATCTGTTAGGGCTTCAGTTAACTATTTCAAGACAGCCTCGTTTTGTGCGCTGTGTTTTTCTAGGAAGTGGGGGTTATCTGTGAACATATCTATACAAAACTAAGCTGGAAACCTCTCAAATTCGTACTAAATGCCACTGTAGTCAGCATTTTGACTTTTAGACGGAGGTCATGGTTTCTAATACTGTCAAAGGTGGGAAGTATCCTACTAACACGCACGGTTTGAAAATTTAATAAATGAAACGAAGGAACTGCCTGAATTTTAAGCTTTATCCAGGTATTAGCAATTATGTCAAGTCAAAGTAAAAGCTAGAACGTAAATTAAATAAAGTACTTCATGCGCGCGATAAGAAGAGCGATTGGGTTCCAAGTCTTCATTCGGTATATTTCTTATAACTCCGTAAACATAGATGGGAACTTTTAAATTTAAAATGTGCTATACAGTGACATATGTGTTTCAAATGGGAAGGGCTCTGGTGTTCAGCTAATCAGATGCCGTATCACACTCAGCGTTGCCAGCTTGTTACCTCACTCCTTTTATATTTCCCTCTCTCTCTCGCACAGTCATACAACATGCAGGTCTGCTTGGCGCAGACGTAAGGGTAAGCAAATTATATTTTACAAACTTTTACAATGATGCAGTTTCCAAAATCAAAATTGGAAAATAAATTTTTACAAATTATGTATATTTTTAAATACTATAACTGTAATTATAGTTTATTAATTACCTGTTTTTCTATTCCAATGGAATTGCCAGTGGCTCATCCATATTGCTGTCAATTTCACTTCCGAAAAGGCACAATTCGGCATTATCACTGTCTTCATCGTCTGAGTCTTGCAAATTTATGACTATAGGTTCCAAAATTCGGTCACGTGTTATTTATTTCTTAAAATCGTCATCTTGAAGGTTTTCTGCATGCGTTACGCAGCTTTCCTAGTCCTGTTGTGTCACCTGTCAATTTCTTCCTGAACAAGTCGTTCAACGTCCGTCAGTTTAGAAGTATTATATCTGATTGCAAAACCCTTTTTTATTTGAGCCCGCACCAACTCAATTGGATTATATTGGCAGTGGTGAGGTGGGAAGTGTTATACCTCGTGTCCCACTTCAATTGCAAGTTGATCCAGCTGATACACTTTTTCCGTGTTTTAAAACGAAAGTATTCTTTGCAATAACTCATTTTTAGTTTCTGTTTCCGAAAATTAAATCTCCCTCTTTTGTAACCATTCAACAATTTCGTTTTTTCTGCTGGCCGAATTTGGCATTTTATTTGCAATAACCGAATGATATAGTATAATAACGCTTCCCTCTTCTAAATAATTTAAGAATCTGTTTAGAAACCATTCTTTAAATGTATCAGCTGTCATCTCTTCGTGAGAGTCTGAGGTATCTTTGGAGAGCAAAATCCATTTGCTTTCTGGCAGGAACCCTGTCTTAGTAGATCCAGTATGACAAATGATGAGCCGACTGCCTTTTCCAACAGGTGCCTTTAGGCCACCCATTTTTGTGGAGTATTGCCAGATTGACTTTTGAGTGTTGGTTTTATTTACCCATGTCTCGTCTAAGTAAAAGGTAGGCCTCGCATCACCAGAATGTCTAATTTCATGCATTTTGCGTAAGAATTTTAATCTTGCCGCAACAGTGTTACTCCTCACCATTAAAAATTGACGCCCATCATTTGTTTTTCTGTACCTGAACCCTAATCCCCTCAAAATTCTGAAAGTCGATGTTGTTGACCCAGTGTATGAACTTTTGGTTCTAAGAGCGCAAGTTATTCTCTGTATAGTTGGAAATTCACTTTGGTCATAAAACTCGAACACAGTTCTACGTACAACGTCCTTGTCAAAGTCACTTAAATTTGTAACCCTCTTCGGAGGACATGCTTCCTGGGCGATACAAACACATGGGCACCACACGCTTCAGCAGTAAGCCGTTGAGCATTTTTGAAATCGAGCTGATTTCTATATTTCGCATTACCCAATTTTTTGAAGAACGTGTACACCTTAAAAAAATACTTCGAGCCTGACTTCGCAAAATCTGCCTTTTTGACTCGCCACTAAATTCACTGCAAGAAGTCATTGCAGTATTCAAGTCTCAGTCTACTGTTGTGTAAAGAACAACTGAATGATATTGATCTGAACTCTCCAGAGTAAATAAACACTTCTTATCCAGCATTCATTCATTAGCATAAGCATACAGCATTCCCCAGGCGAACAGGAAACGATGTGTTTACTCTTTGTCGAATTTAGCACCTTGACTTATTCACAGTAATTCTTTTATCCGTCATGTCAGTAGTTTAAATTACAGTTCGGAGTAATTAAAAGTATATGTACATACATACATATAAACCACTTTGAAGTCTCTGGGGTAAATAGAGATTACGAACCATTCATAAACAAAGATATAATGTGAACAGACACGTTCTGCCAGGGCTGCAGGAAATTTCTTGTTTCCTTTCGCACGAATTGGATGATTCAAAGTAATTCTTTTACCACGTCATGTCAAACTTTTACGTTTTAGTTATGAGTAATTACAAATATACGTACACGCATACATGCCAACCAATAATGAGTGCTTACGTCGCGATTATTGTTATAGTACAGGTAATGGTGGTTTATTTATTTGTATTAGAAAAACTATTTGAGCTAAAAGTATGAGGCTTTCATGATTATGTTACATACATTACTCTCTACCTTCCACATGGATCAGTTTTGGCAAAATCTGAATTTTTGTGTTAGCGCGAATAGTATTTCATACAGATTGATTAGGTTGGCGTTCGTCACACACCGCTTAGCAGGAATGCAATACGACAGCACCGCAGGACGCTGATTGGTTGCTCACCTAGTAGCTTTCAAGGACAAACACCTTCCCATTTGAAACACATAATAGTGGCTAGTACGCTAAGCTTTATCATGTCCACCATATTTCGTTTTTATCAATTTCGAGGTTAATTAGCTAACCAGTTTACAACAATCGTATGTTAGAATTAGAATTTTAGTTCATCCTTGGCAACATACAGATGTTATGAGGCACGTCAAAATGTATAAACACAGTATATACATAAAGTCAAATTGATTACATACAATATACACGGTAAGCAGTTTTTCTATGGTTTCATGTGGTATTTGCATAGACTAATTTATTTCAAGAAATGTCATAATATAAATATTACAGGTTTGTGAATGTAGTATGCTCCTAGTGCTCGTTTACATGGTTAAAGTTCTAAAAACTCACTAACCGTATAAAAACAGTGTGCATGCAAAAATTTCTTAGTCTTACTCTTAAAGTGCTTTAATGATGCAACTTGTTTAAATTAATTTAAAAGTTTATTACATAACGTGATCCCTTTGTAGTTAAAGCTTATACCAGTTTTCTTCGATGTAGTACACATGCGATGTTGAATATACTATGATGATGCCCCACGTTTTGGTGACATGTGGAATGGTATTTCTTTGTTTTAGTTTGAATTGGTCCTTGAATATTGTGTACCACTTTTTCAGCACAATCTTTTCCCATCTTTTTGTGCGGCTATCAGTTTCTCCAGGTCACCAATTGTATCATCTGGATTACATTCTACTCTAACTTTCTTTCCTAGTCAATCATTGCAGGATACCTCCAGCACACCGACAAATCCTTACTTCCTTAATAAATAGTATTTGTTACCTACATAATATTTCTTACTCCTGTACGTCCACTCTTCGCTATATAAACTTTAATTTTCTACGCGTCCTTTTTCCACAGGGGAGATTATTGATTTTTCCCTCTCCATAGCAACCGTTCATTTCTTTATACTAACGTCACTTGTACCAACCAATATACATATTTTGCTTATTTTTTTTAGAATTTCACTTCCACATACTGAAGAACATAAACATTATAATATTTTTAGACATTTTTAAATTCTAAATAACACTACCGCACCCCAACAGGAGGGTTCGACGCACCAAGTGGGCTCGACAGTTCAAGTGGTCCCGCCCCCCCTGTGGAACCGATGCATCAAGCTAGCCCGAATTTTCAAGTGGGCCAGGCTCCAGTTGGGCCCGAAGCACCAAATGGGGCCGACAGTTCAAGTGGGCCGGATGCAGTAAGTGTCCCCGACCCACCAACTAAGCCCGAAAATTCAAGTGGTCCCGGCGCACCAAGTGTGCCCAACAATTTATGTAGGCCCAATGCACCAAGGGGGCACGACAATTTAAGTGGGTCCGACGCTCATAGCAGGCCGGACTGTTTAAGTGGGCCCGACGCCCCCCGGTGGGCCCAGCGCACCAAGTGGGCATGACATTTCAAGTGGGCTCAAGGCTCCATGTGGGCCCGACGCACCCAATGGGCCCGGCAGTTGGATTAGGCCCGACCCCTCCAGGTGTGCCCGACGCACCAAGTGGGCCCGACAGTTAAGGTTGTTCCGAACCCTCAGGTGGGTCCAACGCACAAAGTGGGCCCGACGCACCAGGTGGCACCGACATTTTAAGTGGGTCCGACTCTCCTGGTGGGCACGACTCCCCCATGAGAGCCAGACGCACGAAGTGGGCCTGTCACTTAAAGTGGGCCCGACCCCCGTCTGGGCCCGAAGCACAATGTGGACCCGACAATTCAAGGGGGCCCGAACCCCCAGGAGGCCCCGACGCACCAAGTGGGCCTGACATTTCAAGTGGGCCCGAACTCGCAAAGTGGGTCCGACGCACTCAGTGGTTCCGAGTCCTTCCAGGTGTCCCGACGCACTCAGTGGACCCTACCCCCCCCCCAAGGTGGGTAGGAGGTACCCAGTTGGACCCTACCCCCAGCCGGCGAGCCAGCCGGCGAGCCAGCCGGCCAACGTTGTTGGGGCAATGCACTGGTATTTAAGCCACACAAAGCATGGACACCACATACGCGTGAGAACACTTGTTGTTTCAGGCATCTGCCGTATATAATAAAGGTTTGGTGCCACGTGATAAGTCAGATTGGATTAGCCCTTTTCAGTTATCTATCAGGTTGTCTATGGCTTACACCTCACAGATCTGCTTTCTAGTCCTTTCTCTATTCTTCTTTCTTATTCTTGTTGCTTTGACTCGTTCAGGTTGTTCAAACAGTTATCTTTGATGTATTCCTGTGTTAAAAACGTCATAATTGAAACACATTTAGGTTTGGTTCCTTTAAGTTATTTAAAAAGAACCCTAAGAAGTCCTAGAAGTTGTAACATTTATTCTTTATTCTAGCTTTATCCTTGAATGTTTGTTTATACTGCCAAAATAGAACTTTGAGAACATTTGCGGAATGCAGTGGTTTCTATAATTTGAGAACACCCTCCTGCTCCCCCCGCAAATCCGTAGATGACACGACTGAGGAAAAAGAGATCTTTGTATTGCAAGCTTCCGTTCCGAACTGTGAAAGGGAATTATTAAAGGGCAGTCATAACTGTTAATGGCTTTTGAAGATCAATGAGGAATTCACTGTATTTCTGTTATACAATTAAGGAACCTTGGTAGCTGCCTATGGTACAACAAATCAATTTTTAGTTTATAGTCATGAAAATCTAGAAACTCTGTGCTTTCAAAATATACATATATGGCTTGCTGGGATTTCCAGTTGACAAGACATTTAATTTGGATATTCTAACTTGGCAAGACACTGCTGTTATGTACATATTTATCTTTACCTGGGGTTTAAGTAACTTGTATTTTTCAAACTTTGGAGAGACTTTTCTCTGCAAAAACTTAAAGCTACATGTATGGCAATCTTACTGCTCATTCCTCAGTCAAAGAACTACTGATTAACCACCAAATTGTTACTCAAATTGCTTATCATAATTTATCAACAAGGTATATGCTTGTAAAATTTGATATAAGTTCTTTGATCATGATGCAAATTTTTTAGACGGCAGACATTTTCAAAAGCGGGAAGCAAATTGAGATGGAAATTGTAAAGAGATGCGAGTACTAAAGCATATAAAAGATTCAATAAAAGTAATTCACAGTTTTGGAGAAATGTGTACCACAATACTTCCATAATACTATCAATTTTAAAAATTATAATTTTGTTTATGATAGGTTTGCAGCATTGCCTTTTAGCACACAATGGTAATTTTACATTTTGTTAAAATATTGCTGTATTTGGTGTGAAAGTTTCATTTCACTGTTCTAAATGGTTGTTGAAGAACTAATAATCGAATTTGGCTCTAACTGCCTCATTAGCACATCAAGGCGTCTGTTTTGCCTTATGATAGCAACCTCTGGCTTGCCTTTTAAAAATATAAGTATCAACCTGAACAAGTACCAACTCTTGTGGTGAAGCTGTACTCTCTTGTCTATTCTCTGTGGCATTATTTATTAAGTAGATGTTGGTATGGCTAGTGGACCCGGAATGAGGATAGATTCGTGCTTTGTGCACGAGGCTAACATAGCGTGGCACTTGTTCTTGCTGAACCTTGTTAGGGAATAGACGCATAGCAGGATATAGCGCAACCACATCTCTTCTGAATCCAACTTAAAAGGTAAATGTGTTTTTGTTTATTGTAATTTTATCTAAAGTTTATTAAATGTGTCAAATCAAAGTAATTGTCGTTTTTGTTTTAAAATGGTAATTTAGATGCCACCTGATAAAACGATCTTTTGGTGTACCTAAGCCTTCATGCTATTCGAATTGACTCTTTAATACCATCTAGTTACGTTCCCTCTAGTTCCTAATTAAAGTCAATTAAAATAGTTACGACAATCTATTTCAGTATTTCAACACTTGACTACATAAATTTATATTTGAGTGATTCTACACTTTCTTAGCATTTCAACGTTTCTGCATTTCATTCCTTACGTGACAATCTTTTCTGTATTTCTCTCACTCTTGTTCACTTAACTATTCCATAACACTTTTTCTCATTAAAATGATAAAGTGTACGCTAATATTTAGAGCTGCATTCACTACTTTTATTCTTAATTGTTTGATTTTTTCCCAATTACGGTGTTCTGATACATACTAAAAGTTTTCTGGGGGGAGGGGCTTATACGAGACTGGGGAGCTGCTATGCCAGTTCTTGTTTGGTTTGGAATGCATAAGGAGAGAATGCTCCAAACACTCAACAAACTAACAACACTGGGCTGTTACTGTACTTTTAATGCAGGTGTTATAGTGGAACCAGTGTTCGCCTTGTATGGGGTCTACAAATTCTAAGTTGTCTATAACTAGACCGCGAACTAAGCGCAGTTGGAGGCGTGGCTTACCAACTCTAGCTTTGCCCCTCTACCGTAATTTCAGATTGCCTCTCCTCCATCGCGCGCGTTGCACTGTTCATCTGTTTCACTCGCTTTCACTGTTACATTCACTCTTTGTATTCTCCGTTTAGTTCCTCAGGGTTTTAAGAAACTATGATTCCACTTATTTGTTGATCCATTGTGAGGTCATGTCCGAGGTAATTATTTTCTGTTAACTTTGAAAATCAAAACATTAGAATACACGCGTTTGGTGTGGTCTGCGCTCTGTCATATGCAAGAAGGGAAGGGTGGGAGTCACGTGGTGCTTAGATGGCCGAGAAGAGGAGCAGGCTCTCCTCGCGCATGCGCGTATCGACTGCATTTTGTTTGCGGTCTACCTGTAGGAAAGCAAGCTGCTGTATGAGAAACAAAGGAATGATCAAAGTATTCTTTTATGTTTATTTTATGAAAGCAATGGAACACTACGTGCGTTTTCAGAAACTAGAAGGTGCCTACAATGGCGGTGGAGTTACAACCAATGTCAACCAAAATAATGGCAAATCAGAAACTGTCAACTATTGTTTAGTGAACAATGAAGATTAATGAGAGCGATCTTGCAGCTAGGCGACGGGTGGCCGATTGATCGGAGGGAGGGAAGTTATCATAAGCGATTTATGGACATTCTTGCAATTCTCTCACTTCATTTTTTTTAGGTGTTACTTATTATAGGTTTGTGTATAGGTCGCAGCTTCTGAGTTGTCTCCATTATATCTATCCTTTATATTTTACTTAACAAATTTACATTGTGTCTATTTGTGTCCAATTGAGATATGATAATATTTAAAGTTAAATACCTACTTTTGAAAACACATAATAATAAAGATCATGTGGACAACTAATCCATATTAACTCCTTGTTCCATTTATCGCGTTACAGCCATCATGATGTTAAAAGACAACTTCGTATGGACCAGACGAACGTGCGTGTACAACGCAGTGAACAAGATTACCAGAAACTTCTACCACTAGCGTTAGAGCTGTGTTGGTCGTCTTCCAGGTTTCATAATTTACCTGGAGGGGAAATTCACCTGCATACTTTAAATCTAGCTCTGTAGAACGGCTCTCCTCTTTCTCCCAACTTCCTTTTCTGAAGTTATCTGAAATTTTGTGCACTGGGGGCGTGATTTTCAGCTTCACCTCTTAGTGGACTTGGGGGAAAGCGCATAAACCGTACCTTAAAAGGATGCGGATGATCATAAAATAAAATGGTTCATTTAAATGAAAGTGTTTAGTTAGCAGGTTGAGCTCCTTTTAACCTCTGGATATGCTATCCTAGCTGAAGAACTAGAGAATAAGTTTTCCTACAAAAGTTTTATCGTTAAAAGTAGCAGTTTTAATGTCAGTCGAACGTGCCCTAATTTTCTCTTATTTTACCTCCTCTACCACGTACATACAGGATTGGCATTCTGCGAAGAATTCCATAGCATTATTTTACTGGAATTTCAAGCTTGGAAGTCCCAAAAATAAAATAACTACTTCTATAAAATAGTAAACGCCTCTCTTCTCCTGAACAGCGTAACTCTAAAAAGATTGGTTAAAAATTTAAAATATTTAAATGAAGAGTTTCCCAATTTACGCTTTACATGGAAATTATTCAAATATTTTGTTTGTTTTTGTTTTCAAAAATGCCTCTGGTGCCTTTGATTTAAATCAAGGCAAGATTTTCCCACAAATAAAATGTGTGTCTTGAATTTTCATGAATTGGCCTCAGAACTCCTCTTAAATATAGACAATCGTTATGTTAAGCAAAACAGTAAGAGACAAAGTCTCTTGTAGATCTCGCAAAGGGACACCAATTTATGCAATTTTCCAGCAAACGTAAGTATTTCCCAGTTATTCCTTGTCATTAGTATGAATTTTCAATATTTACAGGGTTCTCTGTGAGAAGGTGTTACCTTTTGTTTTGTTCTTGTGTTGCTCACCCGAAGATGATATCCTTTGGCGACATACTTCTTAAAACTTTTAACTTCCTTGGAACCTTACAGTGAAATATGCAACGGTCAAATGTAAGGATTTCGAGGCTAACAAAATTTTATTGAAAAGAGAACATTTATGAAGATAGTTTGTTAAAGAGGGCTAGAATAATAATTCAAGGGAGTGCAAGAAATTAAACATTTACAGCCTTTGGACTCTCTGAAGGCAAAAGAAAAAGGTTAAAGGTTAAATTTAGTATTTAAGTGTAGAATCCTCAAAGAATGAGACACAACGATGCTGAAGAATATTATCCACCCCATTTTAAAAATATTCAAACATTTCAATTATTTATTTATTCTCCAAATGAAGTAACTCTGTTTTACCAGTAAGGTATGTTAGGGTTCTAGTCACAAAAACAGATAAATATAAAGATCAAAATAACTGAACATGATAATAGTTATAACGTTTTAAAAATTTGGCCAATAAAGTACTCAAAGGCTAAAGTGCAAAATTTTTTAAAGACTCATTAATCAAAGGTGCTTGAAGATCTGTATTACTCGTACAATATAAAATATTAATTAAGATTATATTTCTTGTTGGAATGAAGAGCTCATCTACGAGGGCTGTTCAATAAAGAATGATCACAGTCTTTTTGACAACGTACCTTTACTCATCCACATAATTTTGATTGTCCTCAAAATAGTCTCCCCTGAATGCGATGCACTTGTCCCAGCGTTTCTGGTACTCCTCAAAGACATGCTGGAAACCATTCTTTGAGAGATCCTTCAAAATCGCCTCCGCAGCCTTCACCACTGCTTCTGATGAGAGGTAATGCCGCCCACGAAGGCGTTTCTTCAAGTTAGGGAATAGAGAAAAGTCACATGGGGCTAAATGCGGATTATAGGGAGTGTGAGGGATGTACTCGACGCGACAGCATTTGCAATATGCGGCCGCGCATTATCGTGGTGTAGCATCCAGCCTGCTTTATGGAAATGTGGTCTTTTGCGCCTGATATGGACTTGAAATGTTTCAGGACATCCGTATAGTACTGTCCAGTTACTGATGTCTGTGCAGGTACAACATGCTGATAAACAATTCCATGAATATCAAAGAATGAGATGACCATAACTTTCTCAGCAGAATCAAGCATTTTTGCTTTTTGGGGGGTTGGTGATGATGGAGATTTCCACACTGAGCTTTGCTGTTTGCTCTCGGGATCAAAATGATGTAGTCAAATTTCATCAGTAGTGATTACGTTTGATAGAAACTCCGTATCTTCCTCTAACATGAAATTTAAGTACATGTTACCTCCATTGCAGCGGTAGGCGATACTGAACATGCCTGAACTTGCCTGGTTCTCACAGGCGCGAACCAGGAGTGTCAACAATGAAACTACTACGGCGTGTTTGCTTCACATTAAGCTAACATAATATAATAAGATTGAATTTTAGTGCGAAAAATTATGACCGTCAAAAAATTATGATCATTCTTTATTGAGCAGTCCTCGTAAATATTAAGTGTTCAACACTTTCATCAACACTTCCACATTTACATAGGTATCCACCAGGAGAGTCTATATGGAATCTGCCCTCCTTGGTGGCGTCTCTACCTCACGTTCAAGAGGTCCCGAGTTCGAATCTCGGTCAGGATGAGTTACCTTGATAAGGTTTTTCCAGGGTTTTCCCTTATCCTTCAAGACGAATGTCGGGTAACTCTAAGCTCCTTGGACCTCGGACTCATTTGAGCATCATTTCAGCCAATTCATTCAAAGTCCGATATGACTTAACGTTGGAGGACGTAAATTACACACACACACACACACACACACACACACACACACACACACACACACACACACACACACACACACACACACACACACACACACACACACACATATGTATGTATGGAATATTCGAAAGTAATTTTTACATTTCGCATGTCCGGTAGCAAACTGGGACAAAATAAAATTAGGTGAAAAGTTCTTGCAGATTACACGGTCATTAACAGTAGGAAAAAATAAATTTCGAGTGATTTGTCCTTTATCACCGTTTATCCAAGTGTTGTTCCACATTTCAATTTTTTTCTATGTTTTTTTAACATATGAGATTGTAGACTCTTTATAACTGAATTGCTTTTGGTATAATGCATAACGTTTAGCAATTTCATCTGCCCTCCCATTTCCATGTATACCCATATGGCACGTGATACACCTGTGATTGGCGTTCGTTATAATATCATTCCTTATTTTGATAGAAAGCGATATGTAGTATATTTATCTCCGATAACACTGACAGATGCCTTGGAATCACTGCGACACCACTCCACTGCTTGATTCAGTGCAAAAAGTTCGGCCTGAAATATAGAGCAAATGGGTGCAAGTCTATCTTCTATAAAGCTGCTCCACATTGTTTATATATAACACAACCAAAGCGCATCCCACACAAGTTGGATTCTCTGGATGATCAGAATATCGTGAGTCATCAGTGTAGATCATGTAGTCGTGTTTGTTTGCAGTTATTCTCGCTGACAATGTTGTCAAATACAGCAGGATGTCCAACTTCCAAGAAATGAGATCTCGGATGAAAGTCGAATTCAAGAACTTGTAGGGAACCTTCATAACCTTTCTTTATGTTATATATCTGTGCACTGAAGATTGCCTATATATGTATGGTTCAATGCCTCCCATTAGAAGTGCAACATCTGTGGAAATCGTTCTATATCCCTTGATTTTTCTTTTAATTTACGTCCTACAACGTTGTCATATCGGACAATAACTGGAATGGGTGAAATGATCCTCAAATGAACTCAGGCTCCATAGAGCTTAGAGTTACCCGACATTCGTCTACATCCCTTGATGATTATGAGTACAAACCCCCTTTTGTATATTCTTGAGTTTACATTGCACACAGCATTTATGTAGTACATCTTGGAATATTGCCGAGCAGAATAGTACAAGAGGTTTGATAGCTCCAACGTACGAAGGCTGATCAACAAAGACTGAGACTGATTTCTTTTTCACATATGTTTATTACTGCAATTCAATGTTTGCATGATCTTTTTCAAAGTAGTCCCCTCCAACTTCAATAGAACTTTTATAGCGTCTCTGCCAGTCCATGAAAACCTACTGCAGACCATTCTTTGTGAGGTCCTTGAGAATCGCCTCTTTTCTTGAGCACTGCTTCAGAGTTCGCAAATCGAATACCCCTATGCTTTGCGTTAAGTGATGGGAACAAAAAAAGAAGTCACAGGGTGCAAGATCGGGGCTATAAGGTGGATGTGGTACACAGGTAATGTTGAATCGAATCAGAAACTGCATGACTTGATATGCGACGTGAGGCCGTGCATTGACACCACCCAGTCCGAGAAAGCTCTGGTAGTTTCTTTGCAATGTGCTTCCTCAGTGTAGCCAATACTGACGTGTAGTATGCTGCTGTAACAATAGTGTGAGGGGGAAATGCATGCTGGTAAATCATTCCATTACAGTCAAACAATGTGATCACCACCACTTTCGCTGCAGATGGAATATTTGTTGCGTCTTTTGGTGTTGGAGAACTTGATGATTTCCACACTGTGCTGGCTTGCTTTCCTTCAGAATCATAATGATGCAGCAATGACTCATCACCGGTGATATGGATTTTAAAAATGCATCCCCTCCATCTTTTTCTCGCGTCACTGCCATTGTCTGGTGTGCGAAATGCACGTAGGGTCTATAAAGTAGAGCATTACTACCAATCTACCAACACGAGAGTGTTGCCGTCTACCGACATTATACATAAAACCCACCTTTTTCAAATATTTATGATACAGATATGAAACTATCACGGAAACTACAGGAAAAAATCAGTCTCAGTCTTTGTTGATCAGTCCTCATATAACATCTTCATCGCTTAAAAGTTGAGACCCCATGCGGAACGTGATGCAATTGACAAACCATTGAGAAGTCTACTGGTTTTTATTTGCACATGGTTGAAGTGTTCTCTAAGTTAGTTTGGGATCTAAAATTACTCCAAAGTAAGACGATTTCTTCACTAAATTAAAATGCTCAAAGATACTTAAGGTATTTTCATGTACATGTATCTAGAATTTGTTTAGAACATCCTCTGAAGCACTCGTCATTCTTAATGAATTTTACAGAAATGATAAATCAGAAGAGATGTAGAAGAGTTTTACTACATAAATGGCGTATTTGACAATACACACTATTTACGTGACGTACTTCTTTGTGAAGTTTACTATTCTAGTGGGATCCATATAAACCTGAACCATTTCAATAGGCCATAAATTTTGAATCAATAATAGAACATAAGTGAAACTTAGGGAGAATATAATACACAATTGGGGGATTACATTACACTATTTACATCTCAGAGAAAATGTTGGAAGTGTCCTCCACCAGCATCTATACATGTTTGTACTAGTCTCACCATATTCTCTGAAGTTTTATGGAGAGTATCCTCGCCAATGTTACTTATTTCGGTTCGAATGGATTCCTTGAGAACATCAATTGTCCGTTGCTCATTCTTGTACACTATTTTTAGCTACCCCCACAAGCAAGTAGAAAAAATACGGTGAGGTTGGGCCAGGGGATCTTCGGTAGGTACGGGTTTGGCGCACCCGGGGTCCCGAGCCAACAGTCTCCCTCGTGTGGGCTCCTCATCGTGACTGAGGGAGACGGTCAACAGACCCACCCACGTGTAGGCCGTGCGTGGAGACGATTAGATTCTTTTTCGATTCTTTTTCGATTCTTTTCTAGTTTAGAGTTTAGGATTTAGCGAACGAAATTTTTAGTAGGGTTTGATTGATGTTTTTTATGTACGTGTATTTTTAATAGGTTTTGTTACACTTGTATAGTTTTTAGAAAGTTTTATATCTGGCTTTTGCCATGACTAGTTTTTTAAAGGGCGCAGATGACCTCCAAAGTTTAGTGCTCTTATATATCATCATCATCTGGGGGCCACAGATCTTTTGAGATTTTTCGATTATCAAAGAAACTGGTTACAAATTCTAGGGTCTCATTAGATGTATACCATGTTGCTCTATCTTGCTGGAAATAACTTTCTCTCAATTCGATATGATCTCCTTAAAACGTCAGAGGTGGGACTCCAAATCAATATCAACAAAACCAAGGAATTAAGAATACGTGCCACTCAATCCAACCCTTTAACTCTGCGCAGCGGCATAATTGAAAGCGTGAAGGAATTCTCATATTTAGGTAGCATAGTTTCCCCATCAAGGTGGTAGAGGTAGTGATGTGGATGTAAGAATAAAGAAGGCAAGATATGCATTTGGGCTGCTAAAACCAATATGGAAGAGTGCTGCTTATTAAAACAACACCAAATTGAGAATTTTTAACTCTAATGTTAAATCTGTGCTTTTATATGGATGTGAAACCTGGAGAATAATTAAAACAATCATAAATAAACTGCAAGTTTTAATTAATAGATGTCTACGAAACATATTGAAAGTATTCTGGCCGGTCCAGATAACTAATGAAAACCTAAGGGGAAAATAAACCAAAAAGCAGTTGAATTAGAAATTTGGCATAGGAAGTGGGGATGGCTGCATGCCCACTAGAAAGGCATTGGATTGGAACCCTCAGGGCAGCAGAGGAATTGGCAGACCCAATATAACTTGGAAGCGAACAGTTCTCGCAGAAGCCAAGAAGATGGCGAAGACCTGGAGTGATATCAGGGAGCTAGCCAGGAATACAGTCAGATGGAGAAGTTTCCTGAGAGCCCTATGTTCCACTTAGGAATGATGGGAAATTTGATTGATTGATTGATTAGAAACTTCAGAGAACATGGTGAGTCGAGTGCAAACATTTAGAGATGCTGGTGGAGGACACTTCCAACATTTTCTCTGAGATGTAAATAATGTAATATAATCTCTCAATTGTGTATTATATTCTCTCAAAGTTGCACATGTATTCTATCATTAGTTCAAAAGTTATGGCCTATTGAAATGGTTCAGGGTTATTTGGATCGCACTATATTCCTTGTCATTGATTTGAATTTTCTAATTCTCTTACCTTTCTCAAATATAATGCCGTTATTCGCTCTTATATGTTTGTCCTGGACATGCAAAGATAATTTAAATTTAATTTTAGCACATAGCGACTTGCTCAAATTATTTGACTATTGCTTAAACTTCCTATATTCCCTGGTTCCTTGAACTTGCAACGAATTAAGTAATGAAATCATTTACATTGATGTTAATCTCGATTACCTCTGATCTATTTAACCTCTTTTAAATTTTCAGTCACGGAATGAGTGTCTTATACATATAACACCGTGTTAGCTTGCGGAATCAGAGGTTCCTTGTGCACATATATCTATAACATAAGTAAAACTGATTTTAGTTTTCATAATTCTAAAATCCCGACTGCGACGCAAAGAGGTCGGCAGAGAGGAGCTATTCGTTTCACCAGTCTTTTCAATTTCATCCTCGAGGTACTCCTGTAAGTTCAGTGGAGACAGATTTATTTCCGGCGAAGCCTCTCTGGGAATACGTGACGACAATCTTAACTTACGACTTTATGACTGGGTTCGCAAGGAGGATTCTACACCTCGACCAATAGAAGATTCTTTGTACTTATTCACCTGACGGGGTGGCTACCGAAAGCGAGGTGTGAGGTAGATTGAAATTCAGTTGTAATTTACGGATGCTCTTTAACTACTTTGTGCCATTCTATAGAGAAAGGCAGCCCCTTAATTGTGTACAACGGGTTCCTTATCAGGCATGAGGTTCTCTTGGGTGGCGTACAGTTACGGGACCATTGACTTTACTTCCCTTCCGAAGCAACCATTCTAGGTACCTTTACACCCGGAAAGGTCCATCACCCTCGGCGTTATTTGACCCCATGATCTCAGGGAACCCGAGATAAGCATGCTAACCCTAGACCACGGAGGACTACGAGGGTGAGCATATAAGCATACTTTAGTTGAACTGAGCAGTGACGAGAGCAGAGAGCAGGACTTTTATTAATTGCCAATTGAAACTCCCTTATGGTGGTTCATTAGGTCCTGGAAGATCTGATGTCTGGAGACCATCTCCGATCCGGAGGACGTGGATTTACAGAAATAACTCCGAAACACCCGCTGACGTTTGGAACTCTGAAACAGCCAACCAGGATAAAAGAGGAAGTGAAATGAGGTGAAATAGAGCGACAGTAAATGCAAGAGACGTTGTCATCCTTTACAGCATTCGCTTACCAACCCGGAGAAATTCGTAAAAAGGAAACGCCATGGATCAAAAAGGTCCACAGCATCTCTTCCATACTTGGAAGATGACAATAGGCACCGAGAAAGAAAGATTATACACAAGGTTTATCAGCAGAAGAAAGACAATGGTTGGGGTCTGCAGTGATGTTACACGATTCCTCGCTTATCTTCTGTGCAACCCAGAGGACATCAGTGTAACTCCAACAGTAGCTAAGCCTGAGCTCTTTTCAATTATTTATAAGAACCTACTGCGTCTACCTCTTCCAGTTAACATAAAAACATTTGTAAAGCAGTCCCATTTGCAGAGGGTTTTCATCCTGAAAGACAGCTTCGAGGAGCGACATGCTTCCTCCTATCTTGTCTACTTTAATAAACCTCATAGACTACATACAAAATGGCGTAAAAATCCTATCCCATTTATTGTGGGCACGCAGCAAAATCACCCAGGCTGTCTGCCAGCAGAATCTTGTCGAGTCATCACTTCAGACCAACCACAGTCTCGTAAAAAAATTCTCAACCCCACTGAAGAAGCCCTTAGCAGTTGTGGACTAAAGGTCTGACACATGTATCTGCAGCAGACCATGGTATGATGCTTCATAAATAACTTGCAGCTATATTGACTCCCGTCGTGGAAGCCTACTCTTCCTCTTCTACTAGATAGCTTGAGTTAGAAAGGTTTAGGCCATATCTTAATCACGAAATTGGTAAAAATCGTCAAATCATATCTAATTAAACCACCATTCGATAGGTGCGTCATCTACCTCTGCTCACAAGAGAACCACGGAAGGAGTGCAGTACTGGAGAGTGCAAATACTGATGGAGTGTTCGATTAAAGCAGGAAAGGGGGATGTTGAAATCACCTCCTTCCACCCGCTGCGATATAATCCCAAGTTTACCTGTGGTTACAGAGTTCCAGTGGTAAAACATCGCTATCACTCTGACGTATAGGAAATCATAAGCATTTGCACTCACAGTGTACTCCTTACTAATTAACTAATGTTTCTTAGGATGACTTCTATGGCACAAATTATGTTTTACAAGGTCTATAATATGTGGTGCAAGAGACTAAGTACACAGTCTAAAAAGATAAACACTTGCTGTGATACTAACTTTTAATATAGTTCATCTTTGAAAAGATTTGTTCGCACATATATGTAGAGCCAAAGACTGCCATTAAATTAGATACGAACGTAACCTCTGATAATCACTGCAGGGCAAAGATTTAAATAATTCCCATCCTTCCTTCTTAGAACATTTTATAGTCATGGAATTTTGCAGTAAAGGTAGTTTCATTGGTAACTCGTGTGGGGCCTCACTACATGGAAACTTCAAAGTAGTGAACAATAATTGGCTATTTGTCTCAATTTTTTCATATATTCAAATTGCGAAGGGAATGTGTCATGTGGTTTCTTTGGAATTTCTGCATACTTTTCCAGTATTATGACGTTTATTGTGTACACGGAACGCAAGCAAGAGAAACGATACAAACCTGCAACTACCAGTTGTTCTTCCCACAGTCGCAATTGTGCCGTAAATAAGATATTTAATTCATTATCAGCGCCCCTCAGAAATACAATTAACCGCGCCTCGTCACATCTGTCCACCGATTCGTCCAGGGCTAGAGAAAAACATGTTAATGACCTTATTTTGTCCTTTCCAAATCACAACACAATTCTTCTATGCGTCTCGTTACTGTACATTTAGAGAAACTGACTGATGCAAATAAATCGACTTAATCGGGAATATTCCTTCACAGCAACTAGCAAGCATTGCTTGATAAATTCACCTCCACTAAATGGTTTCATATTTCCTCCAATAAGTTCCACCAGTTTATAAGGAAGCTGTACCACCTTTTCAACATTAGGGTCATAATTTTTTTAAAAAGATAAATATAAATAAAAAATAAAATGTGTGTTACCAAAGCATGGTATCTACCTATTATATTCCTTTTAACTTTATTCTTTTATGCTCTTACAAAACAGAGTTGTGCAGATAATTTTATTTCTAATTAAACTAAATAACTAATAAATCTAATACTGCTGACTTACAGCAGCTTACAATATGAATCTAACCTATTCAGCAATCTTATACAAATTATACAACTAAAATTTTTAAACTAATCACAAGCATCTGCCTAAAAATAAAGTTATTTTCACTCTTTAATAAGATTGCTGACCTAACCTAAATTGGGTTTGTCATATTTCTTCCTGTTGATCACGAGTTGTTCCATTCTACATCTGCCAGCCTCTATCCTTCCATGGGTGTCCACAGTCGTCATCATAGGTTGATCATAACGTACTCCTCCTGGTCCTGAAGTAGGTTGTCATCTGACTGCTCCACCACTAGTCGATTCAGTTACCATTCCGCCTCAATCTTTCTGACATCCTCGGTTGTTGGTAATCCACTTATCTCATTTATAATGTGTGTTGTCCTCAGTGTCCAAAGTTGTCATCATCGGTTGATCATCACGGGCTCCTTCTGGTTCTGAAGTAGGTTGGGTAGAATCACATTTAACAGGTGCTTTCATTTCTTCCAGTTTTTGTGATCTGGTTTCACCTAGAACAAGGATACGCTAAACGTTAATAGCAACTCCACTGACTACTGCCTCTGTCTCTCGCTGCCTTGGTCACTGGTGTGGGGCAAACAACATGTGTAGGGGAAGGAAGCGTGTGCTGTACAATTGAGGATGCCTGGATTACTACCTATAATGCATTAGTCTTAAAAACACATTTTGTATATTACTTGGCGCCCACGTGCACAAGTGTGGCAGACGACAGTGACGCTCTGGCCCATGTGTTACGCCATATTACATTCAAACAAGTTGTATGCACAAGAGTGGCTTACCAGTAGGTTTTGTTTTGTAGGTTTTGTTCAGTGTTTCTTTGTTGCTATTACTTTTAAATATATAAAGAAAATATGTACGTACCTAAGTAATTTGTTAATAGCTATTGTTTTAACTGCACATGCGGCAAACCCACATACCAGTGTTAAATTGTTTGGAGCCATTAGTTCTCTTATCCTCAGGTGTATGGTTGTATGAAACGGATTTTGGTGGTTGTTGGTCGTTGTATTAATAACACTTGGTTCATTGCAAAATTATTTAGTTTAATTCTTACTAAGTTTGCTTATCGACTTGTATCGGTGACCACCTGTTAGTAGAATTCCTAACAAATTCAATATACTGGAAAGCCTGGATGACTTGTTTAAAGTTACTTCCGCACGGTTTCTATTACTTCTTTATACGGTGACTACTTTGCTGTAATAAACTTCTAATGCTGCTTCCACTTACGCTGGTTGCGCTATTCTTAACTTCCCTATATTTTGGACTTATAAATCTTCGCTTCTCCTTCTTAACGCGCACTCACACGTCTTTCCTCTAGTAGTATCACCGTTTAAGTAGGTTTTTCTTATTTCACGATTCAGTTCGAACCTTATTCTGATCCGCTCTCTAACTTTATCACATGACCAAACTAGCTCACCCTTCTCAAATGTTACATTATTATTGGTTTCTCGTTTATTTCGAATTTTTGCATTGGTTTGCAAAACTTATCTAACTCATTGACGTTCAGCCCACCCTGAGCTGGAGAACGCCTACCCTGAGTTGTTTGTAACGGTGTACATAGTTATCAAATTAGCGAAGTAAATCCCTTTAGCGTTCATGCTCAACTGCATTTTGAAAAACGTTTTGTCCCAACAAATTCCTGGCTGGGAGTATTCTATAGTTCTCAGATATTGAACGTTTACTAGCACAACGATCCTGCCTTCCTGTCCCTCCAAAGTGTGTATACTTTGACATGAATATTTTATCTTTGGCCTGGATGCTAGTATGTATGCTATATTAAATTATATTCTTCCCTTCTTATTCTTTAAGTCAACCGCTATTTTAATCATTACTCTATCCATTCGAATTTCATATTAATGTAACAAGATTTGTATATTAGTTTAGCAAAGCAGTTTCATTAACGTATCTTCTTTTTAATTATCTGATTTCAATTAATTCGCCGCCTCCTAATCGCTACTTGATACTGCAGTTACGCACAACTTACTGCTATAGTGATTTAAAAATCAATACTTTTAGTAAACTTGTATGTAAGTCCTGGTAAATTGATAACGATTATAAAGAATAGATTTAAAAAAAATATATTTTCTGTTGGCCACATTGTGGGCACCAAGAAGTGAATCTCGTCTTTCCTGGAAACTATAGGCTAATTTATTTTCACGTCGTTTTATAAGGTGGTAAGAATATAACCCTAGAGGAAAATATATTGCTACTTTAATAACCTCATTTTTAGCTCTTCAGATAGCTATAAAGGCATAAAAACAAGAGTAAATGAGGAGAATAAAGCAAAAGGGAAAGAAAGGTTACAAAATCAAAGAAAGAAGATAATATAGAATATAATATTACATGGAAAAAGCGATAAAAGATAATGGATCATATTAAGAATACCGGAGTAATTTTTGAATGAAGCATCTCTCACGTTCAACAATTACTGCCCGAAAGGCAATAAGATCTTTTAATACAGGGCCATTAACGCTACATCACGATCTTTACGGCTGAGTTACTTCTCTCTAATATCCTTAGCCAGGAAAATGGGTTCACCTTCTCTCGCCTTTCCTTACAAGATAATGCAGCTGTCTGAAACGCGAGCTAAAGTATGTCTCCTTCTGGCCTCCATATGTTTACAACAGTATCATTTAAATATGAGCGCACCTCAGTAGCGTAGATGGTAGCATGTCTGCCTGACGTTCAAGAGGTCCCGAGTTCGAATCTCGGTCAGGGTGAGTTACCTGGATAAGGTTTTTCCGGGGTGTTCCCTTATTCTAAAAGACGGATGTCGGGTAGATCTAGGCTTCATGGACCCTGGGCCTAATATTTAAGTATTGTATTCCAGCGAATATCTACAGGAAGAGCCAAAAAGGCACTGAGAACACTAAGTAGGTTGTGCATGGTAGCACACAGATCATTTCTAAGGACCCCGAGTCCGGAAACGCACGTTTTGGATCTGTAGAACATCCAAGTTAGAGAACTGTTGCCCTAAGTGGCTCCAGTTTGTTTTGGAGTCCTAAAGAGCTGTGCAACCCTTTAGCAATCGACGTCACCGTAATAACATTACTGCGCATATGCTACATTCCTTCACTGCGAATGAGGTACGTTGGTTGTCTTCAAGTGCAGTGCAGTGATATTCTGTAAAAGTACAAAACAGCAGAGACGGCCTACGTGGTACTCGCATACAGTTAAGCGCAGAGGTTCTACTCCCATTAGTCCTGGACCCGTAGGACCAAGGACCCGGGCCTCCTTCTACCCGGGAGTGTTGGATACTCCGGGGCTCTTTCCATTGGGCAATACCTGATTTCTTAAAAAGCCCCCCCCCCCGCTGAGCACAAGACGGGATGGAAGTGGATACGCCACTTACGTGCGTCAACCCCGCAGGGAAGACTACCGATAACTTCGGTGGGGCGGAATGGTGATCTAGCACACCTTCTACTAGCTCTGCAGGCTAGTACCCGGTACTTATTAGGCAACCCTCTACTCCCTCCGGGCGGTCGTAGCCTGGCCGGAAGTACCCATTTACCCGTGCGTGTCGGGAACACACTGCCCCCTCGAGTCCAACCCAATCCGAACAACTCCCTTACGGGAGGGGCTCGGCATGTTCGGCCCGAGGTTCCTCTAGTAATGTCAGAGGTACCACGAGTGCTAAGGGTCCGCAGCGCCCGTACCTTGGCAGCTGAAGGGGACGGATCCCCTCCCCTACGGGAGGTACTCGCATACAACCAAACAGTTTCCAATGGTGGAGCTGCTGCACGGTTGTATTGCGGAACGTTTTCTACACATAAACCCCAAATCATTATACGTTACGGGTCATTGAGAAACGACTAAGAGGCCGGACAGTTTCACGTACTGAAGCATTAGTAACTGGTGCTTGTTACATATAGTATTACGTGTTTCAAATGGGAAGAGTTCTCGACTGTAGCGAATCAGATGCGTTAGAGCCATCACCGTTGCCACATCGTTACCCCAATCCTTTTATATTTCCCTCCCTTCTCTAACACACTTGCGAGTGTTCTTGCCACTACACGTAAGGGAACGTAAACTGAATTTTCCAAAGTTTTATAATAATGCTCTTGTTGAAATCACAATTACAATACGGATATTCGTATGTCGTTTAAATATTTATTTTCAAATTAATTATAGTTTATAAATTACTCATTTTTATAATCCAACGAAAATACCAGCGGTGCATTCGTATAGCTGTGAATGTTACTTACGTTAAGAGATAATTCATCATTGTCATTGTCTTCATCGTTAGAGTACTACACATTTGTCATGATAGGTTCCAAAATCTCGTTACGTGCTACTTCTGTCCAAAAGTCGTCCTCTGGTAGTTTATCTGATGTCTCGCGCAGTTTTCACAGCCTTGTTGTGTTCCTTGTTAATTTCTTCATGAATAAGTCGTTCAACTTCAGTCAGTTTAAAAATATTATTTCTGTTTGGAACATAACTTGAGCCCACATTAAACCAATTGCATTGTTCTGGCAGTAGTAACAGGGACGGTGGATCCTGTCTCATTGATCCAGCTGATACACTTTCATGGAAGACTAACTAAATAATGCTGCTTTTAACTCTCTAGAGTAAATAGAGATTGCGAATCATTCATAAAAAAAGATATGTTACCAGACACGTTCTGCCAGACAGCATGAAGTGTATTGTTTCCTCTCATCGAATTTAACAAACAGCTTGGCTTATTCAAAGTATATTTCTTCTATCACGTCATGTCAAATGTTTACGTTTCATTTCTGAGTAATTTCAAATACACATTCACGCATACATGACAACCAATAATGATGGCTATTCATTACAGTGCTACGTCACAATGCATTGTTATAATATAATGGTATCAACTTTATTTGTATTAGGAAAACTATTCGAGCTAAAAATATGGACATTTCACGGTTATGTTAAATACATTATTCTCTCCTTCCTTACGGATCAGCTTTTGCAAAATCTGAATTTTCGTCTTAGCGCGAACAGTATTTAATAAAGATTGATTAGTTTAGCGCTCGACACACACCACTTAGGGGGAATTCAATACAACACCGCAGTACTCCGATTGGTTGCCCCTCTAGTAGCGCTCAAGGACAAACATCATCCCATTTGAAATACGTAATAGTACACCTGTAATACTGTACTAATGCCGAATCTTTACAATGTTTTCACCCAAAGCGTGATGCGGGTCGTCCCCGTTGGACTCGAGCACCACATTTTGAGGAGGATATGTGAAAACTGTTCCAAGGGAAAGCATCCATCGGCAGTCGGCAGGTGGCATAGAGGCTGCAACTGCTCAAAACGTCGTGTGGCATGTTGTTCACGACCAGCTGCTCCGTTCATATCATCTGCAAAATGTCAACACATTACTATACTTTATCTCACGCTAGTTAAATCCTGCTGTAAACAACAAGGTGCAGCTGACTCAACTCGCCACTTATTAGACGCTACATGCACGCACGTAACTTTTGCAACACTAGCAGCATATATAGCAGTGGTAAGTTCTAGGAAATAAATAGAGTTGGGTTACACATTAACTTATTAAATCTATGACTTGGTCCATTTCTGAAAAAATAATCATGAACTCTAGTGGTGTACTGTTAATGGGAACAGTGCCCGTATTCTTAGTGATTCACAATCAGCTCTACTCGCTATTAATGATAAATACAACTTAAATTCATTAGCACATGAAATCAGAACCTTGCTTCAAAACCATCCAGGACATATTTGCATAGGATGGGTTAAAGGACACAGTGGAATTTTAAGTAACGAGAGAGCTGATTGCTTGGCTAAGAAGGTTGCAGAATCCAATCTTCCTGTGACATACTCTTTATGTCCTATTTCTACTGTAAGTAGAAGAATGGAACCAACAATGGCTAACAACTCCAAATGGAAGTTTAACAAAAACATTATTTTTTCCTAGTGTATATGACAGAGGAAAATGTGAAACTCTTGTACCAAATTTTGTTTTGACACAATTTTTAAGTGGAAATGGTAAATTTGGTGAATACTTATCACGTTTTCACTTAACATCTAACCCCAAGTGCATGTGTGGTGAAGAATTTCAAACTGTGGTTCATCTCCTTTTCTGTTGTCCCATTTTCTGGAGAGAAAGACAAGAATTAATATTCAAGCTAGACTCTCTAGGAACTGAATTTTCTGCTCCGCTCACATCTTTGCTAATGAAGCCACAACAGTATAAGTACTTCATGATGTTTATAAACTCAGTGTTTAAACGTCTGAAATAGTTTCAATTAATATGCATCAGATTATAACATATTTTCTTCCTTCTAGTATTTAAAATATTTTTGTTGAAATTGTGTATTTTTATGTATCAACTCTAACCCTAATATACCACTTTCATGATGTTTATAAACTCAGTGTTTAAACGTCTGAAATAGTTTAAATTAATATGCATCAGATTATAACATATTTTCTTCCTTATAGTATTTAAAATATTTTTGTTAAAATTGTGTATTTTTATGTATCAACTATAACCCTAATATACCACTGTGTAAAATAGGGTTCATAAATATGGATAAATAAAAAAAGAAAAAAACTCTAGTGCGTATAGCACTTTTCGTAAAATCGTCGTATTTCTCCACGCGCTGTTTGCATTTATGTGATTTTCCCGGTGTTCTTAGAGCTCCGGATGCTTGCTGTTCCATTCCAACACCATGTACTACCTGCAGAAACACATAGATCATTAGTTTATTTCTCAATGTTTTTATAGACGATTCCGGGTTTCTTTCCTTAAGCACCGCAAAACAATGCGCGATCATTCGCCTCTCGCCACTTTTTGAAGGTTTGACTCGATTATGTTTCATTTCGGCTGAAGCACCGGGCTGCTCCATGATGAAAAGCTTACTGATTCTAAATTCAATAGCATCTTATTCAGCATTCAACTCGATAAAGACCTCGTTGCGAGAGAGCTGCCTGGTATAGAAATGCAAAAATATTATATAATAGCAGTGTCCTTTAATATTGTTAAATAAAATGCAGCTTAATTAACCATAAGTTAATAGTGTGTATAATTTCACTTGTCTTCTGTCTAATCTGTATATAGTATGTAGAACACATCTTTGTGGTGTGTGAGGCAGAATGATAAAATATCAGGCTATTACGTTTATAAGAATCAAAACATTTGCATACTTTTCTCTCTCGTAAATTAGCTCGCACAGAGCAGTGATCAGAAAACTCAAGAATTGTACTAAAGGGAGGGGTTTAACGTACGCATCCAAATAAAAGAAAACGCCTATTAACTTCGCTAAGCCAATCACCAACTTATCCGCTTTATGTCCCAATATCTCTATCTCTGTCTCTCTTTCCGCTCAGATGTTTACAGCAGGATTAAACTAGATTGAGATAGATTATAGAGGACTCCTAAAGAGGAGTACAGCTTGCAGAGTGGTATTTACAACAATGCATACAGCAGCCACAGTTCCCGAACTTGGTACTAATAGCAGCAAATGCACGTTTACGCGAGACGGAATTTTAAATTTGCCTAACATGCATGTTTGTGATGACGAAAATCTACGTGCGCAGGTCGTTCAAAGTCACCAACACAGGTATAGTATTAAGCTATGGTCTGGAATAATTGCTGACCACATCAATATTCAGCATGTACTCCCAAACAGACTAACAGGAACCTATGTATCTCGTATGTATAAGAGATAATTTTCCTACCTTATTGGAGGACGTCCCACTGCACATTCGGCAGGTAATGCAGCTGCATCACGATGCAGCTTCAGCACACTTTGACAGAAATATGCGGAATTACCTCAACGTTGTATACCGCAATCTATGGATTGGTAGAGGACAACCAGTTCCATGGACAGCACGATCACCAGATATGACACCACTGGACTATTTTCTGTAGGTAGTATGAAAACCAAAGAGTACGCTACTCCTGTAGCGTCAGAGGAGGACCTCATTGCTTGGAGCGATTGACATTATTTTAGGTCAACCTCATTTATTGGAGCATGTATACTAGCTCAACGACGCCGATGTAAGCTCTGCATTGACGTAGGAGGTATCCAATTTCAATACCGCTTGACTTTTAATTTACTCCTCCATCATGAAGTCATATCGAATGCTGAATGAAATGGTTTAAATGATGCTCAAATAAGTTGAGGGTCCATAGAGCTTAGAGTTATCCGACATTTGGATAAAGGAACATCTTGAAAAAATGTCTTACCCAGGTAGCTCAACCTGATCGGTTTTCGAATTCGGGACCTATTGCACGTGAGGCGGGCAGAACCCCATATATAACATAACATTTATTTGTGATGCATACCGTTTGTTCGTTGTATTAACGATAAGTTTTTTGTTTTGTAATTTACGTCCTCCAACGTTAAGTCATATCGGACGATGAATGAAATGGGTGAAATGCTGCTCAAATGAGTCCGGGGACCATGGAGCTTAAAGCTACCCCACATTCGTATTTCAGATTAAGGGAAAATCCCGGAAAAAACCTTATTCAGGTAACTCACTATAATCGATATTCAAACTCGGAACATCTTGAACGTGAGGCAGACACGCTACCATCTACGCTACCGAGACGGGCCAAAGATAAGTGGAATGGACTTTGAAGGTGTACTGTACCGAAAAGTGCGTTTCCGAAATTGTGTTGCTGCTTGGAAAAATGATCCGTATGTCATCCTGCACAACATACTGAGTGATGTCTGTGTTTTTTTTGTACTCACCCTGTATAGCTGTACTGCAGCAGCTTTTATCAAACACATATAGCTACGTATATGGAAATGAAGTTAATGCAGTGTATACTAATCCTTAGCGGAAAATGTACACATAATCACAAAAGCTTCACTAATTTAAAGCGAAAATTGCGATTAGGCGCTAGGGATGTTATAAGCAGATTTGCAAATTACAAACTCGTACGTAAAATAGCAGTCCATATGCAGAACTTCGGCTTATAAATGTAAATAAGAATCAACGTAAAAATATTTTATTAGATGTATGAGCTTTTTTATCAGATTTGCAATTCGTACTTTCATATTTGTTATTAAAATTAAAATAGTTGACTATAATCTGTCTAAAACGGAACAATCCTTTTGAAAAAATGAAGGTGTAGAAGGGGACAGAAATACTTTAACGGAACGCTGGCAGGTTGCAGAACGGTAGAGTAAAATTAATAGATTTTGATAGAACGGACGCCCGCCTTTTTGTGTTCACAGCAGGATTGTCGTTTGTCAACATTAGAAGAAAGACAAAAAGACACCGAATAAAAACTTTGTGCTTTGTCCAATTTTCAGTGTTGGCCGTTCAGTTCTAAACTACTCTTTTGCTAAGCTGAGTTAGTTCAAATATTTCCTAGACCATCAGTGTGAGGTGGTCCGGCCCGGAGCGAACCACGTCGAGCTCTCCCTTTTGCTCAACGCCTCACAATAATGTTGCAGACATGGCCTCCAAAACTGGCATTTGTGAATACAATCCTGCATTAAGATTTCAAAATGCTTAATCGGCGATCCTCCAAAACAACGTTCTCCACTCGCTGGATCATGTTGTCAGACCGGCTGGTGCGAGGCCGTAACTGTCTTGGTTTGTTGTCACACGATGTTCCGCCTTCATTGAACTGTCGCACACAAAAGCGCACATTTGACACATCCATGGTACCACTATCCCATGCCTCACTCAACTGGCGATGAATTTCAATAGGTGGCACACCACGAAAATGGAGAAACTAAAGATTACACTTTGTTCTGACAATGAAAACGTCGCCATTTTAATTATCAAAACCAGTCCTAATTCTCGTTGTTGCCACTAGAGTTGTATGCACTGTACAGTGCTGCCATCTCTGTCACTCATTCGGAAAGAGTCCACGTTTAATTCTAAAAATAAAAACAGAAGTTTCTATTTGGTCCCAGTCCTGAAAACAAATGGGAGTGTGCAACTTGAACGCCCCTCGTATTGACTCATCTATTGCTTGTGTCTCATATTTAATAGGTCGTGGTTCTATCACTATCTTTTCTGATCCCTGAGATTTTATTAAGCCAGTACTTAGAATGACAGAATTTTCATCTCAGGAACTTCTTCCATGGTTTTAACTCATTTCACTCTTCATTCCCTTGGTTTTTCAGTGCTTGTTTCCAAACTCGGTCAAGGTGAGTTATGTGGATAAGGTTTCCTTCAGTTGTTTTCCTTTATCCTGAAAGATTAATGTCGGGTAACTCTAAGCTCTATGTACCCTGGACTCATTTCAACTTCATTTCATCCATTGCATTCGTCGTACAGTACGAAAACGTTGGAGGACATTAAATTCAACAACAAATACACAATAGTAGACATTTTCAGCATGAGGTGGGAGGCCATACAGTGATACTCTGTGTAAATAATGATCCTATAAATAAAGAAACTCAACGCCGTCCTGCTAGTTTTCCGTTCCTGAAGAAAGAAATGACAAAGGAAACTGCATTCGTTGTGAAACTCATTGAATTATTCAATTTTCAGATACCTTTCTCCTTCATTAATGATCTCAGTTGAAATTGTCAGAGAAAATAATGAGGCTCCTATAACGACCAATCTCATTAGTGCTATGTTTTTTACTTTCCTTCATGACTTTTAGCTCTGATTTTTTAGGCTTTAGTCTCCACTTCAGTATTTGTTTTAAGAGTCAATTGAACTGTATCATTCTTTGGTACTTTAAGCAAATCAACAGCTCTTTCATATTATTCCTCAGAAACAAAAAGCGATAAAAGCAGTAGTTTATCTGTAACGGTCTCTTGTTTCTCCACTCTGCTTCAAATTGCTGTTGCAATACCTATTCTGCCATCTACTTGATGTATTTCGTGGAAATAGTTTTGCTGCTATGCTCATGTAGGTGCTATGAGAGTAGAAAAATCCAATAGGCCTAATTAAAAGTAAATTCTTTTAAGGTGAGAAGGTACTTCACTTGGGGTTAAAATTCAATTTTTATGTTTATATTTTATTATAATTTCTGCCCTCTAGATTACAAACATATAAATAAAAATTCATTGGAGCAATACTTTATACCTAATTTGCTAATTATATTAGTGAGTGTTAAGTTTTTGCCACGCCCCTTTTCGTGAACCTTCAGAAAGTCGATCTAAACTTCTGTGACACTGAACAGATATATCTGAACTGAGCCTTGTTCTGTAAGGGATCTTTAAAGCTTGTTTTGGTACCACTGCAACTCCAATGATGCTATTTTTTCTTTTGTCTTTGGCTGTGTATGTGAACAGTTACTTGTTTTGAATATTTTTTACTAGTGATTGGTGAATATATGATATGGGTAGGCCAGAAACATTTGGAAAGAGAAAGTTTACAGGCAACGGGTTTACAAAGAACAGCAGTAAATATGGAAAACATAAATAGAATAGACAATGAAAACACGGATAATATTGAGGTTAGTAAGCCCAGTTCACACAGTTAATTAAGTGCAGAGGCTCTACCCAATCACTCCAGGACCCTAGGTCCAAAGACCCTAACCTCCTTCAACCCGGGAGCGATCGATACTCCGGAACTCTTTCCATAGGGCAATACCTGATTTCTTAAAGAGACCCCCCCGCTTGACAACGACGTCCAGACGAGATGGACTTACCCCGCAGGGAAGACTGCGGAAAAACCTCGGTGGGGCCGCCTGGTGATCTAGCACACCTTCTACTAGCTCTGCGGGCTAGTACCCGGGACTTATGAGGCAACCCTCCATCCCCTCCGGGTGGCCGTAGCCTGGCCGGAGGTACCCAATTTCCCGTGGGTGTCGGGAACACACTGCCCCCTCGAGTCGAACCCAATCCTAACAGCTCCCCGACGGGAAGGGCTCGTCAGTTCGGCCCGAGGTTCCTCTAGTAACGTCAGAGGTACAAGTGCTAAGGGTACGCAGCGCCCACCCCACGGCAGCTGAAGGGGACGGATCCCCTCCCCTACAGGAAAGCCCAGTTCATACAATACGTGTGCTAATCATGATAGTAGTCATATACAGAAATTGATGAGCTGCGAGTCCTGTCAACAGAGAAAATGGTCGAAGACCTGGCCAAGAAGGCAAGAAAAATGAAGAGGAACTTGAAAAGAACAAGTGAGAATACAGAAGGTCAAGATTGCAGGAATGTTGTGACTAATGTGAAGTCAGTAATCAACAGACGAGGGCTGTTCAATAAAGAATGATAATACTTTTTTACGATCGTAATATGTTGCACTTTACTTCAATCTTATTATATTCTGTTGGCCTAATTCTGTTAGTTTCATTGTTGGTACTCCTGGTTCCCGCCTGTTAGAATCAGGCAAGTTCAGACATGTTCAGTATCGCATGCCGCTGCATTGGAGGTAACATACAGTTAAAGTTGATGTTAGAGGAAGATCCGGAGTTTTAAACGTAATCACTGCTGAAGTATACATCATTTTCATCCCGAGAGCAAACAGCAAAGCTCAGTGTGGAAATCTTCTTCATCACCAACCCCCCCCAAAAAGCAAAAGCGGTTGCTTCTGCTGGGAAAGTTATGGTCATCTCATTCTTTGATATTCATGGAATGGTTTATTAGCATGTTGTACCTGCACACGCATCAGTAACTGGACAATACTACAGGGATGTCCTGAAAACATTGCAAGTCCATATCATGCGCAAAAGTCCACATTTCCGCTGCACCACGATAATGCGCGGCCGCATATTGCCAATGTTGTTGCTGAATATCTTGCAAAAATCAACGTGAAGTGCATCCCTCAAACTCCCTATAGTCCGAATTTAGCCCCATGTGGCTTTTTTATTCCCTAAGTTTAGGAACGCCTTCGTGGGAGGCATTATCTATAATCAGAAGCAGTGGTGAAGAATGCGGAGGCGATTTTGAAGGATCTGTCAAAAAATAGTTTCCAGCATGTCTTTGAAGACTGGCAGAAACACTGGGAAAAGTGCATCGCATTCAGGGGAGACTATTTTGAGAAGGACCATCAAAATTACGAGAATGAGAAGAGATACGTTGCCAAAAGAAAATTGTGAGCATTCTTTATTGAACAGTCCTCGTATAAACTTTAAAGCTGTTTTTCTCGGTTTCATGTTTTTTCCAGGTTCTGGTACACTTTTTTTAAAAACAACTACTCAACCAAAACATATAAATGTTTTGTGTGTATAAAACGGACTTATAAGAATAATAATGAGGAAGGATTTTTCTCTGAGATACATAATACTTGTTTAAACAATAAAATAATCTGAAATTTCACTGTCTTTTTTAAAAAAGAAACTAAAAAATTTAACAAATTATATAATACATATTATTCAAGATAAAGGTTTTAAGAACATGCCCGAAAATTTTCATGTATATATTATTAATAATTTCTTAGTAATGTGCACCCAAAAATCATGGAAATAGCATTACGGAGATAGATAGTACCTTCTCACCATAAGGGCTGTTACATTCCACTGTTCCATACTGGGACATAAAATAAGGAACTACTTCTTATTTGAGAAAACTGTAATTATTTGAAAATACATTACGCTGACCTCAATCTTATATTTTGCACTCACACAACTTTCCTTTTCGTGTACAAACTCTTGTTAGGTTAAAGGTTAACCCGTGGCGCGACAGCCCCATGCAGAGCCTTGGCCTACAAACCCGACTGCCGGCCTCATGCCACATACGCACGGCAGAGGTGGGCGATCATCCAACCGATAAGAGAAAAAAAAGGGGAGGAGATGTGGTCAGCATCTCGGCATCCCCCAGCCGGAATGTTGGTTTTCGTGACCAGGGCCGCTTACCTAGCGTAAGCTCCTCACTTTCCTCACGATGCTGAGTGGGCACCGGTCCTATACCAGGGTTCGATCCCACCACATGGGTTGCATCTAACCCGGGGCGCTTTCCGTGGCTAGGGACCAAGGCATACTGCCTTAGCCCGCTACACCACAGCGCAGGACACAAACTCTTGTTACAAATCTTTAATCTTCTATCTCCTTCGAGGAATTGAGATAAACGCTGAACTATTGAATTACGTATTTCCTGGTGGATGTTATATGAAGAGCGCATACAGTAGATAAGTGAAGCTCAAACCTTTAAAGAACTTTTCGTTAAATGATGGCGTTAAATTCCATTTTTTTCGCTGTTCTAGAACAGCGAATAACGACTAATAATTCCAGGATTTAACAAATAAATAAATAACAGTTGTTTAGGCTGGAACTCCCAGCAAGAAGATAAAAATATTCAGCCCTGATTGTATCAATGCAGATGACCTGGATAACAATTAATTTCCGTGTCCACCGTGCAGTATGTTACTTATATTGAATGATGAAAAATGCTTATTAAAGCTAGCAATGTCTTTGTTGTGTCATTGCGAAAGCACGTCACCGCGGGGAGATATAAACCGGTGACTTGATTGTGTCTACTTTATTGACATAGTGAAGAAAACTATAAGTATTCGAAAATACAGACAAAAGCAAGTAATATGTCTCAAATAGGCTTCACAAAAAGCAAAGGAAGAACCAGTTCACCACTCCCTGTCGACCAGGAACAACAGCGACAAACCTTTGCGTCAAACAGCGAGTCCTTCCAGACAAACTCACGATCAAAGTGCTCACCCAATCAGATGGAAATCGAACCTCTAACCTCATGAGTGCGAATCTCACACTTTGGAGCCTTGACCAATTCTATAGTGAACGTATTTTCCACCAAAATCGAATTACCTTCAAATCAGAATAGTAACGCTAAAAGATTCAGAATTTAACTGCGAACAACATGAGTGTACATATATTGATATAGGTAAATTGATTAAAAATTATAAGTGATCATAATCAAATGAAACACATTTGGAATTGGAATACCTAGGTATAATGTTACATAAAGATACAGTGCGATCCATATAAACCTGAACCACTTCAGTAGGCCATAACATTTGAACCAATAATAGGATACACGTGCAACTTTGGGACAATATGATACACAATTGGGAGATAACATTACACTGTTTATATCTCAGAGAAAATGTTGGAAGTGTCCTCCACCAGCATCTATACATGTTTGCACTTGTCTCACCATATTCTCTGAAGTTTCACGGAGAGTATCCTCGCCAATGTTACTTATTTCGGTTCGAATGGATTCCTTGAGAACATCAACTGTCCGTGACCTATTCTTGTACACTATATTTTTAGATCTCCCACAAGAAAATATCCGGTGAGGTTCGGTCAAAGGATCTGGGGGGGGGGGCAGAGATATTTTAATTATTATTTTGATTCATGGAATCTCAGAACATGTATTTCCAAGAAACCTCGCTGTCAAATTCTTGAAAGGCAATACTTTCTCTACGTAGTGAAAGTAAGTATTGTAATACATAAATTGTTCCTTCTCACTGTTTTATTTTAACTCGAAACCTATCGCACTTTAAGATCACTGTAAAACTCTTCCCTTCACCCTCACATGGTATATTAGCTCCGGAAAAACATTATACACCAGGGGTAATTTTTCATCCCAAAGTGATTCTAATAACTATGTGGCGATAAAGTGTAAAATATTCTCACAAAAATAATAATTATTTTATTATGAGACCAAAACATCATTTAAATTAAAACTCCATTGTTGTAAGCTATATAAGTTATGTAGTAGCCATGTGTGAAATATGAAAACATGTTTTAGTTCCAAACAATATATATGTATATATATATTAATACAAAATGTTCATTTACCTCACAATACTTAGCAATACTGTAACCTTTTTATTTTGATGTGCATTATCACTTTACTAAAATTCCTGTTATAAATAAACTTCTACTCATTCTCCACTCGAAATGATAAACACTTACTGCAGAGCACTTTTAGTCTTGATTGTTCTTTGCAGACAAATTTGTGACACCCCTTACATTGTTTCTTCTGTCTCTTGTCCTTCGAACTTGGGCAGGAATTTCATCTTTTTCGTTTCAGATTTGGAACATCTGTATCTTGGTCTTGGTGGTTATCATTTAGAAGATCTTTGAAACCAGCTTGAGTTATTGTGTTCTGCACTGGGGGAAAAGAATTAGTCTCTTAATTTGAGGTCTGACTAGCACTTTTCCCATTTCTGAGAGAAATTCTCTTCTAGCACTTTAACCTCTCATATAATGTAAAACTGTAAGGACGTAAGCATTGAAGGATGCCAAGCCAAGTATATAATGAAATAGGGCAAGTGACCACCTTCTTGTACCACGTTTCATTGAATAGTGCCTAGCCATCTTATCAACAGTATCAACACTTGACTTTGTTGAGTTGTCTAACATTATCACTTCAGGTTTATTTTTTATTTTTTCAGGTCTAAATTCCACCAAATGTAATTGCTATGTTTGTATTTTATAAAAATTTGTTACAACAGTGCATATTTATGTATTCTCTACGAATTTGTAAAAACATTGGACATACAAATGAATAAATCCTTTCATAGAAGTGTTGAAAACAGTGTTGTTGTATAAATTAAATTAATTAGGAGTCGATTAACGACACAAAACAACACTTACTTTTAAATTTTCCCGGAACCGGTTTCTGAGGCCTTCCCTCTATCTTCAGCCGGACATCGACTTGTTCTCATTGGTGTAGCTGGCGATATCTTGTCATCGGTCTCCTCTGGTGGCGTTTCGAGGAACCTGCTGAACAAATCTTTCTGGGGGATGTCGAAATTGAATACTTTGTTCCTATTTTTTGAAATAAAGATTTGTTCCCATGTGGACGGTTCTTCTTTTCCTGTTGTATGTTTTAGTAATTTTGGTTCTGGATTTATGTTGTGGTTTTTTTTCCAAAAATGCGTGGCAACTGCTGATTTTTCTAATTATTTGTATTTTATGTTCCTAAAGTGTTCCTTTGCTCTTGTTTCTAAATTTCTTTTGGTTTTTCCAATATAAATTTGACTACAGTCACAGCATTCAATTTGATATATACCAGATTTTTTGTTAGATGGAATGGCATCTTTGATGTCTGAGCAAATTAGGTTTTTTAAGGAGTAATGGTTCACTGGAGCTAGTTGAATGTTTTGTTTTTTGAAGACTTTTTTAATTTATCAAAGGCCCATGGATGGTAAGTGAATTTTTTGAAGATCATTTTAGTTTCTGTAGCTGAGAGGGTTGTGGTTTCCTTTAGTAGTTTCTTCTTTTTTGCTAAGTTCACTTTTTTGTCTACTAGTGATTTGGGAAAGTCATTTTTCTGTGCTATTTCAATAATTTTGTTGTATTCTATTTTGTATTCTTCTGCTGTGAGAGGGATGTTGACCAGTCTGTGTGCTAAACTATTAAAGATTGCCTGTTTGTGGGATCTTGGATTGTAGCCATTAGCTTTTATGTAGTTGTCTGTTTGTGTTGGTTTTCTGTAACTGCCAAAGTTTATTCTATTTTTATTTCTGATTATTTTTAGATCTAAAAATGGTAAATACACGTCTTTTTCAACTTCTACAGTGAACTTGATGCTTTTTCTTGAATATTTAAAAGTTTTAGTACATCACTGATGTGTTTTTTTGGCACTATGGCAAGTATGTCATCTACATATCTTTGCCAGAGTTTGAACATCCATGGGAAACCTTTAGTGATCCTTATTTCTAGTGCACTCATGTACAGATCGGCCAGGAAGGGTGATAAGGGGTTGCCCATTGCTAAACCAGAAGTTTGATGGAAATATTTTGTTTGAAACTGGAAGAAATTCTGTTCTATGCATGATTTGGTAAGTTCGATGTAATCTGAAATTTCAAGTGATGACATTCCAAGTGATTTGAGCCATTTTTCTATCAATGTTGGGAGTTGTTTAACTGGTATGCTGGGAAACAGTGATTTAACGTCAAATGAGACTAGTGTGTCCTCTTCATTTAGTTCAATATCCTTAATGTGTTCTATAAGTTCGTAGGTGTTTTTGATGCTTAGGCTATCGAATTTTGGAAATGAGTTGAATTTGTTTATTAGCCACTTTGCAAGTTTGTATGTTGGTGAATTTATACTGCTAACTATAGGTCTCATTGTTATGGATGGTTTGTGTATTTTGGTTAAGCCATAAAGTCTAGGTAAGTTGGGTTATCTGGTTTAACTGCATATTTGTTTGATATTATACTTGATTTTGCTATTGTTTTTTCAAATGATTTTATGCAAGCTGTTAATGGATTTTTGTTAATGGTTTCATATTCACTGTTAGTTAGCATTTCTTCCAATTTTTTCAAGGTAATCAGATTTATCCATTATGACTACCTTGTTACCTTTGTCTGCCTTGGTGTATATGACGTTTTTTTGTTTCAGTGAATGGATAATATTTTGTTTGCTCTTCTGAACGGGTCTGGTTTTTATTTCTTCCAAAATATTTTCACATTGGCTTTTAAGTGGATTTTGTTTTGATACTGGTAGACACTGCGCCGAAATGTGTATATCTGCAATGTAGTCCTAAATTTCGTTTGAAAAACTTACGCAAATTTCTCCATAAAAGAATTAGGTCTTCTAAACAAAGGATTAAAAACTTGCGTAAGTTTTTCAAACGAAATTGAGGACTACATTGCAGATGTAAACATTTCGGCACAGTGTCTACCAGTATCAAAACAAAATGCACTTAAAAGCCAATGTAAAAATGTTTTGGAAGAAATAGAAACCAGACCCGTTCAGAAGAGCAAACAAAATATTACCCATTCACTGAAACAAAAAAACGTCATATACACCAAGGCAGACAAAGGTAACAAAGTAGTCATAATGGATAAATCTGATTACCTTGAAAAAATGGAAGAAATGCTAACAGTGAATATGAAACCATTAACAAAATTCCATTAACAGCTTGCATAAAATCATTTGAAAAAACAATAGCAAAATCAAGTATAATATCAAACAAATATGCAGTTAAACCAGATAACCCAACCTTACCTAGACTTTATGGCTTAACCAAAATACACAAACCATCCATAACAATGAGACCTATAGTTAGCAGTATAAATTCACCAACATACAAACTTGCAAAGTGGCTAATAAACAAATTCAACTCATTTCCAAAATTCGATAGCCTAAGCATCAAAAACACCTATGAACTTATAGAACACATTAAGGATACTGAACTAAAAGAAGAGGACACACTAGTCTCATTTGACGTTAAATCACTGTTTCCCAGCATACCAGTTAAACAACTCCCAACATTGATAGAAAAATGGCTCAAATCACTTGGAATGTCATCACTTGAAATTTCAGATTACATCGAACTTACCAAATCATGCATAGAACAGAATTTCTTCCAGTTTCAAACAAAATATTTCCATCAAACTTCTGGTTTAGCAATGGTCAACCCCTTATCACCCTTCCTGGCCGATCTGTACATGAGTGCACTAGAAATAAGGATCACTAAAGGTTTCCCATGGATGTTCAAACTCTGGCAAAGATATGTAGATGACATATTTGCCATAGTTCCAAAAAACACATCAGTGATGCACTAAAACTTTTAAATATTCAAGAAAAAAAATCAAGTTCACTGTAGAAGTTGAAAAAGACGAGTATTTACCATTTTAGATCTAAAAATAATCAGAAATAAAAATAGAATAAACTTTGGCAGTTACAGAAAACCAACACAAACAGACAACTACATAAAAGCTAATGGCTACAATCCAAGATCCCACAAACAGGCAATCTTTAATAGTTTAGCACACAGACTGGTCAACATCCCTCTCACAGCAGAAGAATACAAAATAGAATACAACAAAATTATTGAAATAGCACAGAAAAATGACTTTCCCAAATCACTAGTAGACAAAAAAGTGAACTTAGCAAAAAAGAAGAAACTACTAAAGGAAACCACAACCCTCTCAGCTACAGAAACTAAAATGATCTTCAAAAAATTCACTTACCATCCATGGGCCTTTGATAAATTAAAAAAGTCTTCAAAAAACAAAACATTCAACTAGCTCCAGTGAACCATTACTCCTTAAAAACCTAATTTGCTCAGACATCAAAGATGCCATTCCATCTAACAAAAAATCTGGTATATATCAAATTGAATGCTGTGACTGTAGTCAAATTTATATTGAAAAAACCAAAAGAAATTTAGAAACAAGAGCAAAGGAACACTTTAGGAACATAAAATACAAACAATTAGAAAAATCAGCAGTTGCCACGCATTTTTGGGAAAAAAACCACAACATAAATCCAGAACCAAAATTACTAAAACATACAACAGGAAAAGAAGAACCGTCCACATGGGAACAAGTCTTTATTTCAACAAATAGGAACAAAGTATTCAATTTCGACATCCCCCAGAAAGATTTGTTCAGCAAGTTCCTCGAACCGCCACCAGAGGAGACCGATGACAAAATATTGCCAGCTACACCAATGAGAACAAGTCGATGTCCGGCTGAAGATAGAGGGAAGGCCTCAGAAACCGGTTCCGGGAAAATTTAAAAGTAAGTGTTGTTTTGTGTCATTAATCGACTCCTAATTAATTTAATTTAATACAAATGAATGTTCAGTAAGTTAATTGTTGCGAAGTTTTAATTATTGTAATAATTTTGTACTATAACATGGAAAACCACACATTTTATACCTGGGGTATTTTCTGACCTTGTTAAAAAAATTCTGTGCTACCAACCGTCATATTAACACAAATATTTTGACCATTTACTGTAAAAAGTACACAAAAAGAATATCTGGAAGATGAGGAGTCTACGTTCACATTAAAGCTGTTTCTACGTGTTTAAAGCAGCCTTGGGGTCTGTAAAGACCCCAGACACCAAGCAAGGGTTAAGTGCGGCTTTAATTGAAGAAAAGTCCATATAGAGCCTTGGTAAATGGTAACAGTAAAGACGAAGGCGATTGGCCGCAGATGATAAAATAATTTTATGGGTCTTCTTCCTAGCAACATAAGATGGGGAAGTGTGAATTTCAAAATTGCCTCATACATTCCATGAGATTTGAATTAAACCAACAGTTTTGTTTCTGCCATTATTCCTACCTTCATCTTTTTATAGCCTACTGGTTCGCCACTTCAGCAATTTTCCCTAAAACTTTAAGAAACATTCTCAGTTTTCTTCACAGTTGTCTTCACATTTTGACATTCCAATTGCCTATATTCACCTACAAACAGTTTATACTATTGACTCTATTCTCCATTCATCAATTTATTTTATGTATAACCCTAATTGATAGAGCTATAGATAACCTCTGCAAAAGGGTACATTAAAGAAACTAACCATTTTTTAATAATCCTCAAATTTTGAGAAGTAACCAAGCCACCGCGACACCTTTAGCTAGCATTTAGGATGTCCTGGGTTCCATACCACGGTGATCGATTCATTTGACCATTTGGTTTGCAGTTTGTCCTGGTTGCCAACCTAATGTTGAAACATTACTTTCCTTACTACCACTTCCCACTCTTCAATTTTCCTTCCACATCATCTTCAATTCAATCTTACAGAGTGTAATATGATGGTGCTGCCACCTGGTGGTGATGGCGATTAATGGTTTTCTTGGCTTATTGATACCTGCGCTGCGATGAACAACTTTCAACAAGACCCAACTAAGTGCCTGGTGTCTGGTTTTCGACACAGCGGTTGCGCACTGCCATAGCTTGATATACAATAGGGAGGTCTTGCCCATATTCTTGGTAGTTCCCGTTAACGTTAGGGTCACGTGAGGGATGTTCTGCACATGCGCACGTTTACTGTATAACCGTACACGTTATAGTTCACCATTTAACGAGAAGTTTCCCGGTTAGCATTTCTCTTACAACATGACACAAGAAAGATTACGCTTTACCATTAATGATGATCTAATGTTGACGCGGGAGGTGATTTCAACCAACCCATATGATGATCCAACTGTATGGAAAGAAATAGTTGCAAATATGATAGCTGGAACTGGAAAAAGAAAATGTCCCTTCCGTACAATAAAGGAGCACATGTATCACCTTCTCAAGATGTACCATCTATCTATAAGGTCCAACAATTCCTTACAGGTGTTGTAACCGCAGTCAGTATCAGACAGCGATTAGGAGGCAACAAATTAATAGAAATCTCGATATTGAAGAAAGGAATATTAATTAATAAAAATGCTTTGATAAACCAATATACAAAGAAATCTTATTATATTAATATGAAATTAGAATAGTTAGGATGATGAATAAAATAGCGGTTTAGTTAAAGAATAAGGAGGAAAGAACATAATTTAATATAACAAGGCATGTCAGCATCAAGGCAAGATAGAGAAAATACTCTAGTAAAATCTACACGCTGTAAGCGACAGGAAAGAGGACCGGTATCTTCTTTGTGTCAGAAAGGGTTCAACGTCTTATAACTATAGGTAGCTTGTAGCAAGGAATACGTTGAGGCAAAAGCGCTTTCAGGGTGCGATGAAGCATGAAGGTTAGAACTTGTTATTTTACTGATGTGATAACGATGTATACCGTTACAAAGAGCCCAGGGTAGGTGTGTCCGAACTCAGGGTAGGCGTTAAATAAATGAGTTGGATGAGTTTTGGAAACCAATGAAAAATAAATCGAAATAAATCAGAAAACAATAATAAAGTAAGATTTGAAAAATGGAGAGAAGGGTGAGCTATTTTGATCATGTGATAAGTGAGAGTGGGGAGCAGAAATAGGTTCGAACTGAATCGCGAAGTTGAGGAAAGTTACTTGCTATATCGTACTTGAAGACGTCAGACGTATTAGTGTCGGTCGGGAGAAGAAGATGTAATATTTAGTAAACGACATGTAACATCATACTTGAAGTCAGACGCGTCGGTCAGGTGAAAAAGATGTAATACGTTGGTAGAATTTAATTGGAAGTGGTCACCGTTGCAACTCAGTCTTAATGGAACAAACACACTAAAAGTGAATTAAACAAACTTTCACAGTCATCTGAGAATTATTGATTCTACTGGGTTACCAACATCTACAAACCCATTTTCCTATAAACATTCACCTGAGAAGAGAACTCATAGCTCCAAATTTCAACAACAAGAACCCAAACAATTTAAATAATATGCGGTTTTGCAACATAATGGCACTGGATTATGCCACAGTGTTCCCTTTAATGATACAGCATGAGCATAATATTGCAATTTATTTCTGTCAAGCCATGTTAGGTTAGCCATATTTGTTAATAAGTGACCTTTATTTCTATATGTTATATTCATCGTTGCATTGCCTACTGCTGATAAATATGAAGAAGATACACCAGAAGCTACTTGCAAATCAGACAGCCTGTTGGGATATGCTAGGCGCCGAAGATATATGCATAAATCTTCCACTCCTGAAATAGTAAATCTACTGTCAGTACTACATAACCTAATATATATCCATATGAATGATGTAAATTGTTTATTCAAATTTAGCTCTAGCAGAATATCGATCTTGTTATAATTCTAGGGGTATATGTAAAGCCTCTACTAGCCCTCGTAGAGCCATTTTATCATACTTCATCTGTAAATTGATTTAAATCTAGTCTCCGAATTGCCACGCCTCCTTGGGGGATATTTCTTTGTTAATATTATGAATTACCATATCTTCCAATAACTCATCATCAATGCTACCTAACGCTGCGATATCAAGTAATTGATCCATTTTTTGTTCTGATTTCCGTACCGTATCCAATGACTCGTGCAAAAACTCTGACTCAGCAACATACGCTACAATATAAACCAGAGGTGCCCAGGGCTAACCGCGTAATGGGAAGGTGTTTTTACCTCCACCTACAGTTCGAACAGCTATGACGTAATGCGTTTACTGATAGCAGTCACAGACCTCGCTAACGTTGCTCTTAACAGTGGCGGCAACTTAAGCTACTTCTAAGGTTGTTTTTTGGTGTAAATAATATCAAAATCTCCGGAACGCCGTTTTTGTTGCTGAATATTTCGGCGCAGTTTACTCTAAACCAGCTCATAAATGTTTGTGCTTTCATCCAACACTAGTAAACAGAAAGTTATTGATTATATTTTTTCCTGTAACTGTCGCTCAATATCACTCCCCAATTCTTCCACGCGTCTTGTCATGGCATTTCGAGATAGGCTCATTGGTTTAAAAGTACCTATTATATTGGGACACACTTCTTCGGCTGCAGTAATTAAACAATCTTTTATGAACTCCCCTTCATTTAAAGCCTTCATACTCTTTGCAATCTGTTCAACAATCCTGTAAGAAACTTTAACAGTACTTTTACAATGAGTAACTTCAGAAATCGCCGCTTTCATATTTTGTACACTTTGCAGTCTTGCAGCACCTGAAAATGAAATGTATTAACTACACAATCAATGCACAATTTAGCTAATATGAATTGAAGTCATAACATGAAATTATGCATAAAAATTGCTAACCTGATAGAACGTCTTTACCATAATCATAATGATATTTATCAGTGTCGTTTTATGTTAAATCGACTGCCCCATGATAGGTGCTGTTTACAAATAAGACATCTCACCGTGTTTTCCTCTTCAACAAAAGGAAATTCTTCCTCCCATTCGTTATAAAATGCTGGACGTTTGGCTGTCATTGCGAGAACCTTCACTGGGTGGAGGGGAAATGGGTCTTATACATCACAAACACAAAATTTAGGGGTTGGGGTGAAACAACAGCTTGACGTCATTGGTGACTTAATGTGCTATAAATGCTAGGTAATTAGAGCTCGATGTACTTAGGGAACAGTGCTACCTCACGTGTTTCAGAGATTTCCTAATGGTAGGATACTTTTTTTCGTCCGAAAAGGTCCATCCTTGATACGGGTTTGAACCCCTTTTTTGTAATTTACGTCCTCCAACTTTAAGTCATATCGGACGATGAATGAATTGGGTGAAATGATACTCAAATGAGCCCAGGGTACATAGAGCCTTGAACCCTTGTCCTTATGAACCAAAGGCAGACATGTAATTCTTAGACAACAAAGGACGACTATGAATATAAGAGATACCAAGAACTAAACACATTTTCAACTAAAAGGAGGTCCTCTCTATTCTTTAAGATTTTATTCCCCGATTAATGCACCAAATTTGCTCACATCTAGGGGTTGTTGTGAAGTTTTAATTATCACCCTTTACAAAATGAGATAGAGAGTTTGTTCTCTACGTGGTCAGCTTCCAGATTTACACATTTTTCCCAGCGTTTCTTGACCCTCCGAATATCTTGATTGTAGAAGTCTGCAGAATTCGCTTTAAACCATTCTTCTATGTGATTAATTTCATCATTTATGTTGTCAAATCGGCGACCATGCAACGGATTCCTTATTTCCGGGAACAAGAAAAAGTCACTTAGTGAGAGATCGGGCGAATAAGGCGGATGCTGTAAGGTCTCAAAGCCACATTCCCTTGTTTTGTCAACTGCAACTTGAGATGAATGAGCTGATGCATTGTCAGCCAGAACACGGACACCTTTGGAGAGCATACCTCGTCGTTTCTTAATTACAGCTGCTCATAACTTGTCCAGAACATTGCAGTAGTATCTGCCAGTGATGATTTGACCCTTGGCAAGATAATCTGTAAGGATGACTCCATGACAGTCCTAGAAAACTGAAAGAATGAACATCCCAGCTGACTTTTGCACCTTTGTCTTTTTGGCAGGGAGGAGGGAATCAGCATGTTTCCATTCCATGCTCATGGGTTTTGCACATAAAAGATAATTAGCAGTAAGTAGAGGTAGTGATATTTAGCATTTTGAAATCAGAAATTTAGCACTTTTATTTTTACATTTATTGTTTTGTAGCATATATACGTTGGCAATTTAGCATTTTATAGCATTTTGAAGGAAGTTTGAGTTAATTTTGTTTTTATTCTTTTATTTGTTCTTACATATCGTACAATCTTAATTAAAACTTTTACAATTCCAATCTAGGTACAAATTTGTCCGCTGCTTATATAGTTGTGTTGGCTCCCTGACCGTTTACCTCTATCCTAGCCCTTATACGACCTTGACCTGATGTTCTGATTGTGTCTTCCATTTCTCTACCTCTTATTTCCCTACCCATCTCAACCATTTCTATTTGATTTTGTCAGCAGATTTCACCATTTCCCTTCATCTTTTCTCTCCTTTCTACGTAACCATTTTTATTGTTACTACGTAAGCCCCTTTATTATCCCAGTTCTTATCCCATATTAATTTCCTCCAGTTTTCAATTTCTTAACACTCCACTACATAATGTTCTATACTTATTTTCTTTCCACATAGAATGCGCTCGTTTGGTGAACCCCCTCTCAATATGGCTCCTGTCCTTAACCAAGCTAAACCCTCCCTCTCATATCTATCATATATGATCTATCATATATGATATATATATGTTTCACTTCCATATTCTGTCTTTACTTTCAGGTATACATTTAGTGATTTCTTACTTATCAGTTTTCCCTACGTCACTTTTATGTCAATGTCCCCTATCCTAGTCTTAATAATTGTCCAAAAACCGTTTATATTTCTTTCTCTTTCATGACAGATATCCCCCATCCCTATTTGAACCAGCGTTCTCTCTAGCTCTGCTCACCAGCTCTCCTTACATGTTGAATTCTTCTGATGTTCTAGAGAGATCTTTAATGTATTATTATCCTTTTTATACAACTATACCAATATTTTAAATATATTTCCATAACTATCCCACTCATGCAAGGTCTTCCAAGTTCCACTCTAGCTACTCCATTTGGCGTTAACTTATTCAAACCCAATACCTCTTTATAGAACTGTTCATATGTATGTTCAACATGATTTCTTATCTTATTGTCCCCCCACAACTCCATACCATATGTCATTTTTGATTATATTATTGCTTCATAGATTCTTTCATGCCACTTTACTGACATATATGGTAATTTATATTTACAGCTCCTTACCCCAGACATCGCTATTTTCCCTTTCACTCTTATCTTTCTTCGATGTGCTCCCCAGCCTCCATTGTAGCAGTCTCATCCCTAAATAGCCAAACTTCTTTACCACCTCCACTTTTTGGTCATAATTCTGTTAAATGATGAATATTAATATTATTTATATGAAATTTAAAACAAATTTATGGAAGTTTATTAATGACGGTGTGTTAAAAGTGCATAAAGTGTCAGTTTATTTCACATTTATTTAGGCCAAAGCAATACACAGAAATATAGAACATTCGGATGCAGACTAAAGCAGACATAACATAAAAAAGATAAATCCATACTGATGTAAAACTAACACAATAAAAGTAAATTGCACTAAATTAGCCTAGTTTATGAGTCAGTAATCCTGCTAAATGAAAGGAATGAACATATTTCAATATTATGTTCTATTGTTTGAGTCTTCCTGTCACTGAAATCAAGTTATATTTACTGAAATATCTTTCAGCATCTACGCTGTTGGTAGGACCCCAAATAAATTGCAAAGCTGCTCAGGCAAACTCTGGGTATTTTAATTTAACAGCCCACAGTATGTGCAGACAGTTTACATCTTTACTATTATGCATTGTTTGTATCAGTTGTGAATGAAAATATTCACATCCCTGAACAAAACTATGCATTTTAACATCACGAAAAAATGGGATCGTACTTTTACTTTCACTTAAAATTGTATAATTTATTCAACTTACTCTGCCAGCAGTGACAGGATTAAAAAGCTTACCAACGTCTTGGAGAGAGACATTTGTAACATTTTACGCCTCTGTACGCTGTTTGATTGATATTTTCGCTCTCACCACCTTCGCACTTACTGACGTGACCTAGGCATAGAATGAATGAAGGTTGCTCGTAAAACCGAACAGAACAATGAAAACAGGAACTTTGGCAATTGAAACCTCCAAATGTGATTAACATGTGCTTTTCACTTCCTTAAAATTAGGGTTGCTATTGGCTTTCAGAGACGAGGATTGAAATTTTCCGTTAACTGGGTTGTGAAGATAAATTTTGAGCGTCACGACGCGTGGTAAGGGGGTCTCTTTTGAAAAACAACTGAACTCACTCACTTTCTTCTCGGGCAGCCAGCCAGGTGAAAAGGTGATTCGATATCAACGTTTCGGGAGTGTGCACCTCTACCATCATCGGGATATTTATAAAATGTTATAACCACAAATGAAATACTGGATATAACACAACTATAAACAGACAAAACACTATCAAAATTCGCATTACTGAAAAAAGGACTTTTCAGTAAATAAATGCCAGGTCAGGAGATGGCGTGAGTATAGAAAATTGCGTCAAAGAAACGTAGATAACTACTTAACTTGATTATCAAGCTGTATTGATCTTTGCTTTTTATTTCGATGGATTTCCATTTTTAAGGCCGGTTTCCAAGAGGAGCTGAACTGAAATCCAGCATCACGATTAAGCGTGCTCCTTTCAGAGGAAATCACCAAAGCCTCCTTAATTCTCCGCTCCAAGTAACTGTTGCATTTTGCCAAGATGGTCGTCTCCCGAAAATTGGCTTTAATGGTCGTTATCAAAACAATGCTCTGCCAGCCCAGGCTCGTCAGGTTGCATTAAACGAATACTTCGTTATGTTCGATTGTTCAAGTAGCGATGGTCCTTCCGGTTTGTCCTATATACGGTGTCCCACATTCACAGGGAATGCGGTACACTCCCGGAAGTTGGAAGTCCAATTTGTATTTCACTGGTCTCAAAAGATGTTTAATCTTCGGAGGTGGCTTGTGGATGTCCTGATGTTGCATTTGGCGAGAATTCTGCTCATTCTGCCGGATAGATTGCCGGTAAACGGGATGCAGGCTGTAGCGGTAGGCTTATCTGACGCTTGCTGTATTACAGGTTTCCCTTTCCTAGCTTTGCTGATCGAGGCTTCAACGTCTTATTCGGCGTAGCCGTTTTGACAGAAACAAAACAAGAATTACAATACCTGAGACTCACTTTCCGTAACATTCATGAAGGGCAGATTTAGGAGAAGGCTTTGAAATAAGAAAGAACCATACTCTTGAACTGTAAAGACCACAATAAATAGTTCTGAAAGCATTAGACCACAACAGGTAGTTTTACTATACAGGATGTTTCAAAGCGACACCGAACGAACATATAGAAATAGTTACTGAACTTCTAGTGACACATACAGATATTTTTTACCGTCAATAAAGCCGCATAAAAATGATCCAAAATGAGTGTAGATTAGGCAGTGACAGGAACAATGACGCGTGCCTCACGCTGTCGGAGATAGCATGTATAGTTCACACACCGTGCCGCGTGCTGTAACTGCAAACATACCGGTATACTCCGCAGTAGCTTGCTACTATTAAGAAGTTCTTTGGCTTATGAAACAGAAATAAAAACTATTGCTTGATTATTGCTTAGGAGTGTTTAACGTGTTCCGAAATTTCTTTATAGCACTCCATGATGGCAAATAAGCTGGTAGACATATGGAACTTAGAGCTTTTAGATGGAAGTTGATGTTAGTGAGGTTGAGGATGGAAGCATTAAATGATAAACAGACAGAAAACAACATCAAATAATTGTAGATAAATTAACCAAAAGTAATGTTTTATAAAACGAGACGAGCATTTTATTTCACGTGTTTGATAATACTAAATAAAGCATTTGTGACTGAACAGGAAGCTGTTGATATGTAAAGTAAGCAGTTGAAATTGTTGTACAATTAAGATCATAACAAAATACTCTGAAGTTAAGTAAATAAATATTATCATTGATGTAACTATTTTTACAATTTAAATTTTAATAAAACTAAAGTAATCGTGTATTCATTGAACTCCCTTCAACTCTTCCATCCATTAACACCATATCCGTCATTTTGGCGTTCGTATAGTGTTCCATATTGCTTGGATTTGCTACCTAAGTCCTGATAGGACGGTATGTGTAGTGTTACACTGAAGAGCAATCTTGCAACTGTCCGAGTTATTAGTCGACTTTTGCACAAGTAACTGCCCATTGTCCCATTACCTGAAAGGTAGGCTAGGGACACTGATAAAGGGCAAGGGGTAATGTTTTTGTTTTCGTGGCCGGTGCATCCCAATAAAAACTTTTGAGGTTTGCACACCAGTGGTTCCTGCACTGCCTATTCACAAAATAATATAATAGTTAATGCTGCATAAAATTATACCTAACAGAACTTTGAAGCTGCGACACCGTAATTCGGACTATTTAAGTTATAAACTACGCAACGGCTATAATCATTCGGTGTCGTTTTGAAACATCCTGTATACATTCCTGAATTTCTTTTGTAAATGCAGGCCAATGTTGCTAGGTTGCCAAGTATAAGCCTACGAGGTGATTTAAACAGATATCACTTTGTGGCTAAACTTTTCATTTTGGCAACATATGGTAAATAATCAAATAACTTATATTTCTAGTTCTAGTTTGCTATCCTTATTGCAGAAGTAAATTATAAACTTCGGCCAATTTATCTTTTATTTATGTATTTTAGGGGAGAATGGTACAGGAACTTAAGTTTCAGCTTAACGTCAGGCAGTTGCCATTGAAGTCTGCGCACTCATTCTTTCCTGTGTAACTCCGTATTGAAAGAACAGAAAGTTAACCTATTATGTCTACTATTAAGCGACAACACGCCGCGGTAGCATGTGCGACTAGCACTCGGAGGTCGCTAATCGATCACTGTCCACCACGTACTTTAGCTTGGTTTTTCATTATCACTCAGGTATTTACTTCCATATATCACATTCTCCTTCATCCTTCAGGCACAATGGTGCCGGACAGATGATGCGGGTGTTTGCTAATTGTAAATGTTATTGACGCTGTCCTCCCATGACAGGACGACGCTTGTCGACACAGGACACGAGTGTCGGGTCCCAGCGCCGGGAGGAACTCGCAACATTTGCTAGGATTTCTGCGCGTTTGTCTAACCTGGTTGCCCGCGACCCAGCGGAGGATATTAGGATATTAGGAGGATATATCCTCATGGAGGATATTAGGTACACAGGTGCTTGAGACAGGGTTACAAATTGAGTCCTATCCTTTTCAATTTATTTAAAACTGACATAATAGGGAGGGTTAAGGAAAGCAATGCCCATTGCAAAATAATAATAAATAAAGAGATGCCTGCATTACTTATGCGGATGATTTAACGGTAGAAGCAATTTCCGTAGTAGTTCTAAAAAAATATATAGAGGCAATTTATAGGTTTTGCGTTGACTGGGGATTAAGAATAAATGGCAAAAATAAAAAATAATGGCATTTAAAAGAGGATCGTACTGAGGAAAGGAGAGCAGTGGTACATAGGAGATCAAAAGGTAGAAGTGGTAAACGAGTATGACTATTTAGGTGTAAGGATTGTGGCAGTAGAGGGTGGGGCGCACAAGCCAGAAAAGTGATAGCTAACTGCAGGGCGGCAATGTCAGGGGTAAGAATATGTAAACATAAACTGGAGATGTCAAAATGAAATGGAATGTGTAGTGTTTAACGCCCGCTTTTACTATATACGGCACCGCAGGCGGTGACACTGATGATACATGAGATGAAGATGGAGTACCGGTGGAATGAGATAGCAGGGGAAACCGGATATCCCGGAGAAAACGCGCCCCAGCGCCGTGTTGTCCACCACAAATATTCACTTTGCAGTCGCCTGGGATCGAACCTGGGCCGCCTTGGTGAGAGCCAAGCGGTCTAACCACTGGGCCATGGCGCGGCCCTGGAGATGTCAGATGGTTTGAAAGAATGTATGAGGTGGTCGTTGAATCCAGAACAATGTATGCAATGTAGGTATGGGGCACATCAGAGATAGGAACACAATTTGACCAGATGTATGCAGTGTTTTGCAAAGAACTACTAGGGCTGCCAAAATCGACACCAAGAGAAGTGACATTACTAGAGTTGGGAAATACAAAAAGGAGGGGAATAATAATAGAGAGAACACTGAAATTATGGTGTAAGTGTATTAAGGCACAGAAAGGGGAATTAATGAATCTGTGCACGAAGCAGCAGAAAAATATTAAGAACACAAATAGTTGGTGGTCGGAATTGGAAAGAATGGTATCGAAGTTAGGCATGGGAGATTTATGGAGAGCAGAGGAGTCAAATCATAGTGGTATTTGGGAGGACGTGAGAAACATTACAAGGCATAGATAGGTAGGAGATATGGGTAAGTATAGAAGGAAAGAAAACTATAAAATTTTAAAAGCAATTAAGGAGAATGGGGTAGGAAAAAATATATAGATCAATGTGACAAAACTGAAATAGTAGGCATAGCATGGGTGAGAGTAGGAATAAAATATCTAAAAAGGTTGAGAAGTAATGAGGTAGGGATATGTGAATTTTGTGGAGATGAAGAGAGCATTGTTCATTACCTGATAGGACGTAAGGAGTTAACAAATTACAGGAGAAAAATATGGAATAAGAAATGGGACAGCGTGAGCAAAGAGGTAGTGGCGTTACGCATGTTAACGGGGATGGGAGAAAAGGAAAATAGATCTATAGGAGAGTTCTTATATAAATTAAGAGAAAAGTGGATTATGGTAAAAGAAGCGAAGGTCAAGAAGAAATGACACCAAGCTGCTCAGGAAAACCAAAGGATTATGGCCAGGAGACCTGAGTCAGCAAGTAAACCTTAGGTCAGCAATTTCGTGTATTTGTACAGGATGTACAGGTACATAGGTCTGTACAAAGTGTGAGCTGGCCATATTAGTAGTCTAACCTTTTACTGTGAATATACAACAGAAAAAGTAAAAGTTAATTAAGTTTAAGGTGTCGAAAAATCAAAATGTATGACATGGAATAGTATAATGGAGCAGCGTGTATTGCAATATTTGTTGTTAAAATAGTGCTTTCGCATTCCCATGGTCTAATTTAATGAACCACAGTGCCGAGGTCTCTGAATGCACACAAAAAGCGTTTCATGGCGCAAACATATGATTAAAATGGCAAAAGCCAGTGTACGTTTCTTTGTCGCTTTTATGTTTTGTATGAAGTTACAAGAGATCACTAAAGCTAGCTTTCATTTGTAAAGGTGCATTCTCCGGTTTCTATCACGTCATATCCACAGATCAGGAGGCTCTCGGTTCGATTTCTGTGGCCAGGGCTTTCCCCTAAATGCTGAGATGGTGTATGTCCCAGGTTCACTACATCTCACACTTAGCACTTTAGCACTTGTTGTGGGTAGTGAATTAAACTGAGCCGTCACGCTGGAATATATGACGCTCATTCGGGTGAAGTCGGCTCGACTCGACTCAATCTGAACTAACTCCCCCGTTCTTACAAACGTCTGTCAAGCGCCGGTAACCGATCCGGTCAGATAACCTTCGGTCATTTAACAAGTCGACAAAATGTCAAATTCCACTTTAAACAATAATAATAGTCAAAAGGAACAGTTAGTATCACTGAAGTTCGCTATTTGAATAATTAAAACCATAATAGCAAAAAATAAAACGAGTGTGCTAATTGGAAATAAAAGTGTTAGGAATGCGTGAAAGAGATGTTTCATTTAAGAACTGGTTACTTTTATTGACATTTTCTGTTCATTGTGAGTAGTAAAGCGTAAAAAATCAATAAATCAAATGTAAGAACACGTAAATAAAGAATTATCACGTATTAAAATGGCATATTGCGTTTATTTCAATTTACAACTTGTAGGTTATGTTTCTCCACAAACTGAAAGACCTACCGAGGTTCAAGAAAATATTTTAGTATCAGTATCAATTCTGACAAAGCAGTCTTCCAGTCCGTCCACTAGCATTGCGCTCATCACGACTGCTCGCCAAGAAACTGACTGACTCGTCCACTGCACCCTTTATATAGGCAGATCGCTGTATCTGGAAGTTTCGCGGATCAGTGAATCATCATGGTTATTCCAGAAGTCAGGGGGAGGGGAAAGGGCCGGTCCAGTGGCTTGTGGTAGTTTGCCCCACCCGCTCAGCGAGCGCCAACGAGTTACAAGGGTAGGCGTAGCCTGAATGCTTTCTGTCGTGCCTTCCGATAATTGGGGGACACTGCTCCCTCCTCAAAGCTGGTCGTCCTGAACAGCACCATCGTAGCGGGCCAGGTGATCCAGGTGTACAACCAACATATTTCCTCGGGGCACCTTCTGGATGCAGTAGACTACGTCGTTAATCCTCTTCACCTCCCGGTACGGTCCTTGCCATGGTTGCTGAAGCTTCGGGCAGCGTCCCTTGGTCCGGGTAGGACGGTTCAACCAGACCAGGTCAGTTTGCTGGAACCCTTGGCTGTTGGCTTGCCTGTTGCATCGGGTCTTCATGCGGTCGCTCGCCTTCTGGATGTTCTGGCGATCCACCTCGTGCATGTCGTGGAGGTGGTCCACCAGGTTCTCCACATACTTGGTCGCTGGCTGTTTCGCTTCCGGAGGACTACCAAAAGCCAGTTCACAAGGGAGGCGTAACTCTCGGCCGAACATTAAGCTGGCTGGCGTCATCCCTGTGGTGTCGTGTGTTGAGCGGTAGACCAGCAAGAACAGTGGCACCTTGACGTCCCAGTCTCGCTGATGGCTGGCCACGACCTTCCTCAGGTGTTCCTCTAAGGTCTTGATGTACCTTTCAACCATGCCATCCGACTGGGGATGTAGAGGTATTGTGCGGGTCTTGTTAACCCCAAGTCTTTCTAGTGCCTCCTTCATCAGGTTGGACTCAAAATTGGTGCCCTGGTTACTGTGCAGCTCTGACGGCACCCCAAATCGACAGAACACTTGCTCCACGAGGCAGTCTGTGATTGTCCTTGCCTCTTTGTTCGGGATGGCATACACCTCCGGCCACTTGGTGAAGTAGTCCACGACCACCATCAGGTACTTGTTGCCTCGGTCGGACACGGGGGACGCCCAGCTATGTCAACGGCGATCCGTTCGAATGGCGCTCCGACGTTGTACTGCCGCATGCGACCCCGGCTCCTAGTCTGGGGGCCGCGAGTCGCTGCGCACACGTGACACTGACGGCACCATCTCTCAGCGTCTGCTCGAAGCCTCAGCCAGTTGTAGCGCTGCCGTAGTTTGTCAATCGTTCGGTTCGCTCCCAGGTGTCCTCCTGAAGTACCGGCGTGCACTTCCTCCAAGACTTCCGGGATCTTATTCCGGAAAATACCAACTGTTCTCTATGCGTCTTCTCATTGGGCGATTCCAATACCCGGAGCAGCACGCCCTCTCTGATCTTTAACGAGTCCCATTGGGCCCAGTACGACTTGTAAGTGACTCTCCTCGGTGCGATGTCCTCCCAGGTTGGTCTTGTCCCTGCCTCCAATTCCCTCAAGGGTGGTCCCAAGTCTGCGTCCGCCAGCTGCTCCATCCTCAGGCCTGCGCTATCCCAGCCATCTGCAACTACTCGGACTGCTGCGGCACGCTCCTTCTCTTACACCCTTTTGCACGTGCCGCACTCTTTTGGACAGGGGCTTTGGGAAATATCATCTGCGTTACCATAGCTCTTCCCTCTGCGATGTTCCGAGTTGAAGTCGTACTCCTGCAGCCTCTGGACCCAACGTGCTGTCTGGCCTTCCAGGTTCATAGAGCTCAATAGCCAGGTTAGGGCGGAATGGTCAGTCCTCAGGTGGAATGGCTGACCATACGGGTACTTGTGGAAGTGCTCCAAGGTCTTTACTACCGCCAATAATTCTCGCCGGGTGACGCAGTAGTTCTTCTCTGCCTTGGATAACGTCTTGCTATAGTAGACTATCACCCGCTCTTGGCCGTCCTGGATCTGCGATAGTACGCCTCCAATGAAATGGTCGCTGGCGTCGGTGTCCACAATGAAGGCATCGCCTGGTTGTGGAAATCCCAGAAATGGAGCACTGCAGAGTGTGTTCATCAGGCGCTGGAAAGCGTTTTCGTCGTCCTCCGTCCAGACGTAAAATCGGTGTTCTTTCAGGCGGGTGAGGGGCTTGAAAATGTTGGAGAACCCCTTTATGAAGCGTCAGTAATAACTGCACAGCACCAGGAAACTGCGCTACTCTTTCTTATCCTTTGGACGAGGCCAATCTCTCACAGCCTGTGTCTTCTCCGGGACTGTGGCCACTCCGGTTGCTGAGATTATGTGGCCCAAGTAGTTCACTTCCTTGCGGAATAGCTGGCACTTCTTCGCGTTCAGCTTCAAGTTGGTCGCCTGCAGTCACTGTAGCACCTTGCTCAGGTTTTCCAGATAGTCTTCGAATGTCTTACCGACGGTGATGATGTCGTCCAGGTAAAGCTGGCAGACGTCATAGGCCAGTCTTCTCATCACTGACTCCATAAGGCGCTGTAAGGTAGATGGTGCATTTTATGGACCAAAGGGCATAACTGTGAACTGCCAGAGGTCTTGGCCTGTCGAGAACGCGGTCTTTTGCTTGAATCTCGGGTCTAGAGCTACCTGCCAGTACCCCTACTTCAGGTCCAGGGTCGAGAACCACTGAGCACCAGCTAGCGTGTCCAGGGTGTCGTCAATCCGGGGTAAGGGGAAACAGTCCTTCCGGGTGACAGTGTTTAGCTTCCTATAGTCCACGCAGAAGCGTAGCTCGCCGTTCTTCGTCACCAAGACTGCAGGGGAACACCAGGGGTTGTCAGACTCTTCAGTCACTCCCCTGGATCTCATGTCCTCCAGTATATCTCGTACCACCCCTTGCTTCGCCAGAGGAACGCGTCTAGGTGGTTGCCGAATAGACTGGGCGTCCCCGGTGTCGATGCGGTGAAGCACTTTATCCGTGCGGCCGTAGTCACTGTTACCTTGGCTGAAGACGTGCTGGTATCGTCTCAGCAGTTGTCGAAATTTCTCTAGCTGCTCTGCGGTCAGCTGATCGGCCGCCCTCTCCAGGAAGCCTTCTAGTCGGGGTCGCAGGTGCTGTGTCGGCACCGGCGTGTATCGATGTAGCACGCTATCCATTCGTTGTACTTCTGCGTACGCTAGAGCTAGCCAAGCAGGTTCACCAACATACATAGCTATTAGTGTAGAAGTTCAATATGTATTGAAATGTATTAAGTAGTTAGTCATTAATAATTAGTCATTGCTTTACAGTTTAGATCTGGAAATAACCTAATGGTTACTAAATCGCAGAGCAGATTGCTTGTCAAGCAGCATGTTGGCCGATACTCCAATCCCGCGAACATGACAGCTATCCTCCATAGCAAGTATTTCTTTGTGTAACGTTATTCATTGGCTGATATCAGTTTATTTTGTGTGTGAGTGTGAAACGTATTATAAATGCACTTCATTAATTCTATGAGTAATTTAATATTAGGAAGGATTTACAAAATGAATAATGAACTCGGTTAATGCTCTAAAAGCTCTTTTCAAGGGGAGCATTAGAAGAAAAGATTAGTATGAAATATTAGGACGACCTACATGCAGTCTAAAAATTGAGCAAAAGTAAGTAGAAATTAAATTATCTTTATATCAGGAAATTTAACATATATATATATATATATATGTGTGTGTGTGTGTGTGTGTGTGTATGTATATATACGACGGCTGTTCAATAAAGAAAGATCACAATTTTTTATGACAATGTATCTTTACTCATCCTCATAATTTTGATGGTCCTTCTCAAAATAGTCTCCCCTAAATGCGATGCACTTGTCCCAGCGTTTCTGCCGGTCTTCAAAGACATGTTGGAAACCATTTTTGAGAGATCCTTCAAAATCGCCTCCGCAGCCTTCACCACTGTTTCTGATGATAGATAATGCCTCCCACGAAGGCGTTTCTTCAAGTTAGGGAATAGAAAAAAAGTCATAAGAGGCTAATTCTGGAGTATAGGGAGGGTGAGGGATGCACTTCACGTTGGCTTTGCAAGATATTCGGCAACAGCATTGGGAATATGCGACCGCGCATTATCGTGGTGCAGCATCCAGCCTGCTTCACGGAAATGTGGTCTTTTGCGCCTGATATGGACTTGAAATGTTTTCAGGACATCCCTGTAGTATTGTCCAGTTACTGATGTGTGTGCAGGTACAACATGCTGATAAACCATTCCATGAATATCAAAGAATAAGGTGACCATTACTTTCCCAGCAGAAGCAACCACTTTTGGTTTTTTGGTGGTTTGTTGATGAAGGAGATTTCCACATTGAGCTTTGCTGTTTGCTCTGAGGATCAAAATGATGTAGCCAAGTTTCATCAGCAGTGATTACGTTTGAAGAAAACTGCGGATCTTCCTCTAACATCAACTTTAACTGCTTGTTACCTCCATTACAGCGGTAGGTAATACTGAACATGTCTGAACTTGCCTGGTTCTCACAGGCGGGAACCAAGAGTACCAAAAATAAAACTGCTGAATTTTAGTGCGAAAAATTTTGACCGTAAAAGTTTATGATCATTATTTATTGAACAGCCCTGGTAGGTGTGAAATTAGAATTGCCCGGTTTTGCTCTCTTTGCCTTCTGTTCGAAGTACTGATTCATAGTCTAAAATGGATGTTAAAGATCTTGGTCACATTCAGCACATGGCAAGGAATTCAAATAGCAAGAAGCACATAAAAACCCACATTCTTAGTATCCTTTTTAGAACATTATTTAAACACCACCATTCCTTTTCAGAAATTGAAACAATTTCTCTAGCATGTCTGCCTCACGTTCAAGAGGTCCCGAGTTCGAATCTTGGTCAGAGTGAGTTACCTGGATAAGGTTTTTCCGAGGTTTTCCCTTATCCTTACAGTCGAATGTCGGGTAGCTCTAAGCTCCATGGACCCTGGACACATTTGAGCATCATTTCACCCATTTCATTCACCGTCCGATATCACAACGTAGGAGGACGTAAAACTACCACAAGAAAAAAAAGTATTTCTCAACTGATATGTTCTTTCAATTTATTCTGTAAAATCCGCTCAATGTAATCCTGCAGTAAACAGGTTTATTGAGCGATATTAAGAAAACAATTCATTTGAATTCTCAATGCTGGAGCTGTAAACATTGCAATGTAACTATTTTCTCGTGTATTTCCTGAAACAGAACTGAGCATTGTCAGTGTCGTTATAAGAACTTGACAATCAAATCGAACCCAACATTTTGTATCAACATTTGGAAATCTGAAAGTTAGAAGGTGACTTCCGCAATTGCAGTTACTATTAAAGAACAGTCTGAAAACACTTTTGGAGAAATGAGCAAGGCTACAGGAATTACTGTGACAATTCCCAGGCCTACTGCAGAACCAGAACTCTTTCTCGTCTTTGAAGAGGTTAAAGAACTTTCTGAGGAACACCATGACTCAAGTTTAGGAACAAGTCTGTAAAGTTTATAAATTTAAAATTGAATCTGTAAATTAAAAATGAAATGATGTATTGTAATGCATGTAATATTACCATGTAATGGGGCATGCAGTTGATACCAATAGGGGGAAAAAAACATGGCTAAGGATCGGCCTACCTCTATGGCCACGCTATCTATCACAGGTATGCAGGACTTTAACGGCAGAGCGATCGACAAATTCTAAACGAATAAACTAGGTTAGTTGCATGCCCTTTTCCTGGTAGCATGCCATTATTTTTCGGCACGATCCACCCCTGTGTACTGAGTAACTGTCACGATATAACAGTTATGCAGTTCATTCAGAATGAAGACATTTTGAGATTTATGTAACATTTCCAAGTATAATGACCTATCCAAATGTTGCAGCTGCCAAAGACTGACCCTCGACCTGGCAGCCCTCTAGCCTCCATGGCTAGCCTGTCCTATCTCTCCATATTACGATCAGAGGATCTAGAGTAAACCACCAGGAAGTCCGAGTACGTAGTCGAACCCGTGAACTCCTGAATATGATCGCACACGTTAGTGCAGCTTCACCTCGCTCAGTACCTAATTAGCAAGGGATCAGAGTGTAAGTTCTTGGTATGTTATTAATTCCAACCGATCTAAATAAACCTAACCATATTCTCATATAGAGTTACTCATAACCCGTAGCGATAACTGCCGACCATTGTTCTCATTTTGGGTACGGTGATGTAGGCTTTCGTCAGAATAATCCTCCCCCCTCCACCGTCGGCAAATCCAATTGTCACCAGCGCCACAATTCCTTCCTGCGCTTGACAGTACGTTAACACACTAGACAAATGAAAAGCGCTTTCCCAATAAGCCAAAATGTCATACCGAACGCTTTTGTAGTGATGAGCTGTAATTAATTTTCTCAAACTGGTCAAATAAGTGCTGCCTCATTTTATTGGTTCTCTTTTGCTGTTATCCACCAGGAATTACTAACATTGCTGTTGGACTAAAACTGTCAGGCTCATTTTTCTTCTTGCAATTAAACTCCAAAGTTCACTCTTTAACCCTCTGTTAGGCGCGTGCCTTGGCAGATCCCCGTTGGTCGCGTGGGGCCTGGGAAGCCAGCGCTATATTTATGTGATTAGGTGCCTGAATTTAATTTTGCTTTCAGTTTTCTTTTCTCCTCCTTTATTTAGGTTAGATATACACGACTTTTTAGAATAGTCATATTAAATACATCAGCTAAAATATAATACGAATAGAGTGTGAATTACAATGTGTATTAAGTATACGTAAAGAGAATAACCTATTCTTCTAAAATTTATGTTGTAATTGGAAATATTCAGTTACTCAATCATCAACTATATCTTCTGCTTCCCCTGACGAAGTAGTTATCGTAAATAACACTGGGAAACAATGAAAATGTTTCGGGCTTAAAATAGTGAATTTACATGTATAGCTGAATTCAAAATTCACCATAAAATGATAGATTACCTCTTGTTTTTAAGATGAAGTGACATTTCACGTTTAGAGTGAAGATTTTAAATTTGGGGGAATTTTTTTTGGAAGTTGGCACACCTGTCAAATAAAAAAACAATCAGAGAAATTTTGAAACTTTAAGTGATGCAAAGGTTAAGGAATGCATTTTTGTCGGACCATAAATAAGACAACTTGTAAAGGACCCTGCATTTGACCAAATTTTGGAGAGGAAAGAAAAGGAAGCTTGGGAAGCCTTCAAGGGTGTTGTTCATGGATTTTTAGGCAACAAAAGAGATGACAACTACAAGCATTTGGTGACAGTGCTCCTGCAAAAATACCATAACCTTGGATGCAACAAGACCCTTAAGATCAATTTTCTCCACTCCCATCTAGACTTTTTCCCTCCTAGTTGTGGAGCTGTTAGTGATGAACATGGGGAGAGATTCCATCAGGACAGTTCTGTTATGGAACAAAGACATCAGGGCCGTTTGAATGAAATAATGCTTGCGGATTACTGTTGGTCTTTGTATAGGGATTCTGCGGAACTCCACCATAAGAGGCGAGCTAAAAGACGAAGAAGTCAATAGGCCACCACATGATTCTATTCAGATACGACTATCTGTGAAGTATTTTACCAGAAATTTAGAACTCTTAGCATGTAATTACGAGTTTGAAAAATCAAATGCACTTACATTGTTAGCATGTATGTAATTAAAATGTATCATTTTCTCTCAATCCGTTAATATGTAATACTTTCACCCTGTGTATATCATAGAAACTAGAGCTAATAGAATTTTTTCATTGCCATATTTCTTTTTCTCAACACAAAATTAGTAGGAATTGTCTCACGAAGTGCTCGAAACATTAAAAAATTATTTTGTTGTTGCCCAGTGTACTTTTGGCATATTTTCTCGAACAGAGAGGAGCGCTTTTTTGTGTAATTTACGTCCTGCAACGTCGTCTTATGGGGCGATGAATGAAATGGGTGAAATGATGGTGAAATGGGCCTCGGGTTCATAGAGCTTAGAGTTACCCGGCATTCGTCTTTAAGGATAAGGGAAAACCGAGATTCGAACTCGTGACCTGTTGAACGTGAGGCAGACACGCTAGCATCTACGCTACCGAGGAAGGTAGGAGGAGCGTTGCATTTCCCACTTGCATATTTAGTTTTGCTGTAATTTTTGTCCTTAACGCAGGGTTCATCTCGTTTCTTTATCAGTGATTCTGGTGCAGTTGGCAATTCATCTGCTGTTGGTTGTTCAGCTTTATATCTCTTTAGAAGTTCTTTGAAATCACTGGGTAGCTTTAATGCTGTTGCGACAGTAAGGCTAAGGATAACACTTTCAAATATTTCTGTCGTATGGAATATTTATTTTGGTTTCTAAGAACCAATGCCCAATTAATACCTGCGTTATTCAATATAAGGTTAAAATTATCATTGAGCATCTTTATGTTTTTCTGCCTACATTGTGATACCGAAATTAAAGGATTGCCATAAGTAAAGAATCATGATGGATTTCAAAGGAATGTTGGTTATTTGTTACCACACGTGCAAGGGTAGTTGAGTCGAATGGCAGTTGGGGAGAATAGTTGTTATAACAAAAGAAATGTAAGAAACAGTGACCTTACCAGAGTTCTAAAGGATAGCACTTGACTTGTTGAATGAGGTATTCTTCGGTCCCTAATAATGACCAAGACAAAATTGTTACAAAGGGAATCTTTGGTTGAATGAAGAGGGCTTTCGGAAAGTGAAAGTGACACATACACCCACGCGCAGATATGGAGGACGGTCTTCGGCGTCAGGCCTATTAGAGCAGTTCGTGGCTGGCAAGCCACTATGAAGGTCCGAGGCGTGAGGGTGATTAGGGCAGTCCTCTTGTTCTGTCTTGGGCCAGGCATACCAGAAATGAGAGAAGATATTTGTGGGTTCATATATACGTGAGGAACGAATAAAGTTTATCGAGTAATAAACGTTACGCCTTCAGTAGCTCTAAACAGGAATATTGATAACCCTTGGTCGGCAACTTCAAGTTTGATGTTCGGATAAAAGAAGCAGTCAATAAATCAGTTTGAAACGGGCATTTCACTGTCAATAAAACCATTCTTCTCACACATATCCACGCATACCCTGTGATTAACCTCATTGCTACGGGCCCAAATGACCTTGTTGTCGACGGGCCCTAAAACACCACACACTCACTCACCTCATTGCATTACCCTGAGCTAAACACTATTTGTTTCAAATTGTCACCACAACGTAGAACTTTGCTCGCCAATATAGTTGCTTCAGATTGTCCAACCAACGTGGAACTTTGCTACCCAATATTAATTGCTTCAATTTTACGTAGTACACAATTTATTTATTACATCAAATCCAGATTTAGTGTCGTTGTAATACATGATTATTTCAGGCCTTTTCTCGTCACCTTCTGACAGTTGTTCTGACGAAACATGTTTACTTGAGATCAAAACTGCTGTTTTACCCTTTTTGGAACATATGAAATAAGTGTTTCGTTTTCTGTGACGACAAATACACTTTCGTATTGGCTGTAACCTTTTGGAAAGTAAAATTTCAGGGCAAATCCTCCTTGTTCTTGTATATTGTACCAATAAAAGAAAGTTCTCTTTTTTCCCCAGCTCATTCACCAGGGATACATTAATGAACCACTTATTTGCTCTAACATTTCTGTCGGTGCCATAGATTGGTTCAGTTAGTCTTAGCACTACAATCTCTGCGGAATTATTTTGCAAATGTGGGCCGTCCAGCTACTGTCTGTAATAAATTTCCATATTTGTGGTGTAAGACTTTTGCATCACTCAAACATAATATTTTTAATGCCATACTTGTTTGGCCTAGATGGTATATTGTGACGAACTAACCATGGATTGTACTGGATAGGTAAGGAACACATGGTCAATTCGTACACGGGGAGAGTAGCACAATTGGTAGGAAATGCATGCTTGGCGAGAGGTTGGGATTTTCTATTAGGTTTCATTTCCACAAAGGGTATGGTAATGCTAATTAAAGGTAGCATTCACTTAAGAATATTTACTGCACTGAATAATTAAAGAAAATGGTCACGTGACCCGTACCTTTCCCAGTCAGGGCATTCCGCCCTGCCAGGTCGGAGACCTGCACACAAAGAAAATGAGATTCACAATTTACATTCAGTTATACCAGAGCTGGAGGAGCGGGGGTAGTGACGTCACACATACTACTGTGGTCACATGAGCTATTATTTGAATTAATTAATACATTCACATGTGACAATATATTGTCTAAAACCACATCGACCGCAAAATGCAGGTAAGTGCTCGTCGACTGTGACGTTTTGTCCAGAGAATGTGTCTGATATTTACACATTGTATACGTTTCTCTATCATCAGCCCAATTGTCCAATAGCAATAAATACCATTTGGTACTCATGACGATGTTTTATTGACTCATTCCACTTGCAAAGTAATATTGCAATACTTACTATCAAGAAAAACATTTCATCAATATGTAACGGGATTAGGCGCAAGGGGCGCGCTGGACCTGTATTCACCTAAATTCACCATTCTTGCAGCTACAATAATAAACAGAAAAAGTTGTCGCCACAGGAAACATTCGAGTAAGGTGTAATGTTAGATATTCTATCAGGCAATTATGTGGTTACGTTCGTTCGTATAATACAAATTTTAAATAAAGCTAACGGCCTCCCAGACTCCACTAGCCTAACGAAGGGTAAAAAATCTACGAGGTCTGTTCAATAAGGAATGATCATAAATTTTTTACGGTCAAAATTTTTCGCACTAAAATTCAATCTTATTATATTCTGTTAGCTTAATGTAAAATGAACACGCCGTCGTAGTTTCATTGTTGGTAATCTTGGTTCCCGCCTGTGAGAACCAGGCAAGTTCAGACATGTTCAGCATCGCCTACCGCTGCAATGGAGCTAACATGCAGTTAAAGTTGATATTAGAGGAAGATCCGCAGTTTCTTTCAAACGTTAATCACTGTTGATGGGACTTGGCTACATCATTTTGATCCTGAGAGCAAACAGCAAAGCTCAGTGTGGAAATCTTCTTCACCAACCCCCCAAAAAGCAAAAGTGATTGCTTCTGCTGGGAAAGTTATGGTCCTCTCATTCTGTGATATGCATAGAATGGTTTATCAGCATGTTGTACCTGCACACACATCAGTAGCTGGACAATACTACAGGGATGTCCTGAGAACATTGCAAGTCCATATCAGGTGCAAAAGACCACATTTCCGTGAAGCAGACTGGATGCTGCACCACGATATTGCTCGGCCGCATATTGCCAATGCTGTTGCTGAATACCTTGCAAAAATCAACATGAAGTGCGTCCCTCACCCTCCCTATAGTCCGGATTTATCCCCTATGTGACTTTTTTCTATTACCTAACTTCAAGAAACATCTTCGTGGGAGGCATTATCCAACATCAGAAGCAGTGGTGAAGGCTGCGGAGGCGATTTTGAAGGATATCCCAAAAAATGGTTTCCAGTATGTCTTTGAAGACTGGCAGAAGCGCTGGGAAAAGGGCATCGCATTCAGGGGAGACTATTTTGAGAAGAACCATCAAATTATGAGGATGAGTAAGAGTTCGTTGTCAAAAAAAATTGTGATCATTCTTTATTGAATAGTCCTCGTATTGCACATTTCAGAAACAAAAGTGTTTTAAATATTTCCTCAAATATTTATTTCAATTTTCCTAGAATAAGTCGTCTTATTTTTATTTCTTATACAGGGAGTTTTGAAGGTAACGTGTGATCTCACATTTGAGAAGTCGCACATCACATTCCCGTCAACCACCCACAACGACCTGGAATTGTCCTGGTTTTCGCCCGTTCGTTAAAGGAATGCTGGAGTGATATATGTTCAACCACAGTTTCCTTCCTCTAATTTTCCTTTCATTTCTATGTTTCAGGTGTGTTTTGTGGCGCGAGTGAGGTGTGACTATATGGTATGTACACACCCGTCGTAAATAATAGTTGCCCCCAGGACAGTGCTGCCCTCACCACGGTAAACAGTAGGAGGAAGAAGAGGGAAGCATTTCTATTGAAGCCGTCGGAAGCAGAATTTGCTAAGTCACTGTTTTAAAATTGTACAGCTGCTCAAATTTTTCAAAAGTAATTTTAAATACCAAAATAATAATACGAATGAAAGAATTGTATGTGATGGGTCCGTTTGGAGGTACAAAGTTCTGTTTTGAAGTGTGTGAGTGAGTGTGAGGTGTTTTAGGGCCCGTCGACAACAAGGTCATTTGGGCCCGTGTTTTGAAGTGTTTCTCACGGTTTGACATATGTAGCATGTGTGACAGGATAGTTTACTATTAGGACTTAACAATTTTTAATTTAAAATGGATGAAAAGTTGTTAAGTCAATTGACTTACCAGCTTCTGCTTCTTAATGTTAGAGTTTTCCCATTATACAATATTATAATATGCATTCATGCATAAACTATTACTTTATTTTCAATGGGAGATAAACGGAAGAGAAATAGAGGTCGTAAAGAGATTTGATTATTTGGGGATAAGATTGAGCTGTGATGGTAAATGCACTGCACATAAAAAATGGCTCTAGGAAAAGGTAAAATGGCCATGAGTATTATAAGAGCATGCTTAAGGAAAACACCTGACATGAATGACAAATGGCGGGAAAGGATCTATACTACCATAGTAGAAAATAAGATTTTGCATAGGGCAGAGATATGGGGAGTGGATGAAGCATGGGAAGAGGTGGATGTTATTAACAGATCTTTCTGTAAATATATTTTAGGCTTACCGGTAGCTTCACCCAAAGGGGCAGCAAAATTAGAGTTGGGAAGACATTCAACAAGGGTTAAAATTGTCTCAAGGGTACTGAAATATCTATACAGATTTGCCAATTTGGAGGAAAACAATATTATCAAGGAATGTTTTCTTTTACAGATGAGAAGCAAATGGGGAGAGTCTTGGGCGCAAAAGTAAGGGAACTGCTGGAACAGTTAGGTATGGGACATATTTGGAGAAACGAGGACTTTTATTATAGGGGCTTTTGGAATGAGGTAGAATAAAGGCTGGAAGATTTAGATAGCCAAGTTATATTTACCAATGTAACGTAGAAAAGATTATTGAGGACATATAGGGGAATAAAGACAGTGTGGTGGAGGGAGAAGTACATAGATGTGTGTAGTGAGTCGGGGCGAGAAGGATTTGCCTGGTCAAGGACAGGAGTTAGAAATTTGAAAGGTATTAGATATGAAAAGCATACAGGGAAATGCCCAGTGTGTGGAGAAGAGGATACAGATTGGCAGAGTATACTTAATTGCAAACAAAAATGATTTGGAGAGAACAAATTTGGCAACAAAAGTGGGACAGTTTTAGGGATGGGGGCGGTATTAATAATAAAGAAAATGTTATTGGTAAAAGGAGAAAATAATGTAAAAATATACGTGATTATCTGGGGAAAGTTAGAGAGAAATGGTTAAGATTGATGAAGAATAAATAACAATTAAGGGCTGGAAAACTAGAACGAGGGATACAAGGGAGAGGAGGGTCATCAATACACGGAAAACCAGGGGTTAAGTGTATTGAGACCAAGACTTGGGGCAAGCAGGTAGGAAGGGTGTGTTATTTTTTTTTTTAATTTTACGTCCTCCAACGTTGAGTCATATCGGACGTTGAATGAAATGGGTGAAATGATGCTCAAATGAGTCCGGGGTCCACGGAGCTTAGAGTTACCTGACATTCGTCTTTCAGTATAAGGGAAAACCCCGGAAAAAACCGTATCCAGGTAACTCACCCTGACCGAGATTCGAACTCGGGACCTCTTGAACGTGAGGCAGATACGTTACCATCTACGCTACCGAGGCGGGCAAGGGTATGCTAGATGTGAATAAGTCATTTTGTTATTCTGTGAAAGAAATGTTACAAACATCAATGTAGCAATGAAACTGTATGTAGAAGAAAGATGAGAAATAAATACAAATAAAAATACTTATCTTCACCAATACATCTCTACTATGGACTAATCCAGTATACATCATGGACTAACATACAACAATGTAATCAAAACATCACTCCATCTCTATTACATCATCTTCTACATCACTTCCATATGTCATTGTGTCATAAAATATGGTATCTTCTGGCAGAGTGTTATGTTCTAGTAGTGAACGAACATCGTAATATTTTGCCTCCTTAATCTTTCGAAGCCTATCTGTTGTGTTTTTTGCTCAATCACATGCCTTTTGTAAGGCATGCAACCTCACTCCTCTCCTCAAAAGAGACTGGGGACGATAAAGTGAGGAAGACATTGTGTGATGAACTTCTGGTACACATCCACTTTGGAAATACACACCCTGGATTAAATTGAATTCAGGAATACTTCTTACAATGACATGGTCGAGGACATCTTTGAAGTCAGCAACTGGAGTGCCATCATGTGCCCCGTTATCGGTCAATGGACGATTGACATGGACAACATCAACGGGTTTCTTCTGTAGTGAATCTTTGATTAGTTTCACCGATATGTAAGGAACTAAGACTTCATCCATTGATTGTTACTTCTTCTCAATATTGCCAAAAATTCTGTCAATGGGCATGAAAGAGTGCCCTGGTATTGGGAAATACAGATAAGCTCTCTGAAAGTGCACTTAAGGAATGCTGAAAAAGTCTAATGTCCAAATGTCTAATCTAAAATGTATGAATAGCTGATATCAAAGGGCTTGGGTGGCACAATGTGGTGGTACCACCTAACGGCCAATGCGCCAGCTGCTTAACAACTAACTCGATAAGGCTGATTTAACAACTTTTATTTCTGAAATTGATACCCATTCATCATTCCAGGGTCGTAATATGTTCGACCTAAAGCCTTCTGATCCAAAAATCTTTTAGCACTATTACAGAACTGGTGTTCAGTGCTTATTGTGTGTTCCTTAGCCGTTCCGATCCTCGAAATTATGTCATCTCTTTAATCTTCTGCCTTCTTCCGAACGGTATACCTCCATTAAAAACAAAATAGAGTAAAATTTGGCTTTATTTATCAAACCATTTGCCAAGTTTGCTATGAAACCTGGGTATGGGGGATTTCGAGAATTTTCAGGAATGCAAAATTACCGACAATTCATTAAATCACTTGATGCAGCTTTTTTATTTCTGTAAACATTAGATACCTCCCGAGTATGAACCATGTTATTTACCTTACATTTAATAAAACGGTTCCCAACACATGTTATAATATGACTCCATTTTTAATGTAGCGTGTAGAATTACTGTTATAAATAATGTAGCAGTTTCGCATTGTGAACATTATTCTCCATTTGCTGAAATGGTTACTTTTCAGTTGCATGTGCCAATTTCAAATACAAAGCCCCAAGCCATAAACGAGCTGTTTGCACCACAAAGCTATTTTCATGTAAAGTACGTGCACATAAATGTTCAAAAGGAACAAAAAGGTATTCATTGCTGATAGTGAATACCAATGTATCCGCATTTAAATAGATATATTATAAAGCAAATATCAGCATTAGTACCCATGTGATGAGTGGAGCCCGAATGTTAAGGTGGAATACGTGTCACAAGGTTCTTGGTTGCTTAAAATGGGTTATTTTAGTTTTTCTTCGCGTTTTGTCACCAGTAATGTTGCATTTTACTTACTTTTGTGCAATAAAAGTTTAGGTTAACAATGTAATTCATGAAAAATACACGGAAAATAGATTTTACTGTTTGTTTTGTGGGTTATTTCTTGGAATTGCGTTCCAAGTTGAGGGAGTAATCGTGCTTGGAAGGGGGTATAAGCGTGGAGTTGGGTTTATGGACTTTATTGAGACGGGTTATGGGTTCATAGCTAGCTCAGAGCAGGGCTCTTTGATCCCAAGAGTGGTGCACAACAGACTGCTTCGTTTTTTGCCTTTTCTTTATTTATCATCACTTACTCTTCTGGCCTGGGTTTCACTCATACGCGCATTTCTTACACACATCGCTTTGAACTCACCATCCTGCCCCACTGTGTCCATCGACGTTCCGAACAAGAGTGCCTCCAGATAGAGCATTCACTTGTCTCCTCGTTTTCCCAGCTGGCACTACCCCTTCCTCTTGGGGGTAATGACCAACCCTGCCTTTGTTCGTCTAGCGGTACTTCTTCCTGTACACTCCCAAACTGAGTGTACTGTTTCAAAGTAGCATGTCTATCTCACGTTCAAGAAGTCCTGAGTTGTTTGGATAATTTTTTCCGGAGTTTTCCCTTATCATGAAAGATGAATATCGGTTATCTCTGAACTCTTTGGAGCCTGGGGTTATTTGGGTCTCATATCACCCATTTCTTTCATCGGTCAATATGACTTCACATTGGATGACCAAAATTAAAAACAAAATGAAATCTTGTCGCGTAAGTCATTCTTATATTAAGGAAATTGTTTTCAACGGAAAACGACGTCATTGAAGAGTACGGTATGTATGCTAATACAGCAGTAATTTTCCTGCCAACAATATATGAATTTTACGTTTTCCAAACCCTGAATGCTTCAAGAATCCTGTGCATCTTAAACAAATATACAACTTTCACTGACCCAAGTACCTATTTATTTTCTGGATACATTGCCAGAGTATTGTCGCGAGCCCGTTACTAATCGAGGCGGCGCGGCAAGGCATTCAAAGGGACGGGCAGTTAGTTGCTGAGATGAAAGCTCGCCGAATCGGTGGGGGGAAGGAGATGGATTTATCGAGAGTTCTAGTTCTTGGTTCTAGCCATCTCGATTGTTGAAGAACGTTCTGGAATGTGAGTAATCTATAAAAAAGGGAGCCCGCCCGCCAAAGTGAGTCAGTCGGTGGGTAATTTGCGTGCGTGAACAGCTGTGTTGTGGTCATTGACCTTGCAAGTTGTATTGTGATGTGACGTAATCCTGCAGTGTAAAGGTTGACAAAGTGTGTTTCCACGGAAATAAAGTGCAATTTTTGGTGTTTGTAACCTGGACGTTTAATTTCGCGAACCCACACAGTTACAATATCAATGATTGGCAGGATTGTAGTTTGCAACCAGCGAATAGGCTCTGATATGAAACAGTAGGTATCTTTGGTAGGTATGAAGGTATGTTAATTATTCAAAAGTTGCATTAAACCTGAATTATATCCGTCCTAATACTGGTGATGGTGGAAATGATTTTACTATGTTTCAACGGGAAATAACATAGGATAGGCAGCTGTTTAGATTACTTTAATAGTCAAAACCTCATTTAGCTTGATTGAGATCGAATAAAATTTGATATTATGGTTCAGGATTCCTGAAATGAATATACATAGATCTTGACATTTTTTAATTAAATAGCGAGGAGAAAATAGATGAAATCCTAATAATCTGGACTCTAGGCATTAGTCATGAACTGCTATATGTTAAAACAGAGAGTACATTATGGCAGTCTATTCATTTCTGAAGTGGTTTCCAGCTGAGTTAGTCGCCTCTAGGTTTCTGGTGTTCTCTTGGAAGAACTTTGGAAAGAGAGTGAAATGCCGATGAGAGCAAAGTTTATCTCTTACAAATGTACATGCGTGAGGAACATACGAGTTCTTCATAAAGTTTCAAAAATAGAAGTTTGTAATTCTGTCGATTCGAACTGAGTAGTTCTATGAGGGTGTAAAAAGGAAATTCCTAATGCATAAGAAACATTGACTGTGTACTTCTTGAAATGCACACAGTTAAAAGTAAGGAAACTTGTGTATTGCATGACATTCTATTGAATCAAATATTCTTAAAACAGACAGAGGTAATTTTGTGAATAGAGGCAAGCACAGAACACCAAACTGTGATTATAGTGATCACGGAACCTTAGAACTCTAAGTTGGTATTCTGTGCAACTATTCCTCTTATAATTGGTTTCCAATGGGGTTAGTGGAAAAGACAACAAAACGTTCTGTTAGAGAGACCAGAAGAAAGAAAGGAAATGCCAATCATTCGGATGGGAAAATTGATGAAAACTTACTTAGAAGAAAAATTCACTAAAGAGGTATCTCAGGAATGAAATAAGGATGGCCAGTAAGAACACAGTTAAGAATGTATGTACTATTTGGCCTGTAGAATAAATGAAGATTTGAATTCCTCAAATGAAGGCGAAGCTTTATACCGTGTACAGATATTAACGAAATGTAAATCATTAGCTGGAACAGGCAGGCATTATTTATACGCATGGTATATGTGCCCTTGTCATAAATAAAACAAACCACAAAAGAAATTCCTGTAATTCATGTTAAACGAGATAAACGTTTGCTGTCAATATATCAATGCGCATTTCCCTTAACGTGGAAGGGAATTTAAAAGAGGGTCAAACCATTTAAAAGTTATGTTATAGCTTTGGAGATTCCCTGTTCTGTGCATGGCCAAGAGAATAACGACTACGAGGTTCGGCTGATGAGTTCCGGGTCTCTAATAAAAATAATAATGAAATAACACAAAAATCATCATTATCATCATCATCTAGCCCACCTCGGTAGCGTGGTGGTAGCCTGTTTGCTTTACGTTCAGGAGGTCCCGAGTTCGAATCTGGGTCAGGGTGAGTGGTTTTTGCTGGGGTTTTCCGTTACCACCACCATCACCACCACCGTCGTCGCCGCCGCCACCACCACCACCACCAATAATATTAATAATATTAATATTAATAATATAATATTAATATTATTAATAATAGTATTAAGAATAATAGTAATAATAAATCTAATGTGTTTCTTGAAGGACAAAAGACTCCTGCTATAAGGTAGCTCTGTTTCGCTAACGTGGTGAACTACTCCGGGTTAGGTAGTGTCTAGTGTTTATCTGGTTTGAGTTTATTTCACTTCAGTTTCATTAATTTAATTTCAATAACACTTTTATTTTTTGTAATTTACTTCCTCCAACGTTTAGTCATATCGGACGATGAATGGAATGGATGAAATGAAGCTCATATGAGCCGAGGATCCATAGAGCTTAGGATTACTCAACATTCGACTTTCAGGATAACGGAAAACACTGGCAAAAACCATATCCGGGTTACTCACCCTGAACTAACACTGAGTATATTAATTTCATTAATAGTTGACTGGGTGAACTTGGGATGTTGTTTGTGGGCTGGCACTGTCTCCATTTTGTAGTCGACGTCCAATTGTTCTCCATCTTCCTCTGCTTCTTGCTGTTCTGGACCATTGCTGACCGGCTTGTTTTAGAGACTGGTTAGTTAACTCACGTACATGTCGGCCAAGAGGAGCTGAACTGAAATCCAGCATCACGATTAAAAAATGAAACCGGCCTTAAAATGGAAATCCGTCGAATTAAGAAGCAAAGATCAATACAGCTTGATAAGTTAAGCAGTTACTTTACTTTGACACAATTTTCTATACTAACGCCATCTCCTGACCTGGTATTTAATTTACTGAAAACAGTCTTTTGTTCAATAATGCGAATTTTGATAGTGTTTTGTCTTTGTTTATAGTTGTGTTATATCCAGTATTTCATCTGTGGTTATAACATTTTATAAGTATCCTCCCGAAACGTTGATAGCTAATCATCTTTTCAGCTGGATGGCTGCCCGAGAGGAAAGTGGGCGCATTCGTCGCCAGGAAAGCTTCAGGTCTTAAGATTGCAGTCCACGAAATGCATGATCTACACTTTTGATGGAACAAGATAGGAAAGTAACCCTAATGTGGATACCATCACAACAGGGTAATTATGGAAATGAAGATGCAGACTCCATAGCTATGGAAGCCACAAGACTACCAATTTATGAACATGAAACTGTGCCTTATAAAGATGATGCAAGATTTGTATTTAAGAACTTGCATAAGCATTGGCTAAAAACATGGGAAAATTCACCTCCTAGCAAATTATATGAGATTAGAAAACACTCCAAAACATCATATCCTCTCCAGAAACTGAGACGCAAAGACCAAATTGTCATCACTAGATTGTCGCATGCTCATCTGATGAACAAAACACAGCAACCTGAACGCAGCATTTGTCATATGCCATATCTGTACGCCATATGATTTCAGAATGTCTGCAATACACGCAACAACGAGAACAATTTAAACTTCCAGATCTTCAAGAAACCCTCAGTAATCTATCACACAGTACAACAGTATTCAAAATCCTAAAATTAATCAAGTTATACAATGAAATATAATATAAATTTTTGTAACTAAATGTTAAACTTGCTATAATTATACTATGTAAATACCATTTCCATCACGTTGTCGCGATATGACTGTATGTAAGTTAAAGCGACATTAAAACATTTTGTGAGCCTAAGACCATACAACAGAAGTGGAAACTATTCATTTTAAATTATTATTAAACATTGTTTAAAAAAATTTAATGTTGACACTCATTCTTGCGGAAATAGGCCAATTGCGAGTTAAACATTTCATGGCTTACGCTAAGTGTGCTCGCAAATGAAAATACTCTGAAACAACTGAATGACGACGGACTTGCGACCCTGCGAAGAATGTTATACACAAAGGATGTATAAAGGAAGTAAAATCAAATCATATAATATACTGTTTTACATGTATTTTATTTTTATATTAAAATACTGATACACATATTTTTATAACGTCGATGATTATGTCCGATGTTTTCCTTTAAATGTTTACTTTCCAAACCAAATAATATATACTTAAATCTATTTTGTTCTATAAAATGTCTAATTTATATATCAAATCTTTTGACCCTCGGTCGGTCTTTCAGTTTGTGGAAAAACATAACCTATAAGTTGTAAATGAAAATAAACGCAAAACGTCATTTTAATACGTGATAATTTTATTATTTACGTGTTATTACATTAGATTTATTGATGCTTTATATTTTACTTCCCACAATAAAGAGAAATTGTCAATGCAAATAACCAGTTCTTAAGTGAAACATCTCTTTCACGAATTCCTAACACTTTTATTTCCAATTAGCACACTCGCTTTATTTCTCGTTATTATGGTTTTATTTATTCAAATACCAGACTTCGTGATACCATCTCTTCCTTTTGACTATTATTATTGTTTAAATCGGAATTTGACATATTGTCGACTTGTTAAATGAGAGAAGGCTATCCGACGGATCGGTTACCTGCACTTGACAGATGTTTGTAAGAACGGACCTAAGACAATTGTTTTATTAATGAAACTCCTGTAGGGTTTCTGAATTTTTCAGGGCATTGAAATATGTTAAAACATACCTGGGTGCGTGTTGATACGCTGTTGAGTGCGACAGAAAATCTACGGTGTATAGCGGTATGGACAACATAAGACTGAAATATAGTGTGGGAGGCGTTAGCTCGAATTGAGCTGACTCGAGCCGACTTCATCCGAATGAGCGTCACATATTCCAGCGTGACGGCTCAGTTTAATTCACTATCCACAAAAAGTGCTAAACGTGCCTAAAGAATACAGTTAATTATTTCCGGGCTGTTTTGCCGTGGTCTGTTGGCGTAAGAACGTCCAAACGTTTCGTCCGCAACTGCGGTAGACGTTCTCAGTGGCGCGGTCGAAGTTTCCTTGCAGAGAGTTTCGCTGCGTCTGAAGGGTTCCTCGCTCGCTCGTCGTGCTGGCGGGCTGTATTTAGCCAGAAAGTTTTTGCTGCGTGCCCACCCGTTAAGGGTTTAACCGCAGGTAGGATATTGATTTGGGATGTTGTAGGGTGAGATGTAGGTTATTAGGTTAGTATTATTTAATAAGGTTACAGTGTTTTACCGTAATTTTTGGTAGTTAAATGACGTTTCTTTTTCTCGATAATAGGGTGCCAGTTCCTAGTGAGTTTTAAGGCTTCTTCCTTTCTGTTGACATTATTAGGATGCTTATAAAATTCGATGGCCTATCGCTGAAGTCATGTGTGGTAATGTTCTGTAGTGGAAAGGATGCTAGTATCCTGGAATTGTATATTGCCGTCTGGGCCACACAGAAAAGTCCGCAGTCGCCGAACATTCTATTGAGGCATATGATACAATTCCAGGACAGTAGCATCCTTTCCACTACAGAACATTATCACACACTAGTTCAGCGGGAGGCCATCGAAATTTATAAGCATCCTAATAATTTCAACAGAACGGAAGAAGCCTTAAAACTCAATAGGAACTGGCACCCCATTATCGAGAACAAGAAACGTCATTTAACTACCAAAAATGACGCGGACCAATCAGAAGATACCACTGCTGAACTACCCAGGCTCCGCCCCCCAACAACCAGTAAAAATAACGTCCAGAGGTCCAGAGGTAGTCCTAGTCGGGCGGGGCTTTCCCCGTCCGGGTGTCATATGCCGCAGTACCTAGCCGCTTTGCGGCTTAACCTGCGAAATGAACTAGTAGATCCATGTTCTGCTGGGGTGTTTGAATTTGTTTACTGTTTGAAATTTTGGATAGGTTTGGAACGGGTTGCCCCTCTTTATCGTGGGCAGCTGTACTTAATCGTTCTCCCTTTTTGGGAGACACGAATTAGTTTTTTGCCCCGTTTTGGATACGGGTTGTGTAGCGCTTGTCCTTTGGCGTAGAAGTTGTTCCCAGAGACATCTGCGGTTTTCCTTGGGTTACCTAAGGGGTCCCAGGACGTCTCTCGGCAGTCTGAAGGACGGCAAGCGCCTTTGATCTCTCGGGTCATACCTTCCCAGGGAGTTCACTAAAGGGTTGGGGTGAATTTGGATTTTCTCGTACATTGATCGTGCCCTCTCGCGAATGACGTCGACAATGTACGGGATCTGGGAGTGCTCATGTAGGATATGAGCCGGGAATCTCCAGCCTGTATCGTAGATGATGCGTAGTGCCTTGTTCTGCAGCGTCTGGAGTCTGACGAAAGTGGTATTAGCCACTGTTCCCCAGATCTCACAGCCGTACAGAATCATAGGCGGAATGATCGCCCGATACAGTTGGAGTTGAGTCGGATCGGCATGGTTGATCTGAAGATAGGGTATAGGCTCCGGAGTGCGACGTGCCCCAGCTGGACCTTGCCCTTGACGTGCGGAACGTAAGTTAACTTACGGTCCAGCGTCACCCCGAGATACTTCGCCGTTTGCACCCAAGGGATTCGACGGCGCCGTAAAACGAAGTTCTGCTGCAACCGGTTGGCTATGGTTTTCGCCAGGAGAATAGCAGAGCTCTTCTCCGGGTTAATTGCCATTCGCCATTTTGCGCTCCATTCGCCAATGGCCCGGAGCTGGGTTTGGATTTGCCGGAAGCTGTACCGTGTATTCCTATTGACTGCGAAGATCATGAGATCGTCCGCATACTGACAGGTTTGGGTGTTGTGATGAGTTGGGATGTCTGCCATGTAAGCTGCGAAGAGCGCCGGCGACAGCACGCTGCCTTCCGGTACTCCAGCGCCAATGGGCCGCTCGGTGGACAGCTTCCCCTCCATCTTTACTCGGAAGCTTCGGTTTCCGAGGAAACAGGCCACCAAGGAAATGTATGGACGGGGAATTTCATGCTCCAGGAGTTTGTAAATGAGTCCTTCATGCCAGGTAGTGGCGAATGCCTTCTCCACGTCAAGCAGCACTGCTACCGTTTTAGACCTTTCCTGGAAACCCAGGGAGGCCTTCTCGGCAACCCGCAGTAGCTGCTCGGTCGTGGAGTGGCCAGAACGGAAGCCAAACTGGTGTTCCGGGAGTAGGCCCCTTTCCTGCAGATGAGGAAGGAGCCGGGAGAGGAGCAGTTTTTCGAATACCTTCGATAAAACTGGGAGAAGGCTGATTGATCGGTAACTGGAAGGAAAAACCGGATTTTTCCCCGGCTTTAAAACGCACACCACGCGCGCCTCCTTCCAGATAGCTGGAAAGTGGCGCATGTATAGGCACGCGTTATAAATCCGGGTTAAGTGAATCACGGCTCTTCGTGGAAGGTGCTTGAGCATTTCCGCTGTCACACGGTCCTGCCCAGGTGCTTTGTTGGTTCTTAGAGAGTTAAGCGTGGTCGCTAACTCTCTAGGGGTAACGATGGGAATGTGGAACTCCTCGTGGTCAGGGGGTGGAGCTTCTAGGAAGTCCTCCACCACCTGTTCCACGAGGTCAGCATGGTCATCGTCCATTGGCTCTACCCTGGGTTGGAACTGAGCCTCCAGATAATCTGCTAGCGCCTCTGCCTTTTCTTTCGACTCGTAGACGAGTCGACCTCTAGGGCTATGTAGGGGGTGCTGGTGTACGGTTTTGTCTTTCCGCAGGCTACGGACTATTCGCCATGGTTTTCTCTCCTGGAGATTGGTTTGCCTTAACATGTTTTCCCAGGCCTCTTTGCGGTGTGCTCTTAGGAGTCGTCTTGCCAGGGATTTGAACCTCTGGTGTACTTCTCCTATCCTGGGATGGCGAAATCTCTGCCACAGCTTTCTTACGGCGTTTTTAGCCCTTATGAGTTGTTTGATGGGTCCTGGGATATCTGTGGGGTTTGGCGTGTCTATTGGGATGCGGTGTGTGTGAGCACGGACCGCGTTGAGGATGGATGTGGAGAACTCCCTGGCTGCCGCCTCGAGCGATTCCACAGAGTCGATTCGAGGGCAGGCTTCCACGGAGTTTTGGATGTGAAGAATGGCGGCATCCCAGTCGACTTCATCCACCCAGTCAGCCGTTGCCAGAGCTGCGACGGTAACGTCTGAATTGATCACAACTGGGTTGTGGTCAGAATCCAGAGCATTCACCGCCGTGAGGTCCAGATGAAATGGAATGTTCTTGGTGATTGCGAAATCTATGACGTCCGCCCTGCCACGAGGCGGGAAGTGCGTTGGACCCCGCGGGCCATGCGCATGAAGGGTTGGATCTCCGCAGATGAAGCGGTAGATGCTCCTTCCCCTATCATTCTGGGTTCGGCTGTTCCATCCTGGGTGTTTGGCATTGAAGTCACCGGCTATGCACACTCGGTGGTCTAGGTTTAGGAGTGCCCTGTAATCCGCTTCATAGAAGGGATGGTTGGGCGGGTCATACACCGCCACAAGCACTAGGTCTGAACCGCCCAAGGAGAGCCTTATGGCGGTCGCCTCCAAGTGTTGAAGCGGGGGGATGGTAATGGGAGTATGGGTGATGTGATTTTTGATGAATATAGCTGTACCGCCGCCCCGCCGGCCGACTCTATCGGCTCGGTGGACGGCGTAACTTGGCAGGCTAAATTGTATACCAGCATGCAGATGCGTTTCGCATACCATAAGGAGGTCAATCCCGTGGTCACTTACAAACTCCAAGATGCCCGGTCTCTGTTCCCGGACTCCGTTTGCGTTCCAGAACGCGGCTCTCAATGTTCGCTGAGTTCTTCTCAACGCCATTTACGAGCTGGAGTCAGGGAAGAGGAGCCGTGCAGTCTGTTGCAGAATGCTGTGCTTTTGCAGAGCAGGGATGCGGGGATCTGTCAGTTGCTCCCTGCAGCGCCTCAGAATGGGGAGGGAGCGATGAATCAGTTCGGCGAACCAGGCAGAAAGCTCATGGAACTCCGCTAAGTCCTCGTTTGAGACGCCAGTGTCCCAAATCGGCGCAGGTGTTGTAGCGAGGGGTGCCTCTCCCTCTTTGGCTGTTGAAGCCACTGTAGCTGGAGCTGGTGGAGGGGGGAGAGCAGTGGCGGCAGGGCCGCTCTGTCTCCCCGCAGGTTCTTGGGCTGGTTGCCCGGCCGTTGCTGCCGCAGTTGCCGGCGGTTTCTCCCGCCGGGCTGCGGTGGCCTTCTTCTGGCGAGGAGGCCGCTGTGGCTTTGCTGCAGATGCAGCTGGTGGTTGTTTGGCGGTAGTTCCAGAGCTTACTGGCTGGGTCGCTGCCGGAAACTGGCTTGCCTCGGCCTGCTGCAGCAGCTGTTCCTGCTTGCGCAGCGCCTGGGCAAAACTGACTACAGGCCGAACTTGTGCTGGCTCCCTGTTTGCGTTCCTGCCCTGTCTTGCCTGCACTATTCGCAGTCTAGCGGGACAGCCGCCGTAGATGCCTATGTGGGCCTCTCGGCAGTTGGCGCACTTTTTCTCCTCTCTGGGGTTCGGGCATTCGTTGACGTGGTGAGGGCCTGAACATCGTATGCAGGCGGTCTTCCTCTCGCACGCATGGCTCGAGTGGTGGAAGCCCAAGCACCTGTAGCATTGGGCTGGCCCCTCTCTGCCATGGTACGGTTCGATTCTGATCTTGGTGTTGTAGAGGTGGGACACCTCATCAATTTTGGGAAGACCTTCGCCCTCCTTCTCCACTATTACGAGGAATAGTGGCATGGGAGTCCTTACGGGCTCCTTGCCTTCCTCGCGGACTTGCTTGGTCAGCTGGACCACGGTACGCGGCGTAATGCCGTGTTCTTCCGCCAGGCCCACCTTTATGTCCTCTGGGTCGGTGTCAGATCCAAGACCTCGGATGACTCTGCGCACCAGGTTAGGTCGCTGCAGCGAGAACGTGTGGAATTCTATCCCCGCTTCGCGCAGCACCCCCCTGGCGGCTTCATGGTCCTCCGGGGTCGTGGTCTTTAGGATCACCCGACTTGGAAAACGGGTGGCCTGGAAGCTAGCCTGGAGCTTGGCCCTCAGTTCCCTCATAACCTTTATGTGGTTGGGGAACGGGTCCGACACAATTGGCGGGATTCTGGCCGCCTTTTGTGTGCGGGAGCTCTTGGCGTCCGCATGCACTGCAGGGGTGCCGGGAGCAGCACCCTCCGGCTTCGAACCGGAGGGCCTCTTGCGCCTTCCCTGCACGGTGACAAAGCCTTCGGCGTCTGTGTCGCTCTCCGGTAGGGGAGTTGAGACGCCCTGGAGGGGGGTGATGGTGTTGGAGCTCCCTGGTTTGGGGACTGGAGAGATCGGGACAGCTATCCCTTGGTTAAGAAGGCGGGAGGCCTTCTTCTGTTTCTTTTGTGCCTGGGCCTTGGCCTTCACGAGGTTCACCCGTGGGCCGGAAGAGGATGAGGATGCAGAGGTTCTACTAGTCATCTCGTCAGGACTTACCTGGCGGCTGGTACTTGGCTTGTCTGAGTCTGTAGCAGGTGCCATCCGGCTCCCCACAGAGGGTCGAGCGCTGTTACACGCGCCGATTGGGGCGGACCCCGGGTCCCAACCTAAGTCGGGACCCTTGGCTTTGACCTTGTGGGCCTGCAGTTTCGTCTGTCTGTCTGTCGGTCCCAAGTACTGTGTTCCTCTGGACTCTGGAGTTGCTGCTCGACGCGTTAGCTCTAGCAAGTCTGCTAGGAGAGGGTTGGCTGGGCTGCTGCTGCTTGCCAGTGCAGGAGAAGGTTCTGCTGGCTGGAAGAGGGCAGGCGCTGCTGTGCCTGCAGAAGAAGGCTGTTGCGCAGGCTACGCTGCGTAGAGAGAATGCGCTGCTTCGCCGGGCTGCTGCTTCCTTTATGGGCACACTCCAGAGCACGCGTTTTACAGTCCACGTGCTCGTGCCCTGAAGAACTGGCGCAACCGGTCTAAAATGCTGCTTCTCTCGACGAATGGACTGCACTGAAAGAACTCGAGACGGACGATGCCGAGCATTCGAGTGACAAGCGTCGAATGACGAACCAAAAAAAATAACGTGACTCAGGCACGGAACCCTTTAGAAGCAGCGAAACTCTCTGCAAGGAAATTTCGACCGCACCAATGAGGATGTCTACCGCAGTTGTGGGCGAAACGTTTGGACGTTCTTACGCCAACAGACCACGGCAAAACAGCCCGGAAATAATTAATTGTATTATGAACTCCGGCCGTGAAAGCTTACGTTCTCTCGCGCCTAAAGAAGTTTTCACTTCAAAAAGATTGCAGTATCTATTACAACTTCAGGAGACCCTTTCATAAATATATTCGGCGACTACACATTTTTGTCATTCTTGGATGACGAACTTCAAAACGCTTACTTGCCGTGAATTCTGTATTCAACATTTGTATGAAATACAATATTTTCTCTAATACTATAAGCCAAGTGTGTAGATTTTTAATTTAGAACATTTAAGCACTCACTGTATTAGATAAGAATGGAACTGTATTTAGGTTTTCCAGAACTAGAAGCACATTTAAGCGGGTGTTGGGTATTGATATAGATAATATAAACTAACTGGCATAAAACAGAATCTGGCTAGATTCAGGTTGTAGATTTTGTAGCAGCATTTCCCTTTGAAAGCAACACATTACAGTTTTAATGTAATATTTGTCACTGCTCCGTGGTGAGGGTTCGTGGAAAAGTTGCGGCAGAGTTTGTACAGCTAATTAAGCCTCTAATTAACTAAGCGTAACAGGGAGCGAAAGGAAAGTTTAATTTCTCTCAGCCACTTCCCATGGTCATTTCTGTACATTTTAAACGCACACATTCATGTTTTATGAACCGCGTCTGGCACTTCTTTCAAAAATGAACTTGTGAACACTAATTGGTATTTCTGTTATCACAGAAATATGAATAAGAAATATATTGCGGTGATGAAAGGGAAGTATTGTGATGGTAATAATTTAGCAATTTAGGAAGCACACTCCTGAATTAATATAAAACATTTTAATCTGTGTAAGAATTATTCGATTACTTCTACAGTCCGGCCGTTGTATCTCCGGCTCTGACGTTTTGCGATATTAAGAGGTGGAGGGGGAAAGTTAATTGTACCAAAATGCAGTAATGAGCAATTGAAAACATATCCTCATATCGTAATTATCTTTAGTATGAAAATATAGAACTATATTAGCTATAACACGCTGAAATATAACTTACAATTTCATTATCATGCAAGATATTTATTACAACACCACTCTATTCGAATATTTCATTCACACCTTTCACATACACACTAACTGCATCTGTTGGTAGTACTGGGAGTCTACATCCGGTGTTGTGGTCAGGAAGTTAAAGCTGTCTTCTAGCGCCAATTAGCATTGACGCTGCTAGGCGCGGCTCCCGCACCCAACACCGTGTTGCCAGATTAAATTTGTTTTTATCCACGTGACTTTAGCTGCTTGCGCTGGTGAACCTTCTTTGGTATATTTTGCGTGTGTGAATTCCGTTTTCTAGTGCTCGTAAGAACCATTATTATCGCTATTATAATAATATGGCTACTAGTTCGTGAAATATGCAAATACGTGACATATTTAAAATACGCATTGTTCCTCTGCTTGAAATACCCGCTAGAGAACTGGCAACAACCTGCTTCCCCCTCTCGAGAAATGTCAGAGCCGGAGATAGAGCGGCCGAAGTGTAGTAGTGCTAGAGAGCCCGGTTTGATTGTAGCTGTGTACATGGAGATTTTCTCCCATTAGAGAATGAATGCCACAGGGTGTTTTCTAATATGGTATCGACTATTGTCATGTGGCTTGAATACGGTAAATATTGTAGCGTATATTGCTCAGCCAGAGCTTTCGCACGAATCATTGGACACGGTACGTTAATGAGAACAGAAAATGGGGCAATTACTTGATATCTAAGTGTTCGATGGCATTGATGAGTTATTGGAAGATATGATAATTCATAATATTAACAAAGAAATATCCCCAAGGAGGCTTGGCAATTCGGAGACTAGATTTAAATCAATTTACAGATGAAGAATGGCAACTCTATTTTCGTTTTGATAAAATGGCTCCACGACGGCTAGTAGAGGCTTTACACATTCCGCCTAATCCTTGTTTCAAATAAGCTTGCCCCGTATCTCTTAACGGTCACGTGACGTTATCACCTCTCATTGGCTGCTATTACAGTATAGACTGTTGTGCGGTAAAAATGAGTTAATTATTTAACATGGTGATATATCTTTATCTGTTGGAAGAGAATTAAATTTTCGTAACTCTTTGAATTGAATATATTACGCAACAGAGTTGATTTATCTGAAATGCATGTTAATTCTTAAGGACAGAGGGACGTGTGGAAAGCACAATGCTTGCGTTTAACTACACACTCTAGAAAAATCAAAATTCATGGGTTTGCTTTGTCACAGGACAATGAAATTCATATCGTCTAACAAGTAACTATTTCTTAATATGTTGCTAAAGCAAAATATGTAATATCAATTCATAACTTTTCTCAGATGTCTTCTAAGATGACGTCAACAAACGAAATTTTCTATACACATGTTATTATTTAGTTACACATAACCGCCATAGTTGTTTTCACAAAGAATCCAATTTTTAAGGAGAAATAAAGTACTCAGTTATGCATTTAATGACCGTGTTAGAATTTTTATATAGTGAAGAATATAGACCAAAAATGTTGAAATTGATACCATTGTTCTTTCCCTTAAAACGCACAGATTAAAAATTTTTAAAAATTCAGAATGTTTTACCTGAAAATACCTTTACGGTCATTTTATTAAACATAATGGTTTGTGACACTTACAGAAAGTTTCAGACGTCAAACGTAAGTGGTTTCTGAGAAATGTGTACCCAAACATGTAAAATTGCAACTTGTGGGAAAATGCAAAAAACTAAAACAACAGGTTTTTCAGCTAACTCACCAAAAGATACAACATTCATGCAACATAATCCTGTACTTTCTGCACCAGTTTGGATAAAAATGATAGCTCTAGAATTAGAAAATTCTTCTGAGCTCCACTGTTATTTACGCAAAAGCTGTTGTCATCATCTGGTTAAATGTGAGACAATTTCTTTATAGAAGCTGAAAATTTACTGCAACTAGGAAGGTTAGATACACTTTCAATGTCACTGTTTTTTGTGCTTTTACTACAAAACACCACCTTTCTCCAACCAAAACGCTTTACTCTGCCCATATTTATAGCAAAGCTGCACATCACCTTGAATAAATAACACTCAAGTTGATAATTTGAACTGTAAACAAAACTGCAACTATAATCCACATGTACTTCAAATGTAAACAGTTCGCCATATTGTGAGAACCTTCTGCAAATTCACATGCAGCCACATCTTCAGCAGAGATACCAACAACAAGCATAAAATGGCTGCCACAAATCAAAAAGTTATAAAAATTTTAATTTCAATGGTTATGTATGCATTTAAAAAGGGGCGTGGACATTGTGACGCCATAATTAAATCACCATTTAAAGGGCTTAAATATTAAGAATACCTATAATGCAATATATCATTGGATTCGTAAAATATTGCAGATTTTTATAAGACATAAAACAAAAATTCAATTTATCGAGATTTAACTGTATTGGAACACCACAGTGAAGCGAAAAATTATTAATTTTTAGATGAGTCGTATTTATTACACATCTGCTTCACTTTCGTACCTATTTTGAGGACATGTTTCAGATAGCACAGTATTACTAAACTACGTACAAAAACATAGTGAACTCGTCATATGGGAGAGGATATACATAGAAAAACATAAAAACCAACTAATGAACTTTGAAATCCCGCCAGAAGAGAATCCCACATTTAAGTTCATCACTAAATCAACAGATGGCAGCAGCAACCCCAGAATTACCCACACCGCTGGATCAAGCTTTAGTCGCATAAGAGCCGTAGATGCAAACGATGATTTGCGAAACATGTCCTCAAAATAGGTACGAAAGTGAAGCAGATGTGTAATAAATACGACTCATCTAAAAATTAATAATAATTCAATTGTTTGTGGCATTCACACGTCCCACTGTCCAAACGAAGTGAACCCGTCTTTCACATGGCACGTTAGCAGGTGCTTTAGCGGTAGTGATAACATTTGTTTATGTGACTTATCCCTGACCTTGTTTTGAACTGGATTAGTCATATATCGCAATTCGAAGGTGTGTTGTGCCAATTGCGAGAGCTAAATTATGTTACTGATTTTTATTGCGCGTGTACTTATACGTATAAGGGCGAAGTCTACCGCCAGTTTCGCTGAAGCATTGCAAGGGAAAGCCTTTACAAAGCGGCAAAAATGAATTGTGGTGCATGTGTTTAATGCACTCACAGAGAAGAATCCGTCTTTATCAGAGAGAGAGAGTGAGAGAGAGAGAGAGAAATCGAACAGCTGTGCTCTGAACTTACAGGTGTGTTAGATGCCTAGGAACATCGCGACATGAAATTGAGACAACAGGAAAACTTAACACTCCAGAGGTGATATTGCTGTGTGGCGAAGACGTTATTTAAGGACAATCAGATTGTACGGGATACAGATCGCAAAATATACTACCTTGAGGAGACTTGGGTGAATGAAGGACACACGACAAGTATGGCGTGACAACTTTTAAGACTGAAATACAAGCATTTTTGCAAGGGGTGTGTGTGTGTGTGTGTGTGTGTGTGTGTGTGTGTGTGTGTGTGTGTGTGTGTGTGTGTGTGTGTGTGTGTGTGTGTGCTGGTTTTAAAAAATCCCAGTGGAAAAGGCCGAACGCCTTTCATGATAAACTTTTTTCAGTTTCACTGCTCATTCATTCAGTTTCAACTTGCTCAATTTCATTATAAACTTCATAATTTTTGCATGCCTTCATATATATGAAACATAGATTAGAATTATAACAATAACAATATTCTGCTAGAGGTAAGTTTGAATAAACTACTTACATCGTTCGTATGGATATATATTAGGTTATGTTGTACTGACAGTACATTTAATATTTCAGGAGTGGAAGGTTAGTGCATATATCTTCGGTGCCTGGCATATTCCAACAGGCTGTCTGATTTGGAAACAGTTTTTGGCGTATCTTCTTTATATTTATCAGCAATAGCCAATTGAGCGATGAATATAATACATAGAAATAAAGGTCACTTATCAACAAATCTGGCTAACCTAACATGACTTGACATAAATAAATTGCAGTATTATGTACATGCTGTATCATTAAATGGAGCAGCTATAAGAAATTGATGGGCCTTTTAGGTAGATGCTACAGCTTGAGAAGGTAATCCATTTGCTCCTTTATTGTACGGAAAGAACAATTATTTTCCAGTTGCAGTTAACATATTTGCAACTATTTCTTTACATACAGTTGGATCTTCATATGGGTTGGTTGAAATTACCTCAATATTAGATCATCATTAATGGTAAAACATAATTTTTCTTGGCTCATTTTGTAGGAGAAATACTAACCGTGAAGCCTCACGTTAAATGGTGAACTATAACGTGTCCGGTTATCGGTTATCTGTTTACAGTTAAGGTGCGTGTGTGCAAAACGTCGCTCAGGTGACACTGACCTTTACGGTAACTGCCAAGAACTCCCATGTCCAGGACTTAACAAATGAATGGCCTCCCATTTGAGAAAAGTGCAAGTCTTGAAAAATTATATAAATGTGTAGTAATAAGAAAATAGTAACCAACATATGCAGAAAGCGGTTATATTCACCAAAAGATTGGCATTTGATACCATTTTTGTATTTTAACAACTACACTTCTATACAATAAAACTTCGTCTATTTCATTTTACGTAAAACTCATCCAGAATGAGGAGGATTAGTAACGAAATTCATAGAAGATTCAACATATTCACTTCACTTGTCTTAAAATTATTTTAAACTGTATTTTATTGACAATCTTTAGTTATTTTTGAGAGTATCTGCTTTTTCGAAACATCTCACACAAAAGTTAGTCTATGATGGAGGAATTTCTTTGAAGTCTTTGGCTCGGAAAATGTTGAAATTAAACACAATGTTATTTAACAATTCATATTTATTTATACTGTTCATACCACGCAATCCTGCATTGTGTTTCTGTGTAAATATTTTTAGGCATAGGTTAGAACAGGGCTATTCCGCTCATTTCAAAGTTATGGTGTTAAAAACAAATAAAAGCAATTTTTAAAGCAGCACAGCCTTTATTAATCCCTTAAAGCGTACATATGTTATAAATAGGCATATTTTACTGTAATAGTTGTGATCAAATAAGACAGCAAATGTTGCACAGAAAGGAAATCTCAGAATTAACGGGCTATTCCGCCCGGCCCTGGAGCTATTACCGCTCACAGTACTTTTGCATCTTAACTAATGCATTTGCCACAAACGAAGTATTTCTTACTAACTGCACCAACGCACACTTCGTCAAACCCATAGTGCACATTTCTGGCGTTTGATCCAGTCTAGTTTGGTTGCTGATTTCGGAGAATAAAACTATAACCTACAAAATCCACATGGTGCATGTTCCTCATCACTGTATTCTATTTGGACTGGAACCAAGTCATCACTTGACTCACTGTTCCTACAATTAAGTTTTACAATAGGTCTACGGTTTTCTTTCCCTTTCCTCCAGTGTACAGCCAAAGTCTCTTACTGCCAGGTATTTTAACCTGGAAACTAAATCTTCCTCCTTCTCCAAACTGAACACTGTAAGATGGCCAACTGATTTGTACACTCCTCCTCCTAATGCTTCTTCACGTTGATGTGCATGAACACGATCCTTGAGTGTAGAGTAGGCACTCAGAAGAGGCCGCTGCTCCTCTCATACTTACATCGCCGTAACAGCACGAGCAATGTCGTCCTCGTCCAGTTTCGTTCCAACTTCCTTTGTTTATATGTGTGTACTACCTGAATCGATCAAATAAATTTCAGTAATAGCTGTATAATAAATAATTAGATTAAAAAGTACAGAAAAACCTATATTGTAACTGGGCGAGGGTAACCCTTCTTTACATAGGCGAAATAACCCCAAATGTCGAACTTTTGAAACTGCGCGCCATTTGAGAGCTATGATAAAAGAAACGCGCCATCTGTTATGCATGGATGCAACCCAAACTATAACCAACACTAAGATTGATTTTCAATCAAAAATCTCTCTATCTGCAGATACTAGACCCTAAGTTACCAACGGTATTTCTTATTCAAGGCAAAAAACGCAACATAAGTTACTTACCTTGTGATCTTCTTCTGTTAATACTGTTAAACAGTAGCCTACAGCCTCAAGTAAATTCATAGAAACATAGCACAAACACCAAGCTTGACAATGAATTAGCAGGTAAGTCATCGCTGCCCATTATTGTTGGGGAGTAAACCAATTTGCATATTTCGGGCGGAATAGCCCTGTGAGCGGAATAGCCCCAGCCTACCCTATAAAGGGTGTCAAACGCACATTTTCGGTGAAGTATAACTATAAAGTCTTAAGAAGAATACAATAATTCCCTTATCGTAATAGAGAAAGTGAGAGTTTGCTCAAGTATTAGGGCAGGGAACTGTTCCAGGGAGTACACAGAAGTTATTAGAATTTGGTAAACTGTCGAGGGGAGCTGACGACTATCACGTTATTTGATGTAAATATCAGAGGTATTTCATCCGCTGTTAGGAATATCCACGTTTATGCGACACGACCATTGGTGGGGTGGATCATAATTTAATAAAAGCTGAAAAAGTTTAATGAAACTATGTTTAATTACTTTTAATTTACTGATGAAAACTTTTGTGTTGATAATTTTTAGACTATAGTTTTGCCAAACCACTTATAACATACTAAATAACATGAAACAATTATATGGGGTTCAAGTTCTTCTCGGAAGCAAGCCAGGTGAAAAAGCGATTAGAAATCGACGTTTCGGGAGGGTGCATATCCAGTGATTTATTTGTGGTTATAATATTTAATAAATATCCTGATGATGGGAGACGTGTACGCTCCCGAAATATCGATTTCTAATCGTCTTTTCACCTGGCTTGCTTCCGAGCAGAAATTGAACATATTCGTCGCCAGGAAAGCTTCAGGGTGGGTCAAAAAGTAATGCCTCCTATTTTTTTCTTAAATAAGTAAGTTATGTCGAAACTTTGAATTTGGTGCAATTTCTCAAACCTTCTTCTCCAATCCCCTGCAGTAGTAACTTCCTAACTCAACAGGTGGCAGCATTGCATCCTCTTGCAAAATGGCTGACATTGACATTCGTATTAGACAGCGCTCTGTGATTGAATTTTTGACTGCGGAAGGTGAAACGCCAATTCGCATTCACGAAAGGCTAAAAAATGTGTATGGTGATACAGTGGTGGATGTCAGCACTGTTAGATGATGGGTTCGTCGCTGTAACGAAGCTGAAGGGCTAACACCATTGGCAGATGAAAAGCGAAGCGCCAGGCCTGTGACTGCAGTGACTCCATGAAACATTCAACGTGTTGATGACATCATTCATGGTGATCGCCGGGTAACAACAGGCGAATTGTGTCGCATTGCCTCACTCAGTAAAGGCAGTGTGATGACGATTATTCCACAACTGGGTTACTCAAAAGTTTGTTCGCGTTGGGTACCAATAATGTTAACCGCCCAAAACAAAGAAACAAGGAAAACAATATCCTCCGAACACTTGCAGCGCTTCAATTTGGAGGGAGAGGACTTTCTGGAAAAAATTGTTACGGGAAACGAAACCTGGGTTCATTTTTTTTGAACCTGAATCAAACAGGAAGTCAGTGGCATGGCATCACACAACGTCACCGAAGAAATAAAGACTAAAACCTCAGCGGTCGGCAGGGAAAGTTATGGTGACGGTGTTTTGGGATGCAGAGGGTGTGCTTATGATTGAGTTTTTGGAGCAGGGTGCACAATAAATTCTGTCTAATACGTCAGAACTCTCAAAAAGCTGAAAGAACGTCTTCGCCGAGTTTGCCCAACAAAAACTATGGCGGATGTTCTTTTGCATGACAATGCAGGACCACACACCCCGTTACACCATTGCAGAAATTGAGAAATTGGGATAGCAAGTCTTACCTCACCCTCCATACAGCCCTGACCTGGCACCATTAGACTTCCAACTGTTCGGGCCACTAAAGGAAACTCATCGTGGTATTCATTTTGAAAATGAGGAGGCTGTGAAAACGTCCGTGCCTCAATAGCTTAGGAAGCAAAACCGTGTGTTTTACCACACTGGAGTACATGCCCTAGTTAAAAGGTGTACCAAAATTGTGTAAAAGGATATACCAAATAGTGACAAATTAATCGCCAATGTTTCAGTTTTCAAGCTATGTAAATTGGGTTCAATATTCTTGGCAATTAAAAGAGAAAAAATAGGAGGAATTACTTAATAGCCCACCCTCGTATATATAGGAGGGCTGCAGATAGCTTGGGAACATCTAAGTCACAATGGAGAGTGGTGTTACAGTGCATCAGTTATGATTCGTGAATATATGTTTTATAGGTTTTGAATTCTTTTTATGGTTGTGGATCCAACAAGCGGATCCCGATACTGCAGAATCATACTGTCATAAAGCTCGAATGAGAGAACTGTATACTAACAGCTTGTATTGCAGATATAGAGATTACTTTCTTGCGGTGATTGTTCATGTCGTGTTTTCTATACTACGTTAGTGATGTGGTCGTTCCTGGTGTATCTTTGTCTAAATTTAGTCCAAGGTATATGATAGTTTGAGATGTAACTATTATTGCGTTCTTTAATGTTATGTTTCTTTATGTCTCTTTTGTACGTGAATTTGATTAATACAGATTCTAAAGGACTCATAACAACTGTCCATAGTTTGCATCAGACTACTATGCCTTCCCAGAAAGTTGTCTAGCTGCTGATTCACGGGTGCCTTTATTCAGGATTGCGATATCTTCAGCATAGTGTGCAACAGTGAGATTTTCATCTGCAGGAAAGTCAGAAGAACATATTATATGAAGCAGAGGTACAAGGACACTTCCCTCAGGGACACCGGATATGATTACATTCGATTCTGACTGTGCATAGTCACATTTCACAGAGTAGGAGCCATTACAGAGGTAGCATTCGATTATTCTGTAGCAAGTGTTTGAAGTGCTATTCCTAATTTCATATAAAATACCATTATGCTAGACTTTATCAAACGCCTTCTCTGTGTCCAAGGAAGGGTCTAAGCAGACCGGTTGCTCTTCATAGGTGTCGAGGATAGCATTTGTGAATCGAAATAGTTGCTGTGGACAAGAGTGATGTGATCTGAATCCAAACTGGAAGGATGTATGATACGTTTAACAAGGCGAGACAGCAGCAGGCTTTCAAAAATTTTGGAGAAGATGGAAAGAAGAATTATTGATCTATAATTTGTTGGATCATTTCTGTCTTTGTCTGGCTTAGACATTATTAGTATTGTGACATTGTGGGTTCGTAGAATTAAAAGTCCGGGTTGCAGATATTCCAAATGTTCTTTATTTCCGTAGAAATACAGTGTTCAATTCTCACGTAACAACATTACATCACATACACAGTCTACCAAGGTCGATGACCATAACAATCAGCTGTCATTACAGCAACAGTCTACAGCTGTTCAATATTTACGCACGACTCTTGTTTTACAACTCTCGCGACTGACTCTTGGCGAGTCGTTGCTCTCTTAAATACCTCATTGATAAATTCGAGAGGTGTCTGGAACAAATAAGAAAACAACTTTTCTCTGTCAATCAAGATATCATTACAACCTTCCATAAGTGAAATCCTATCTGTGCCGGCAAGTCCTTTACCGCCGTGTTACACCATCCATCTGTTATATATCGGCGTTATCGTTATTTGCTGGCTCTTTGTGCACGCTAGCCGCGCTATCGTAGATAACGGCTTCGTGAGACTGCTCTCTCCTCAAGGCTGGTCGTCCCAAACAGCACCATCGTAGCGAGCCAGACGATCCAGGTGTACCACCAACATCTTCCCTCAGGCCACCTTCTGGATGCGGTATACCACGTTGTTAATCCTCTTCACCAACCGGTACGGTCGTTGCCACTGTGGTTGAAGTTTCGGGCAGTGTCCCTTGGTCCGGGTAGCGCGGTACAACCAGACTAGGTCACCCTGCTGGAACCCTTGGCTGTTGGCTTGCATGTCGTATCGGGACTTAATGCGGTCGCTCGCCTTCTGGATGTTCTGGCGGCGTGGAGACGGTCCACCAGGTTCTCCACATACTCAGTTGCTGGTTGATTTGCGTCCGGGGGCTCACAAAGGCCAGGTTACAAGGCGGGCGTTACTTTCGGCTGAAAATTAAGCTGGCTGGCGTCATCCCAGTGGTATCGTGTGTTGACGAGCGGTAGGCCAGCAAGAACAGTAGCATCTTGTAGTCCCAGTCTCGCTGTTGGCTGGCCAGGACCTTCTTCAAGTGCTCTTCTAAGGTCTTGACGTACCTCTCGATCATGCCATCTGACTGGGGATGTAGGGGTGTTGTGCGCGTCTTGTTCCCCCCAAGACTTTCCAGCGCCTCCTTCATCAGGTTGGACTCAAAATTGGTTGGACCTGGTCGCCATGGATCTCTACCGGCACCCCAAATCGGCAGAACACTTGCTCCATGGGGCAGTCTGTGATTGTCTTCGCCTCCTGGCCCGGCCACTTGGTGAAGTAGTCCACGGCCATCTTCAGGTACATGTTGCCTCGGTCGGACACTGGAAATGGTTCAACTATGTCAGGTCTGATGATGGTCACGGCTGCTCCGGTATCTACGAGCACGCGGTACGGCTTCTCTCTCACCCAACCGTCCGCGATGAGGCTGTCATCCTTACGCCGGCTGACGGAGCGCAGGGTCACTCGAGGCGATGGTGGTGATGGCGTCAATGTGGTCCTCTCCACGACGGCCCTTACTCGTTTTCCGGCTGCTCTTCCTGGTGTGGGCAGTCTCTTTCCAGGTGTCCCGGCTGTCCGCATCACCAGCACAGGCCACTAGGTCTCCGCCGGCGTCCCTCGATTGGTCTTAGATCTCCATTACAGCGGATACTCCTTGTCCACTTGGACCGCTCGTCCACTTGGTCCATCCGCTTGCCCATCTCCGTCACGTCATCCCCAACTGTTCCTCAAATTTGGCGGCGAGGGCCTCGTTCTCCACCTTCATTTCCGTGGCCAGACTGTTGTTCGCTACTCTCATTTCTGTGGTTAATTCGGCCTTCATTTCTTTCATCTTCTCGGCGATGTTGTCGTTAGTCGTCTTCATTTGTTTCAGCTCTGCGGCCAGGTTGTTATTTGCCGCTTCTGTTTTCTTAGCGAGGTTGTCATTCGCCGCTTTCATTTCCGAGGTGAGTTCGGCCTTCATTTCCATCATCTTCTCCAAAATCGTTTCCAATGCAGCCTCCATGTCGTGTTATGTCGAACTCCTGACACCATTGTGACTTTGTGGGTTCGTAGAATTAAAAGTCCGCGCTGCAGATATTCCAAATGTTTTTTATTTCCGTAGAAATACAGTGTTCAATTCTCACCTAACAACATTACGTCACATACGGTCTACCAAGGCCGATGACAATAACAAACATCAGCTCTCGTTACAACAACACTCCACAGCTGTTTACTGCTTACGCACGACTCTTGTTTTACAACTCTCGCGACTGACTCTTGGCGAGTCGTTGCTCTCTCAAATACCTCATTGATAAGTTCGAGAGGTTTCTGGAACAAATAAGAAAACAACTTTTCTCTGTCAATCAAGATATCACTAGAACCTTCCTAACGTGAAATCCTATCTGTGCCGGCAAGTCCTTTACATCCGTGATACACTTATCCATCTCTTATTTATCGGCGGTATCGTTATTTGCCGGCGCTATCGTAGATAACGGCTTCGCGACAGTATAATGACGTGCTTCTATTTTTGAGGAAAATAAGTTAAAGGAAGAATCGCATTGTAAATATAAGACAACTTAAGGGATATGGAGTGCAGCACCTAAATTGGCTAAACATATGGGAAATATTTTGTTTTGTTTTTTGTTTTGTTTGTTTTTGAGCCAATAAAATACTTTGAACCTTATAGTATAATAATCCAACTAAATTTTTTAGTTTCGGGCATTTACATACCTCACATGACAATTTAAATGCCCATGCACACGTACATGCCGGCACTTGGATTCGCAGAGTTCTGTCATTTTAGTTCGTTTGGATGTACTAGATTTATACATTTGAAATTAACGGGCAAAGCTTCTGGTGGAGTTTTGTGTGTTTGTATGATGGTTACTTCTTACAATATGGGACACCATGGACACAAAACAGTGACTGCAAACACTGAAAGGAAATAGTAATATTTATGTTTTGCTTTTGTCTGAGTTTCTAACTTGGTCGTGATTTTCTTGTGCTTCTCGTTAAACTACATATTGTTTGTATATAATTAATGAGTTTTAGTGTGTCAGTTAACATTTATAAAGGTGTTTTATACATCTAACACACACACACACACACACACACACACACACACACACACACACACACACACACACACACACACACACACACACACACACACACACATACACATATATATAACTGTTACACAGGTTATAGGTAAAATAGTTTTTGAAACAACAGCTTTTCTTGACTGTATACATAGTTAGGACCATGAATAGACTAAACAATACACTTATCAAGATCAAAAGACCCTCTAAATGTTCTAAACAGAGATCAAGCTTAGTAAATAAACGTAGGAAACCTAATGTGTATAATAGTGCATTCCATTCTACATATGCTACAAGTACTGAAACTGTGTGTGAACCTGCCCCTGAATGTGTAAATGAAGTAGGGCCATCCAGATTACCTGTCAGTCGAAAGAACATCAGTGCAGCACTTAAGGTTGCTGTGCCGTCAGCCATCAGTGAATTCAACTTTGGTTCTCCTGCCTCACTCAAGCTGCAATCAGACATAATGGACACATATTCCACCAGCATCTCTAAAAATTAGCCAAGGGAAGGACCAATTACGCTTACTTCATTCAGCAACTTCTGCCAAGGTAACTTCTGAAACGCCAAGAAGGAAACTAAAATTGAAGAAAATTACTGCAGAACAGAGAAGGAAGAGGCAGGAGGTTCCAAGTACCTGTCTGGAGGGTTTTAGTCTGCTTCAAGCTATGTAACTGAGAAGGAAAATGTTTTGGATTTTATTATTTGATTTACACAGTTATAGTTTTTTCATTCAAAATGTTCCACACGATGCAATTTTGATTCAGTCTCTCTAAAATCTTCAACGCGTGTTGTTATAAAGCAAATAAAGGATACGCATATTTAATATTACTCATATTTTTAAAGTTATTGATGCATAAAGTCAAAGGTTTAATCATTTTTTGCCTTTTTGGTTTGCTGCATAACTTATTTTTCCCCTCTGGAACTAAATACAGTATAAGAAATTCATATAATATATATTTTCTTCATAACCATTTGAATATTTTTAGGAACAGAAAGATTAAAATTTTGAAAATTTTGAATTTTGCCCAAATTTTGAATTTCACAAATCAATTACTAAAAAGCTATTGAAGACACAAAAACCAAATTTTGAATTCTGTGTCCACTATTCATTAGAACTAAGTGTTAAACATTTCAGCACGATTGGTTGAATATTTCTGGATTTGGGGCTTTTAGTGCTGCATTCCCTTAAGTAGTGCCTTCTTTGGCAAATGTTCCAGTACAGGCTGCACTGTTAAATCATAAGCAGGAGATTTCTTCTTAGGAAATCTGTGGGTTACCTGTTATACAAATCTTTCAGAATTAAAAGAGTATATCTAGAGAATACAGAGTATACGCAGAACACCTTTCAAGTACGATTACTTTGAACAGAAGTGTGTGTGTAGTGTTTAACGCCCGCTTTTACAACATACGGCACCGCAGCTGATGACACTGATGATACACGAAATGAAGGTGGAGCACCGGTGGAATGAGATGGTGGGGAAAACAGAAGATCCCGGAGAAAATCCACCCCAGCGCCGTGTTGTCCACCACAAATCTCACTTTGCAGTCGCCTGGGAGCGAACCCAGGCCGCCTTGGTGAGAGCCAAGCAGTCTAACCACTGAGCCACAGCGCGGCCTCTTTGAACGGAAGGATGTCCTGCGAAATATAAGTATCTCATCCTTAAAGGTTGCTAAATTTAAGTTAGGTGTTTAACCTGCAATTGTTTTTCAGTTATTTTGTTCGCAGTCAGAAGGCCAGATAAACCCGGATGCACATAAAGACGAACTTACCTTTGTCCTCCAGGGAACCTCAAAAAATTTATTTGCAGTTAAATATCGGTATAAATATCTTGGAGTGGATTACAATACTTTCTGAACTTCATATCATTGTGTAGCAAATACCGCAATAGATGTAAATATAAAAAGAGAAGTAAAATGAGGTATCTTAGTGTATGGTTTCAAATACTATCGTGATCAACAAATTTAGACTTATTTAAAAAAAAATATTAAAAAGTGGTTGAATTCAATAAATTTACACGAGGGCTTAATAGTTGATTTTGTTAAACTTACTGATTTTTTTATGGATCCAAATTTTTCACTTTTAATGGTGATTTTTTTTTTAAATACTTCTGGCTTAGCAATGGGTAATCCTCTTTCACCTTTTCCTGCTGATCTTTTTATGAGTTTTTTTTCGAAATTCAAGTCACTAAATCTTTTCCTTTGAGTTTTAAAACATGGTATAGATATGTTGATGATATTTTTGCTATTGTTCCTGAAAAACAAATAAATGCTTTAATTTGATTGATTTATAGATAAATAAATATACCCCTGAATAAAGAGGAATCTAATAAAGAATATAAGCATATTATTAATACTGCTTTAATTAATGGTTTTAATAAAGATTTTATACAAAAGAAGATTGAAAAATTTAAATATAAAAAAACTGTTAATGATCTCTGTATTCTTAAAAAATAAAAGATGATTATCATTTTAAAATATTTACTTACCATCCTTAGGTTAATAAACATTTTCAATTTTTTTTAAAGTTGTTGTAACTTTAGTTCCTCAAAACCAATATAGTATTAAAATTTATTACAATTTTCTAAAAAAGATAAAATTTCTAATAATAAAAAATATGGTATTTTCAATTTAATTGTTTAGATTGTGATCATGTTTATATTGGAAAGACGAAACGTAATTTGGAAACCAGAACGAAAGAACATTTTCGTAGCATTAAATATAAACAAACTGATAAAAACTACGTAGCAGATCATTGATGGTCATTTAACCATGAAATAAATCCGGAAGTTAAATTGTTAAAACAATTAAATGGTGCCATATATTTAATAGTGTGGGAAAAATATATATTTTAAGAAAAATAACATCACGTAATGAATTTTTACATACCGGCAATTGATTTTGTTTTTAGGTTTGTTTCGTCTTCAGATGTTGTTAATGCTGAAAACATAACAAAAGGGGGAAAAAAAAAAAAAAAAACATGGTAACCGAGATTTCCTTAACAACGGAGTTTGTAATGAACTGAAGACGAGTGCGATGTGCCTTCGAAATAGGTCATAAAAAGAGGAAAGAAGTATTAACATAAACTTCTTAAGATAATTGGAGATTCATTAACAAATATTTATATTTGTGTAAAATTCAGACTTGTCTCTACGCTTGATTTTCTATAAGGAGTTCTAAAATGTTTTCTGCAAAAACAGGGTTTTACTACTTAAATTAAAAGCCTGGGTAAGTAATCAGAACAAAAGTGATGTGCTGCAGTCAGGTTAAGTTCACTATACTTTTACAAAATATTCTTATACGTATTTCTCTTTCTACTCTATGCTTAGTTGCTAACATCCTTCTCTGAGGCGGCTATAAAATTTCTCAATGTGTAATATTTGGTAATCGTATACTGTTAATTTGATCTGATATTCCAGCTATGCCTCATTTGTAATCTGAACTTTGTGTTGCATGGACATCATTGTTATACTTGCACGAAAGTATTATTTTACTCTCACGCAAACGTCTCACAGGCGGATACTGTTGTTAAGATAGGGTTCCTGTCTTCGTCTGTTGACGGATATTACTGTAAAGAAGTAAATTGTCTTGTGTTATACTACTTATTTTTCAAATATTTTTTAGGGATGGCTACTAGCGGAGGGATGGCACACATGTCACACAGAAGCAGAAAGATTGTGCAGTTGGCTTTAGAGCAGTTCAATCACAGCGCGATGACTGATCATTCGGAGGCTTCTTAAGTTCCTGAAGACCACATATTAGGTTCAGACCATTACAGAGATTCAAAAATAGATTTTTAGAATATCTGGGAATGAAGAGGACCTGTCGAATCTATTCCAAATACGAAAAATGACACCTAATTTGACAGAATTTATCATGGCAAGATGAACAGCTTCATGTAAGGTGCGGCAAACCCGTATATCAGATTTAAATTGATTGGGTTCTAATTGTAGCTATGAGTTCTCTTATCCTCAGGTAAATGGTTGTAGGAAATGGATTTTGATGGTTGTTGGCTACTCAGTTGTATTAATAGCACTTTGTTGCAGAATTATTTGATTTAATTCTTACTAAGTTTCCTTATCGACTTGTATCGGTGACTACCTGTTAGTAAAATTTCTAACGTAAGTTCAATTTACTTGAAACCCTGGAATACTTGTTTAAAGTTACTTCCGCGCGGTTTCTATATCTTCTTTATACGGCGACTACTTTGCTCTAATAAACTTCTAATGCTGCTTCCACTTACGCTAGTTGCGCTATTCTTAACTTCCGTACATTTCGGACTTACAAATCTTCGCTTCTTCTTCTTAATGCGCATGAACACGTCCTTCCTGTAGTAGTATCAGCTTTTAAGTAAGTTTTCTTACTTCGCGATTCACTTCGAACCTTAGTCTGATCCCCTCTCTAACTTTATCTCATGACCAAACTAGCTCACCCTTCTCAAATGTTAAATTATTATTGGTTTCTCATTTATTTTGAATTTTCGCATTAGTTTGCAAAACTCACTTAACTCATTGACGTTCAGCCCACCCTAAGGTGGGGAAATGTGAAATATGAAGTGTTTAACGCCCGCTTTTACTACATATGGCATTGCAGGCGGTGACACTGATGATACATGAGATGAAGATGGAGCACCGGTGGAATGAGATGGTGGGGGAAACCGGAGGTCCCGGAGCAAACCCGCCCCAGAGCCATGTTGTCATCCACAAATATCACTTTGCGGTCGCCTGGGATCGAACCTGTCCGCCTTTGAGAGAGCCAATCGGTCTAACCACTGAGCCACGGCGCGGCCACCCTGAGTGGGGGAACGCCTATCCTGAGTTGTTTGTAACGGTATACATCGTTATCAAATCAGCGAAGTAAATCCCTTTAGCGTTCATGCTCCGCCGAATATTTGGAAACCCTTTTCTCCCAACACATTCCTGGCTGGGAGTATTCTATAGTTCTAAGACATTGAACCTCTACTAGCACAAAGAACGTAACGGTCCTCCCTTCCTGTCTCTCCGAAGTGTACAGATTTTTTACAAGAATATTTTCTTTTCCTTGCCTGGATGCTAGTATATATTATATTAAATTATAATCTTCCCTCCCTATTCTTTAAGTCAACAGCTGTTTTAATCATTAATCTATCCATTCTAACTTCATATTCACATAACAAGATTTTCGTATTAGTTTAAAAAACAGTTTTATTAATTTATCTTTTTTTTTAATTATCTGATTTCGATTAATTCGCCGCCTTCTAATCGCTGCCTGATACTGCGGTTACAAAAGCCACAAAATCTGGAGTAGATGTTCAAGGCATGAAGTGTAGCAACTACTAAGCTATCTGAAAAAGGAGATAGCCACTCGAAATATTTTACTTTCTAATATTATTGAGCTGCGCTAATACCTATGTTATATATTTCCAAAAAGGTAAGATGTAAAGATTTGAGTTCCTATAGCAATGGAATAAATCTAATCAGAGGGCATAGGCAGAGAATGCTGCAGATTCCAAATTAATCGGATGATCTCAGGAAAATCATTTCGGACATTCTGGGTGAAGAGCATAGAGATGATTCTACAGCAAAAAGGGTAAGAAACGACAAGCTAGGAAAAAGAAAAGAACGTCGTCACTGTCCCACCACGCTGAATAGAATGGTGGCATACAGTGCGTGAAGTATGATAACTCAACTGCTTACAGTGTTCCATGAAAATATGTAAAATGTGTGCAGAAAGTATATAATGGTTTACCTAATTTACATGGAGGTCAAGATATCCCTCAACAGAAATGTCAACTTTAGGCGCTATTTCATTTGAAACAGTAATACACAATTTTGTGACTTTCACCTAAGTATAATCAACTTAAGAAACCATTTTCATGTGAGAGACCAATATTTAACTTTGTGCTTTTTGCATATTTTATAGCAAAATGTTTTATATAGAATAAAAAATATCAGTACTAATACTAATATTTCCGTACTAATATTACCGTAACGTCTATTCTTAAGGTACACCAAAAATGCAAAATTTGATAATGCTAATCTCACAGACGGATGTTACCGTAAGCGCTAATTTTTTTTTACATTTTACCAACTAAGGGTTAATCTTAATCAAGATAAAATTATTATATTAGCAACTTTCTTACAGGTACAGGGCAATCTGGCAACACAGAGACTCTTAAGTGAGAGTCATATCTTTCAAGAGCGTAGTTGGCTGTCAGGCGTATTAAACTGTATTACTTATGCATGGCCAAAACGACAGTTGAATAACGTTTTTCTACTTGAGTAAAGTCTAAATATTGGAAACCTCAAACAAAAACATAGAAATACCTCCAAAATGGTGTATTCTTCAACAAAAAGTGATATAAATTGTCTCTTTACACTACATTCGTATTTTATAAATCAGGAATTTGTCTATCACCTGTTTTACTAGTTAAGCAGAAGTCACCCTAAAGAAGTGGACCTCTTAAGACATTTCTAGGAAATCCAGGATATACATTTAATTTGTCATGAAATAATCTTAAATATATAGTATATTAAAATAAGACCTGAAGTTTTTCTGGTACCAAATATGCTCAAGTTCTTCTCGGGAATCAAGCCAGGTGAAAAGACGATTAGAAATCGACGTTTCGGGAGTGTACATCTCTCCCATCATCAGGATATTTATTAAATGTTATAACAACAAATGAATCACTATATATAACGTGAATATAAACAAAGACAAAACACTATCAAAATTCGCATTACTGAACAAAAGGCTGTTTTCAGACAATTAAATGCCAGCTCAGGAGATGGCGTGAGTACAGAAAATTAATTGGGTCAAACAAACGTAATTACTTAACTTGATTATCAAACAGTATAGATCTGTGCTCCTTAAGTAGACGGATTTACATTTTTAAGGCCGGTTTCCAAGAGGAGCTGAACTGAAATTGAGCATCACGACTAAGCGTGCTCCTCTAGGAGGAAATGGCCAAAGCCTCCTTAATTCTCCGCTCCCAGTAATTGCTGCATTTTGCCAAAATGGTCGTCTCCCTAAAGTTGGTTCTATGGTCGTTCTCAAAACATTGCTCTGCCAGTTCAGACTTCTCAGGTTGCATTAAACGAATGCTCCGTTCATTTTCGTTTATTCTGGTAGTGATGGTCCTTCCGGCTTGTCCTATATACGGTGTCCCACGTAATTACTTAAATTGATTATCAAGCTCTACATATCTGTGCTTCTTAAATCGACGGATTTCCATTTTAAGGCCAGTTTCCAAGAGGAGCTGAACTGAAATCCAGCATTACCATTAAGCGTGCTCCTCTCGCAGGAAATGACGAAAGCCTCCTTAATTCTCTGCTCCCAGGAACTGCTGCATTTTGCAATATGGTTATCTCCCTAAATTTGGACCTGTGGTCGTTATCAAAACATTTCTCTGCCTGTCCAGACTTCTCAAGTTGCATGAAACGAATGCTCCGTTCATGTTCGTTTATTCTGGTAGCGATGGTCCTTCCGGTTTGTCCTATATACGGTGTCCCACATTCACAGGGAATGCAGTGCAGTCCCAGAACTTGAAAGTCCAGTTTGTCCTTTACTGGTCTCTACAGATGTTTAATTTTCGGAGGTGGCTTGTGGATGGTCCTGATGTATGTTGTAAATGGTTTCCTGCATCTCATGTACTGGCAACCTATTCGGCAGAATCAGCAGAATTCTCGCCAAATACAACATCAGGACCATCCACAAGCTACCTCCGGAAATTAAACATCTGTTGAGACCAGTGAAAGACAAACTGGATATCCAAGTTCCGTGAGTGTACCGCATTCCCTCTGAATGTAGGACACTGTATATAGGACAAACCGGAAGGACAATCGCTACCAGAATAAACGAAAATGAACGGAGTATTCGTTTAATGCAACCTGAGAAGTCTGGACTGGCAGAGCATTGTTTTGATAAGGAGCACAGAGCCAACAACTTTGGCAAAATGCAACAGTTACTGGAAGCGGAGAATTAAGGGGGCTTTGGCCATTTCCTCCGAGAAGAGCACACTTAATCGTGATGCTGGATTTCCGTTCAGCTCTTCTTTGAAACTGGCCTTAGAAATGGAAAATCCGTCGACTTAAGATGAACAAATCTATACAGCTTGATAAACAAGTTAAGTAATTACGTTTGTTTGATCCAATTAATTTTCTATACAAACGCCATCTCCTGAGCTGGTATTTAATTTACTGAAAACAGTCTTTTGTTCAGTAGTACTAATCTTGATAGTGTTTTATCTTTGTTTATATTTGTGTTACATCCAGTGATTCATTTGTGGTTATAACATTCAATATATATCGTGGTGACGGGAGAGATGTAGGCTCCTGAAGCGTCAATTCCAAATCGTCTTTTCATCTGGCTTTCTTCCCGAGAACAATTTGATCATATGGTATATTAATAATATTGTTCGGATGTTTTTGAGAAAATCGAAATATACGTAAAATACTCCATGTAAAGGGTACAACGGCATAGAAGTGTTTTATTGAAAATAATCGATTACATGCAAGATAATGAACTTGAACAACAAGTTTTACATTTCATCGACTTTTCATGTTTGAGCTTATGTTCTTTAAACACACAAATAAATACGTGCACAAAGGCACATGGCACTTTTTAAATGCTTTTTTTTTTCGATTTGCGGTACACAGGTACATATAGGTATTACCAGTAAAACACCGCTACTATTTTTTTTGGTGGAATGAAAATTCCTTTTAGTAGCTGCTATGTAAATAGTGGAGCAGATAAAAATGATGAATCCCATTTTCGCAATCCCTTGGCATCCTACGAAACTGTTTGTGTAACATAGGTACGTGAATACGGTTAACAAGAGCGCAACATATGAATAGTTTATCTCTCCCAAAAGGATCACTGCCCACTTTATGGAACACGGAACAACTTTACACTGTTCATTATTATTTCATTACCTTATACCCAGGTCCCCGAGAGTGAATATTCCTACATGAACTATATTTGCAGAATATTTGTAAAAGTTTTCTCACCATCTAGTTAACTTCATTATTCAAAAAAATTATATAAATGACGACATGATTATGTAGGTATGACATATTTCAAAATTAACCATTTATGTTTTTAAATATTTACCTTGTTTTATTTATCCTTACCTTGTTGCTACCTTGGCTTACATGACACCCTGGTCTTCTGCTCTGTCAGTTGGCTCTTAACCTCCATGCCTCCTTATTACTTAATTAGTCCCATTCTTCCCCATCATCTTCCTTTCTTATAATCTTTACATTTCTTGCCAATTTTTCTATTACTTTCTGCAAGGACTCACCAATACTTCTTACCTTCTTTTCCTCCTTTCCCGTTAACACTTGTATAGCTACTCCCCTCTTCTCTACTTTCTCCCATCTTTCCTCCCAAATACTTTTTCTCCACATTGCTGCCTCCTCGCATTCTGTTACATAGTGTTCTATGCGTTCTTTTCCCCTACACAATTCAAAAATTCCCTTTTCCATACCTCTTATCCCTCTTAGAAATATTGTTCCTATTCTCATCCAAGCTAACTCTTCGCTCTTGCCTATTGTAGTAATTTACATATGCTTCTCGTCGCCAATTTATTGTTATTTGCTTATAAAGGTGTAATGATTTCTTAATTAAGGCTTCCTCTTATTTCCGCCTTTCTATTTTGTCACCCGAAAATCGGAATTTCCGATAGAACCAGCAGCTGGCAGGTAGTGGCCAGACGGGAAGCATTCAGGGCACGCCGACCCATTTATCTTGTAACGGTAACGAAGGAGATGATTAAAAGAGAGCCACGAGCCCTGTACCGTCTCTTTCCCGTCCACTGAAGTCTGGAACCTTCGGGATGATTCACTGAACCGCGAGACTTCCAGAAACAGCGAACTTCCTATAAAAAGAGGCTGCAATTGGCGAGTCAGTTCAGTTCTTGGCGAGCAGCCACAGGAGCGCCGTGCTAGTGAACGGACTGGAAGACTGTGTACGTGTATCAGAAGAGTTGTACGTAATTGTGAGTGTAGAGTGGACCTGTGACAGACGAACTGGTGAATTGTAATTGTGTGCGGTAAGTAATTCTATGTAATCGGCAAGTGTACCAACTGTAATTCAGTGGAAATAAGGAACATTTTGAGTTTGTGCAATTGGAATTTTAATTTCACGAACCCACAAAGTCACAATATCATCTAATCTGCATTTTACCAATTTACACACATCGCTTGCATTCCTTTCCTCCAATCGCCATATATCTCCCATTCATATTTTTTCTCGTAAGTCCTCGTATCTCTGCCCAGAAACTTTTTGAGTTCACTAATCTTTTTTGCTGTCTCATGCATAATTTGAAAACTACCTCTTCTTCTTTGGCCAAACACCTATACCAAAATTTTATTATTCTTTCCATTATTATTCCATTTCTTCTTGTCTTTCCTAATTCTACTAAAGCTACTTCCCTAGATGCAGATCTTGGTAAGCCTAGTAGTTCTTTACAAAACCTTCTGTAGTTTTGGTCCACCGTTTTGTTTACTTCTGTAGCATCTCCACTATAGAGTCAAACTTAAAAATTGAATACCATGAACGGGATTTGAACGACGGATCTCCTACATTCTATCCAGTCGCCCTTACTCATTGAGCTACCATGGCCAACGTGCCATCATGACATTACATTCAACAACTGACTCATATTTTCCCGGTAAATACCCTGACCCCTCCCCCGGTTAAAGTTTCGAAATCCGGTGACTTTCCAATATAATTTATTTCAGTATTTCTTCCTCATTAGGGGATGCTGCGTTGGTTATTTTCCCTTTTGCGAGTTCCACCAATCTGTTCTATTTCATGATATTTCAATCTAGTCAATCCGGGTGGAAAATTTCGTCAAATGAGCGAGTGTGATGCTACTCTCTCAGCTAAACCTTATAGCTCATTCGAAGTGGAGAAGTGGTGGAGCTGCTTTATTTTGACATTCAAATCGTAACCTTCCCGTTGCTTGATATACAAATTCCATAGGACTTAGTTGTAGAAATGTAAGCGCTCCTTTTTGCCTTTGTCTTCAGAATTCCTATGAGTTTAAAAATGTGCGAATTGCCGGTTTTGCCGGTACAGTTCACCAGTCACCAGTCACTCTTCCTATATGCTATGCAAAAAGAGAAGTAGCCGCTGCTCCAGAACGTCGGTATACTCTAAAATAGAATTATTGAGCTTCCAGTATCCCCGGCCAGCAACTTCAGCAGAGATGGCAGAAATTTGTATTTGGCAGATTACTGCGTGATGGTCACTAAACGCCGCAGGCAGAACGCAAATTCTATGTACAGAAGTAGCTATCCCTGTCAAGATATAAACCCTATCCACGAGGCTGAGGTGCTCTTCATAAACGTGAATTCCAGCTCATTCCCATGCTTTATTTCCCGTGCATCGTGCAGCTGTAGCTACGACATTAAATTCTGTAGCATGATGCAGAAATTGGGAGCCCCTTTTTGGTCCATAGAGCAGAGAGTGGAATTAAAGTCACCGGCACCAATATATTCTTTACCGTACAAAAATGTGTAGTTAAAGCGTTCTGAAAGAACTTCTCTCGTCTATATTGCGTACCGGACGGAGCGTAAATATTTATTAGCACTCCGTTATCCGGTGTTTCTGAGAGCATCCGGCCAGATAGGTCCACCTGAAAATTATGTAGATGAAGTGCTTTCTGGTATACAATTTTAGTGCCCCTTCCTTCTAAGCCTAGATTAACCTTATAATCATAAGCGTAAAGAGTATCCAGATTGAATGTATTAACTTCCTGTAGAAAGCAGATGTCAATGTCATTCACCAGCAGAAAAATATTGAACAATTTCTGGGTCACTATGTTCCTGCAACCATTCACATTTATAGTGCCCATTGTTTACAAGTAGATCATCCTAATGAGGGTAGCTGTCACGGATATTTCAAGCCGGAGAGCACACTTCACGGTCCGTTTTCAAGGCTGGGTGTATGTTGCTGGCTCATTGCCTAATCCTGAACAATCTGCGGCTGTGACTCTTCCCATAATCGGGGATCACACGCCATCTCCTACCTTGTCCTGTTCAGCGCCGTGAGAAGCAGCGAACCTGACTCTACCTTTCCTCACCAAATGAGGATGCTGCTTTCCACCTGTCGCCATTGTGCCCTCTTTGGCAGTCGACGGACAACTTTCTTGATAGCTTTGTTGCGTTTCACGAACTTGAAGCCGAGGTTCACAGACAGAATATCGCGCAGTTGGAACCCCGTCAATTATAATCGCCTGAGGACCGACGACAGTACCTAGCTCCACCGTCTGGTATCCCGTACTATTCACAGGCTCAGACGTTCCACCCTCTTCCGGATTACTGTTTCCCTTGTTCTCTCCTACACGGTAAACCTCGTAAGAAAGCGCGTTGTCTTGCTCCTCCAAAATGCTGCTGTCAACATTTGCAGCAGCTGTTGTTGGCTGGTTTGTTGCCCTCGTGGCTACGGCCTCTGATGGCAAATTCTGTAGTCCACGCTGTTCTGCTCAAAAAAATTGTTGTGGTATTATAGCGGTAAGTTTTAGTTAGCGCATGATGAACATAAAAAATAGCATACATCGTAATTTTGCAGAAATACAATCATTTTCGAAAAATTTGGGCACATAGAAGCACAAAATGGCTGTAAAAATTAAATAATCTGACAGAGAAAATATTCTGCATAAGACAGTGTGTTCAGAATGCAAATTATTACAATTAATTATTTATACCCTGTTATTAGCAAGTGACAAGAACGTGAGGGTACAGGACGAAGGCAGTGAGAATTCCCGTGTGTTAGACAAATGTATGTATATATAACTTATATTGAGGCGGTCCTTGCCCGTTAGGAACCTGGTTGAGTCCTCCCAGCACTCAACACCTCATAAAGTAGGGAAGGTTACGGGTGGGGGTTACGGATGGGGGAAGTTTCCTGGACAGGTCGGGGTTTTCCTCAGGGTTCGCTCTGCATGGACTCTCTTCTTTGTTCCAGGGTGTGGGATACGTCGTGACTGGGTGTGGTGTGATTAGCGAAGAAAACACCTCGACAGTTCCATGATCGATTTATTCACAACTATAATCAGATATCTCACTCGCCACCTGGAAAGTCGCTGTTTGCAGACTCGTGTGATGTGTTTGGCGGTAACGATAGAGTTATTTACACGTGTTGTGTATTCAGTGCATTCCTAACACACTTGTATATATATGACGTGACTTCACTACGCCTCGACCGAGAGAGAGTGTTTCTTTTACCAAACTCACGAATCCACCTGTTCTGTATTCGAGGTACTCTTTCCGTACTGGTATATACGACGTGGTTTCACTACGCCCCGTCCGCGAGAGAGTGTCTCAGCTATCAAAATCACGGATACACTATCTTCTGGATTTTCTCCTCTATCGTTACATTTTGAATTTTTGTGTGAATCACGTGTGTAAGTTCTAAACTGTAACTGGTTGGTTTCAATTTCGAGTTTTAACCATCGTACGAATTTTATATGTGCGTATGACAGAACGTTGGTAGAAAGTTTCCCACAGCGTCCACTTACTTAATTCCGAAGCACATACGGCGCGAAAGTTTAAGAATTCGGATAATCTAGAACTGTATTGCATCGATCACGTACGTATTGGCGTGAAACAGAGTACAGGGTGGCGGACCGACCCTTCAGTAGTTCGCAGGCATTGCTCCTAGGGGTGAACTTTGTTATGAAGGAAGCCTTGAGGGACCTCATATTTCTGTTTCTCCGTTCATCTACATTTCTAGTCCTTCAAACACGTCTTATATATATATATATATATATATATATATATATATATATATATATATATATTATAATGCGTTTTTCTGTAATAGCTGCGTATTTCCTTTCGATGCAAAATAATCAGTATAGAATATGTATGCCAACCTAATATTTTGATATAACATATTAAGGGACATTATGTTTATGACCAAGGGGAACCGTTACTATATATACTATACTATATATATATATATATATATATATATATATATATATATATCCTATTTACTTCCATACTGTCTTAAGGTTGAGACAGACTATAGATTATACTTTTTCTTTTCCTTATATTACCTGGTTTTCTGTACCTTTTACACATATGCACTATACACAAACACCCATGTCCAAGGCGGGATTCGAAACAACTACGCTCTACGCAGCTGAACGCTTGTGACATACGCCCTATCGGCGACGGTTATGATTAGCGACATAGGATGGAAAACTTGTGCAACTGCATCTAACGCTAGGATTATTCAGGAATTTGAAATCAGAATGAAGGAAAGTGCTGAGTACCTACTGACAATCCAAGTCCACTGTCAACAAGCGACCCTCCAAGTGAGAACAGAAATCTGACAACGCCATTTACGTAGTCCAATCAACCACTCCAGTTGTCTAGCAGTATCAAACAGCACGAGAGCTGAAAGATGATAGTGCGAGGTGCGTTCAAGTTATAATACATATTTTTTTCAGCACTGGGACCAGATAGAAACTTATGATTTTATTTATAAATACACGTGGGCCTTTTGTGAATGCCTGACAATGATGGCAGCACTGTGCAGTTCATACAACTCTACTGGCAGTGACGAGAGCTTTGACTGTGTTTGATACCTAAAATGGCGGTGTTTTCAGTGCAAGAACAGTGTGTAATCGTTCGTTTTCTCCATTTTCGTGGTGTGAAACATATTGAAACTTATCGCCAGTTGAGTGAGGTGTGTTGTGATGGTACCATGGACGTGACTAATGTGCGTTCCTGGGTGCGACAGTTCAATGAAGGCAGAAAATCTTGTGACAACAAACCAAGAGATTCACGGCCTGGCACCAGCAGGTCTGAAACATGATCCAGCGAGTGGAGAATGTATTTTGGAGGATCGCCTATTGAGTGATGCTGACATCGCCTCCAAAATTTGAATTAGCGTGGGATCTGTGCACACATTGATGCGCGCGTGGCAAATTGTCAGGCGATGTTGACGCGTGATGACGGCATAAATGGAACTTTCTGTCAATCTATTGTGACAATGCAGGAGATATGGATGCCCTTTTCAACTCTGAAAGGAAGTGCCAGTTAGCTCAATGGAAGCACACGGACTCACCACCAAAAGTTTTGGGTGAGCGCCAGTGCTGACAAGATTATGGTGGCCATATTCTGGGACAGCAGTGGTGTAATCCTTACTCGCTGCATTCCAAAGGGCACTGCGGGACAGCTGCATTCTACCAAAATGTTTTGAAGAATATATTCCTCACAGCATTATGTGAAAAACGGGTAAAACGGTTGGACGTGTACTCTTACATCAAGATGCACCAAGCGCATCGGGCGAAAGCGACGCACGAATTTGTTCGTGACAAACCTTTGAAGTATTTGCCCATGCTCCGTACTCACCTGACCTGGCTCCTAGCGACTCTCGACTGTTTCCCACGAAGGAAGACACTCTCCGTTGTCGCAGATTCACTAGTCGTGCCGCTGTAACCTCAGCGATTTTCCAGTGGACAAAACACAGTCCTAAAGAAGCGTTCGTAGCAACCATGGAATCATGGCATAGACGTTGTGAAAAATGTGTACGGCTAGAGGAAGATGACGCTGAGAAGTGATACTAGTTTAACATTTTTGTTTTGATTAGTTTGTGAGAAAAAATAGCGTGTGCTTAAGAGCACACGACAGAAGTTAAGACCTAAACACAATTCATTATAAATTATTCTTAAACATGATTTAAAAATTAATGTTGACACTCGTTTTTGCGCAAAGAGGCCAGTTGCGAGCTAAACATTTCATGCCTTACGCTAAGTATACTCGCAAACAAAAATACTCTGAAACAACTGAATGTCCACGGACTTGCGACCGTGTGAAGAAGCTTATACATAAAGGCAGTAAAACAAAATCACATAATATACTGTTTTACGCGTATTTTATTTTTATATTAAAATACATACTATTTCACAACCATATTTCATATTTTGTTTCCTGCCGATACACATATTTCATTGCATCTTTATTCTTAATAAAAATATAATACCATACATATCTAATGATATTCATTTGCTTATTTGCATACTTTTTGAATATTCGGAAAAGTTTGGTTACGTATACATTTTACACATATTATTACATATCCGTACATATACTCATTACTCCATATTTTATTACACGTTCGTTCAAATTCTCATACATGTTTGTTACATGCCATATTCATTTCAAAAGTTTTGTCACCATTGATACTGATATTAATATATTTTCAATTCAATTTAATTTTTAAATTTTATAATTATGTTATTCTACAAAAAGAAAAATTAAGTACAATTTAATAAACAAGGATATATGATTATGCAATATATCAATGTAAAACTAGAAGAACAGAAAAAAATTAAAAACATAACCTATAAGTTGTAAATGAAAGTAAACGCAAAAAGTCATTTTAATATGTGATAATTTTACTATTTACGTGTAATTACATTTAATTTATTGATGTTTTACATTTTACTACTCATAATAAAGAGAAATTGTCAATAAAAATGACCAGTTCTAAAATGAAACATCTCTTTCACGAATTCCTAACACTTTTATTTCCAGTTAGCACAGTCGGTTTATTTTTCGTTATTATAATTTTAATTATTCAAATACCGAACTTCAGCGATATTATTTGTTTCTTTTGACTATTATTCTGGTTTAAAGTGTAATTTGACATCATGTCGATTTGTTAAATGGCAGAAGGTTATCTGACCGGATCGGTTACTGGTACTTGAAATACGTTTGTAAGAACGGACCTAAGACAATTACTTTTTAATGAAACTCCTGTGGGGTTTCTGAATTTTTCATAGTATTTAAATATGTTAAAACATACCTGGATGCATGTTGTTGATACGCTGTTAATTGCGACAGAAAACCTACGGTTTATAGCGGTAAGGACAACATAAGACTGACATGTACTGTGGGGGGGAGGGGGTCAGTTCGAATTTAACCGACTCGAGCCGACTTCACCCGAATGAGCGTCACATATTCCAGCGTGACGGCTCAGTTTAATTCACTACCCACAAAAAGTGCTAAACGTGCCTAAAGAAGTTTTCACAACAAACATAGGAGGTGTTACTATACTCCTCTATAGGAGAGAAAGTCTCCAAGGGGCGAGACGCAGGGGGTTGGCCGAAGGTCCTCACAGCCTCCCTGGATAGGTTTATGACACCCCATGTCAGTACAGTTACAGACCATTTAAAAACATTCTGACGACTTCTACTTTTGTGAATGAATCGTCTCGGTTTTAATGTACAGAGTTAATAGGGCGCATGTTTTTTTTTAACGGTCTGCTCCTTGTATAGCAAGCGTTCTCTGCCACACACATTCGCTGTCCTTGTCACACAGCACATTACTTACAGGGATTTCCTCTGCGTTGCTATACTGTACTTAAACGCCCCTCGTAAATTGGAATGAAGGAGAATGGTGGCAAAGAATTCGTGGTATGTATGGAACCCCATCCCCCTAGCATTTGTATAAGTAAAAATAAAAATGACGAGAGACCCATGTTTTTCAAGTACGTGCAGAAGGATGGTTAAAGCGAAAACACTACTAAATACTAAACCTAGTACTTGCTCAGAAATATGAACAACAGGAATCCAATCCCCGATCTCCCGAATGTGGGCTACACGAGCTATCCCTTAATTTTCAACTGGGAAGTCAATATGTGTGGAATTTCAAAACCATAACCTAGCGAAACAATCTTTGAAAATCAGGCTATCGCTTTACTTTCAGTATGTGAATTTGGTAACTTATTTTTCTGTGTCAGAGCGGTAAATTCAATTAACCCTACTGAGTTTAAAATGATAAATAATTTAAATTATCAATGCTGAAATATCAATATTTCATTTTATGTTTTAAACATAATATGCTTAAAACGTACTGACCGATTTAAAAGGTCCTGAAAGGAAGTGTTATATAATTGGACTAGTTTAAGGGGAATCGTAAAGCCCTATATCACTAGTGTTAAAGTGGGAATATTAATGCCCGTTTTTCTCAGGATCTATTGGGCGCAGAAATCCAAATACGAGGTACGTCCAGAAAGTAAGTTCTGTTTGGTAATAAAATTAAATTGTGTACAGGTACAGAAAAATGATTTATTGTACAAAGTGCTACAACTCTTAAACTACTTTTCAACATAACTGCAGAAATGTTGCAGGCATTTGTCACAGCGAGGAACAAGTTTTTGTATACCTTCTTCATAGAAGTTTGCCGCCTGTGTCTTGAACCAGTTGGAACCATTTTCTTTCAGCTCTTCGTCTTTGTTGAAGTGTTGACCGTCAAGAAAAATTTGAGATGCAAAAACAGATGAAAGTCGCTAGTAGCGAGGTCAGTGCTGTACGGGGGTGGTCAAACACGTTCCGGCCAAATACCTGTGGAATGTTTTTCGTCGCATTTGCAGTGTGTGGTCGTGCGTTGTCGTGAAGAAACAACACCTTTTTACATGGAAAATTTGCCGATAAATTTCAATTGGTTTCACTTTCCTGGCATTCAAAAAATCACAGATCTGATTTCACAAGCGCCGGCATTGTAAACAAGCACAACAAGGCGTACGTGGCTGACAGCGATCTCACAATGGCACATGTTTCTTCTCCTTGATACAGAGCGTCTACCGCGCTTTTGCGAAAGTGCGATCTCAGCCCTGCAGCGGATATAACTTACTTTCTGGACGCCCCTTGCATTTTACAGTGTATGTACTGGTCCTTCCTAAATATACTGATTCTCATTCGTATAAGAATTTAAAGTAGTACTTATTTTATATTTTTTTTACTGCAGTTCTAATTTTTTCGTTAAAAAACTGAACCTTTTATTTTTCTTTAAATAATCCATTTGAGGAAATTGACTCTCTGAGGATACACAACATCACTATAAAATTTAGATTATGTCATAAAATGTGTATCGAGATATTACAAATGGTTTATGAGAAAACGGGGTTTTTATATTGAAAAATGAAGTTTTGAGAAAATTGATTTTGAGGTAAAACTAGAATAGATGCACACGAATTTTTTGACTGAGGGCCTCTTTTGTACCGAGATCCATCAAAAGATATATAAAATTTTATTATCATTTTCTAATATAGATTCACGTATAGCAGCCTTCATTAGGTCTTCAGCTATCTTTATCACACTTATTCCCACTATGGATGTGTAGCGAATAATGTTAGTTGTTGGGCTAGGGAGATTTAACATACCACAAAGTACCTCTCCAGCTGAAGATCCCTTTCGCATACATCTAAGTCCATAAAATAACATCAAATTATTTTCAAAAAGCTGGATTTTTTGAAATTTCTTCTGATGTGTAAAAATTCTTCATGCTCTTACAATTTGTGCACTTTACTGTTGGGTTATTTTCAATGCCATTTCTTTGAGAAACATTTTCATGTAGATTTATTTTCCCCCCATAAATATTACAACTGACAAAGTCACTAAAATGGACTTAAGATATTAATATTAATTAATATACTTATATTTCTTTCATCTCCATTAATGTTACTATAATTCTTTTTTGTGTTCTGTAGTTTCCTTTCAGAAGCACTGGATCGAGTTTCAACCTTCTCAATAGGATTGTTAAACACTAAATTTCACATTGTTGTGCAGTTACATCTTTTTCTACCACAGGATATGTTCCATAATGTTGCTTTCCTTTGTTTTTTTCTCTTTTTAAACAAGCCTTTACGTTTTATCATTGTGAAAACGACACAAAAGCGCTGAGCACAATATAAAAATAGCCAAGATATTACCACTTGTTTATATAATTAAACAAGCTCTAACCACAACATTCTGTTGCTAAATTGAATTCCGGATTAGCCAGCATATGAATCATAATTTCCCCTAAAATACAAGACAAACCACTGCCTTCTAGAGCAAATAGTTCTGGAGTTATACTTTGTTCTATACCACCTTACCAGGATTTAAAAAATTGAAGGATTACATATATATTATTTATATAAATTAATTTAAAATAATATATATTGGTGTATTTTAATAAAATATATGTCAAACTAATCAGGATTTTTTAAAATTTACGTCCCCCAACGTTAAGTCATATCGGACGGTGAATGAATTGGGTGAAATGACGCTCAAATGATTCCAGGGTCCATGGAGCTTAGAGTTACCCGACATTCGTCTTTAAGGATAAGAGTAAACCCCGGAAAAAACCTTATCCAGGTAACTCACCCTGACCGAGATTCGAACTCGGGACCTCTTGAACGTGAGGCAGACACGCTACCATCTACGCTACCGAGGCTGGTTGAATTATATTTTCATAATATGCAAAATACTGAAAAAGTCAATATTTGTCATTTGAGACCTTGGACTCACCTTAAATAAAATAAATAAGAGGCTGTTGAAATCGGGCAGGAGAAAACAAAGCACAATGCTAAAAGGTGACATAAAACTTTATCTGGGATGCCAAGGAGTACACAAAATAATATGATTTAGTAGGAAATGGTTGTGGAAAACTGGGCAAAAGAGTGTTGTGAATGCACCAAAATCATATGTCGAAATAATGGTTTAATTTCATATATTACAAAAGTTAATAGTAGTGACGATACAATAAAGTATTAAATTATACAAATGCTGTCGGATATTCCGGAATTTCGTCATTCAGAATTGCTTTACATGCCAGTAAATTATACTGATATGGGGCTGCCGCTTTTAAAAATCATAAGTATGGGTTAAGTTTGAACCAGCAACCTTGGAACCACAAGGCTTGCAACCAAACGGCTGATGCGTCCAGATAAGCAGCTATATATTACAGTCTAGGTACTTCATCTTACTTAAAAACAAGTATATAGCACCTAGCTTAATGCAGATAGCTATAAAGCTTCTTATAAAAGTGTAATCCTTGCACTGCCATTCAGAAATACACAAATTTCAATATAGAAGTCCGTAAGATTTCAATCTTGTTAAGAATCAAGGGTACCAACTTTTTATTTTTATTTCATTTATTTTATTTCATTAGCTCTTCCACATTGAACTACTAATTTTAAAATTAAGAACAATATACGTTTTATGGAAAAGATATGACAATCGTTAAACTCCCTGGATGTAGAGGAAGGAGATGGGGATGTTCAATGGGTGTGCCCGAACCCCAACAAAGGGTAATTAGACAACGCGGGTTGCCTAACGAGTGCTGAAGATTGCTCGCTTTGGCATCCTGTGTCTTCTTACAGTCGTCTAGCTGACGAGTTTCGACATGTATCCCTTAGTGAAGACAGATAAACAGAACCGAGCTCTTCTCCAGGAACAGTTACAGAGCCAAAACTGTATATAGCAGTAACACAGTCGCTCTTTTGTCGACACGAGCAGACAGGACTTAAAGGAAAGTGACATGAAATGGAACGGCGGGAAACTGTAGAGGTTATAGCCACAGGCAAGATATTGTGGTGAAAATTATTTATTGAGTTCGCATCAATCATTTTAATTGGTGGTGTATTTTCTGGTGAATATTTATACCATAAATTTACATTACATTTCACGCAAATTTTCGGAGAGAATTAATGAGTAATGGCACGCTAAAATGAAAAGTAGCGGGTAACTATAGTAGCACAACTGTTAAAATGCCCTTTTTCCAAATTAAAATATGTTATTTGAAATCAGCAGGCAGTAGGTAACATGAGTAAGATCAAATATCCCACTTCAGACATCACCAAACTGCAGCATACAAGATGTGATATTTTCGCTTTTCATACTTGTTCTTTTTTTGTCTGTCACAACTAAGTTATATGTAGAGAAAAATCCGTCACTTTCAGCGTTTGGCAACCAAAGACGTTGAAGGGAATTTTCACAGAAATTGTGGCATAAATCAGCTTTTGCCTTCAATGCCAAGAGTGCTCTTACTACATCTAATCTATTATCGTTTCCATTGAAACAGGAACTTTGGTCCTTGGATCAATTATTCATTTAATCATGTAATATGTTTAATAAATATACATAAATTTCAGAACTGTAACTGACTATGATTGTGTAAGTGAGATTGTGTATATTTTATGTAAAATTAGTAACGTGAACCTGGGCAGAAATACGTGAGAAACACTGCACTCCCGGGCGACAGTCTAGAAAGAGCGAATGTTAGACAATAGAGTGGAATGCTAGCTATTTTGCTGTACCGTTACACAGATCAATATTCTGTTAGTTTTTTTCCTTGTGACGCCGTGCTGTGTATATAAGAGGGTTGAAACCCCCAATCAGCCCTCATTGCTCATTGCAGTCAAGTGTATGCATCCGTCTGGTGTGTCCGCCGAAAGTGCAGTTATTCGAAGATGCCCGGGTTTCACAAGTGTAAGGACTAATTAAAGCAGTTCAGAGATTATCGTATGTTTGTGTTATTTCAACCTTAACACCCTGAGAACCCAAAAAGAGTTCACGCAGGAGTCAGCAGCCAGAGCCAAGGGTGAAGGAAGCATCCGACGACAACGTGGAGACCGAGGAATGAGTCCCGACGTCGAATCCAGGTACGTACAGCCGTGAGGCGAGAGAAAGTACTGCCGGACCATCATGGCTTTGATGTTCAACAATGTCACAGAGCTCTTTGTAACAATGAAGCAAATCAGAATCACAAGTAATGTCACTGGTTCTAAAAGCATTTAGTTGTTTAAATGCTACCATTACATGATTTAAATCACCTATACTTGATTTAGTAACTAGCCTACAAAGCTGCAAGAAATGATCTAAAGCTAATATGATTATATCGTCAGTTTCCTTTGCTATAATGGAGTTAAACTTAGACAAAGTCATACGACAGTAAACTTCTTAGTTCTCTTCCACTGCTTCTGTAACACTGGGATCCATGATATGATCTACAAGTGCACTTACTCTGTTTCCAAAGTGACCACTCTATAATATTTCACATTTGGCTCTCAGCGATTTAATTCGAGATAAAACAAAATGAGTCACACTTTTTTATTTAGATTGAAATTCTGATAATGGATCTGTTATCAGTCTGCAATTTTCAGAAACAAACGTTGCCTGAACCTTTACAACATCGCAGCACTTGCCATCGCAAAATTGATCATTTAACTTACTTTGCGCAGGAACTGAAAGCTTTTCTCTTTTAGAAAAGAAATCGACAGTTGCATCAAAATATTTGGCAGTGTAAACTACTGAATTAAACCAGCTAGACCAGCGTGTCAGTACAGGCAATGGGAATAGTTTAAGCCTCTAAATCTGGGTGGTTTTCAGTGAGGTATACTTCTGTACTCATTTTTAAATTACGGGTATTTCGGAACACATTCTTAAGCCCTGAGGGACAATATTTTCAGGTTAATGTAATGTCTGAGAGTAGCTTTCTAGAAGTTCTATCTTCTCAGTAGCTTTAGTCAGCATAATAGGAACTTTTTTGCTGTGCACATGTGGTATCCAACAAATAACATTTCCAGATAGCATAGCACAAACAGTTCTCCGTATCACGGACCAGAGGGTTTCTCTGGTGTCAGTTTATTGTTGCACCGCTTAGCTGTTATTTCAATGCGCATGACGATGTCGCTGTATCAGCTTTGTTAAGTGTTGACTTTTATCTTGCTGTGGTTAAATGTGTACTCTTTTTCACGACTTCTAGGTTCATGTTATGGCGCCATGAATGTTAAACTGAAGTTATATTTATGTAACAAATGTAGCGTTTTCCATTCAGAACAAAAATAATAAAGATTTTCAAATTGTTCACTAAAAATTATATTATTCTCGAAAAAATGAAAAATATGCGAACATTTATGAAAAAATCGCTAAAACCAGAAACTCCTGCCTCTGATTATAGCTACTGATGAAAGAAAACGGAGACGAAATTAATCCTTAGTGGCCGGCCACTGGATATTGTACCTATTAACCTCACAACGAACCTGCAGTTTTTATTTGTCAATTTTCACAATCTTACATCGATAAGGGTGGAGTGTAATGGGATGAAATTGAAATAAAATTCCCGTTTGGTTATTTATCGTGAAAATGCAACACGCTTATCTGTTGGCATCATGTACTTCGTGTATCAAACGTCTTCTGCTGAATTTCGAGCAGGACTATGCTGTGCACATATGTGGATGTACAATATGTTTTATGAAGGCAATAAAGCGGACATTGCTGTCCACTATCTAAATTTGGCTTACTTTGTCTCCAGGGCACCATACAACGGTGCTACGAGTATAACAGGAATATTTTGTTTGCTGCAACGAACGAATATGTACATAAATGATAAAGGTGTCATTGGTAATAGCTCCCACTACTGCAGTTCACTGCCTCCCGTCCTACTTTATTCCAAAACCAAGTACACAAGGACGGTCATTTTGCACGTTTGATACTAACCTTGAAAGGAGAGGGATGGATCAGGCTGTGCTGTCAGTGCCCTCACCCCACCTCGCATTCGAAGGTCATAAGATTCTATTCTAGTGATCGAACTTCCTAAAAATAGGTTACTAGCTTGAAGAATCTTAACGTTTCTGCTGTCATGTTAACGTAGCAAGGTGATCAGAAACTTGTATCTACAGTATTCAAACAGGTCTCTTTTATATTCATTTTATCTTTACATTTGATTTACAAGTACTATTTTTCCGAACTGTGAATCAATCAATTGAATCAATCCTGAAGATTGGCAGAACATATAGAAACACCTACGTTACAAAATAAATATGTGGTTAACGTCACAACGATGTATTCCAACGTAATGCGATTATCTCTCTCTGAAGCAAGCTATTTCTTGGAATTCAGTTTAAATGTGGTGATTATGTATTTCGTATTTATACGGTTTAACAAATTTAGTGCAAGTTGTATTATTTAATGTCACATATTATTTACAAAATCATAAAAAACATGTATAACTGCAAGCTATTTCCGGGCTGTTATACCGTGGTCTGCTACTCCAGACGTTTCATCCGCAACTGCGGCGGACATTTTCAATGACGCAGTGGTCGTTTTCTCGGAGAAGTTCGGGTAGCGTTCACGGCATGTGTGAGTTCCCAGTTGGATTTCTTTTGGCTGTTCTGTCCTAGTTGTTTATTGTCTGCCTACATTTTCTCGCTGTCGAGTCAACAAGTATTACCTGCCACGCACAAAAGTTTCATCTTTATCAATAACTTAGCGTTAGAGAACAGTTGCAAATTGATTTGCACTGCGTACAAGTAAAATCTTGGAATAAATTATTGAGTGCATACTGGGGTTCCAGCCGTGAACTAACGACTGTTGAAACAGCGTGCGTTTTCCCAATGAGCAACGAGAGCCATTGTATCTACATATGCAATTCAAAATGCAAGAGGTGTACCAACAACTAAAATCTATAAAAGGAGAAGGCAGTAGGATTCGATGGTATTTTGGAATTTTGGAAAGTGTATGGGGAAACGATAAATGTCTCAAAAGTAATGCCAGAGGTATTAAACAGGATAAAATAAAGTGATGGCATACCAGAAAGCTGGAAAATAAGTATGACTGTGCCTATTTATAAGGGGAAGGGAGGTACAAATAAACCACAAAACTACAGGATAATAAGCCTGTTATCTATATTGGGAAAAATATACAGAGTAATATTGGCAGAAAGGCTAAGAATATGTCTAGAACAAAAAAGGAAGCTGTCTGAATTTCAAGCAGATTTTAGGAAAGGAAAACGGTTAATAGATAATCTGTTTATAACAAAGACCATAAAAAACAAATACCTCAGGAAGAAGAGAGGGTGTATGTGTCCTTTTCGGATTTTGAGAAAGCTTTTGATACGATAAACAGAAAAGCTTCAGTTTGGAAATAGAGGATGAAAAGGCTAAGTGGACAATATATAAAATATATAAAATATGAAGGAGAGAAGTTTTGCATAAGGTGGGAAAAATGTAATTACGGAAATGACAGAACAAAAAATAGGCCTAAGACAAGGATGCAAAACGAGTTCAATTTTATTTAACTTATTTATAGATGAGATAATAGACAAGTTTAATAAAGGAAATCAGCACTGCCCGGTAACAGCAAACCAAGAAATTCCTGGACTACTATATGCGGATGACTTAATGGTAGAATCTATAACGGTAGTAGGATTGCAAAAGGCAATAAATGAAATCCAGAAATTCTGTGAAGAGTGGGGAATAAAAAATAAACATAAAAAAGTCGAAAGTTATGGTCTTCAAGAAGGGAGTTAAACTAAAAAGGTATCAAAAGTGGATACTAAATGGCAAAAGGGCAGAAGTGGTAAATGAATTTGAATACTTAGGAGTGAGGTTGAATAACAATGGAAAGTGCGGAGCACAGGAGAAAAATTGAAGCAAAAGGCAGGGCGGCAATGAATGGGACAAGAATGTGCAAATATAAGCTAGAAATAACAATCAAGTAGTTAGAAAGAATGTATGAAGCACCCAAAATGCTGTATGCAGTGGAGATCTGAGGGGGGGGGGGGAGGGCACAGAGGCAAACAAAACGGTGGACCAAAACTACAGAAGGTTTTGTAAAGAGCTACTAGGCTTATCAATATCAGCACCTAGGGAAGTAGCTTTAGTAGAATTAGGAAAGACAAGAAGAAATTGAATAACAATAGAAATAAAATGTGAAATGTGTAGTGTTTAACGCCCGCTTTTACTACATATGGCACCGCAGGCGATGACACTGATGATACATGAGATGAAGATGGAGCACCGGCGGAATGAGATGGCGGGGGAAACCGGAGACCCCGGAGAAAACCCGCCCCAGCGCCGTGTTGTCCACCACAAATCTCACTTTGCGGTCGCCTGGGATCGAACTCGGGCCGCCTTGGTGAGAGCCAAGCGGTCTAACCACTGAGCCACGGCGTGGCCTCAACAATAGAAAGAATAATACAATTTTGGTATAGGTGTTTGGCCAAAGAAGGGGAAATTATGAAATTATGCACGAGACAGCAAAAAAGAATAGAGAAAAATAGTTGGTGGGCAGAGATAGGAGGAGTTATGGAAAAAATAGGAATGGGAGATATGGAGATTAGAGGAAAGGAATGCAAGCGATGTGGGTAATTTGGCAAAATGAAGAATAGAAAATGCAGAAAGACAGGAAATATGGGGAAGTCTAGAAAATACGAAATCATTACAATTTTACAAGCAAATAAAAAGAAATTCGGGACGACAAGCATATGTAGATTACTGCAATAGGCAAGAGAGAGAAGGGTTAGCCTGGATGAGAACGGGAACAATATTCTTAAGAGGGATATGAGGTAGGTAAAAGGGAATTTGTGAATTGTGTGGGTGAAAAGAAAGCATAGAACACTATGTAACAGATTGCGAGGAGGTTGCAATGTGGAGAAAAAAGGTTTGGGAGGAAACATGGAAGAAAGTAGAGAAGAGGATAGTAGCTATAAAATTGTAAACAGGAAAGGAGGAAAAGAAGGTCAGAATTATGGGTGAGTTCTTGCTGAAAGTAGAAGGAAAATAGGAATACGAGGGGAAAGAAAAGAACTAATTAAGTAGCAAGGAAGCATGGAGGTTAAGAGCTACCTGGCAGAGCAGCAGAACAGATTGTCATGTAAGATAAGGTAGCAATAAGGTAGAGACAAATAAATGTACCATACAGTTGTAAATTATAAAATATTGGAATACGCACCATAAAAGTATAAATGTCAAATGTTAGAGCGGCAAATATATACAAATGAAGATGTTGATTGTATTAAAATCATAATTTCACGTATTTTTCATTTTCTTTGACATTCTGTAATGCAATGAAGTAACAGCTTAGCTGCAAGACAACAGCTGTACATTGCTTACAGCATCTAACAAAGTAAAATATTTGGAGATAAAAGCTAAATTTTCATGTTGAGGGTTCTAACCGTAAACGCCTATCTCACTTATCACAGCCTGCGTTTTGCAGTGAGCTATAAGAGCAGTTGAGAGCCCGTGCCTTATACACAAAGGCGTTGGTTATTTTAAAATCATATTTCTAAGGGTTTACATTTTCCTGCATAGTCTCCCACACCAGGTATTTAATATTACCTGAGAATAACAAAGCTGTGCGTTTGTCCTAAAACAGCGAGTCCAATATGTCAATACCATCCCTAACTCTTTCATGGCAGGCCGCTTGCTACTGGCTACTTGGTTATAGATTTTCCAATATGCTGGTACAACTATCCGGTGAAAGCTTAGTACTGGCCATCGTAGCAAACACAACTTCCTCAGTAAATGGTGAATCAAATTTTCTAGTTTGTTCAGTTCAGTTTGTTTATTTGTGTCCGTATGCCGCTCTCTGTATGGAAAATGTGCATCTGTACACAGAAATTGTTTACGAGGGTAACTCTCGTATCTCCTACTTAATCATAGTAGTGGTTGAAAAGGGAAAATACGCCTTTCTATTCAAAAGTTCGATACATACCTAATTGTGACGACCTGATCTTAGTTTGTGAATATTAAGGAACACGTGGTTAGGTTGAACACGGGAGCAAACACTCAGAGCAGAACTACAAGCTTTAGCGAGAGGTTGGGATTTTTCTATAAAGGTTTCATTGGTAAAAAGGTAGGGTAAGGCTAACTAAATGTGGAATTCACTTAATAAGAATATTTACTACAACAAGCAGATTACAAAGGTGGCCATAACGGCCGTTTACCTGTCCAGAAGTGGAGCTGCCTACCGATACATGCTACTCATCCAAGAGCTAATGTAAGAGAGAGTGTCATAGTGTCATAAAGGAGGGGAGGCAGTAACGTCACACCTACTACTTGAGTCTCCAGAGTGTAATTAATAGTCATTTGTGACAATATATTTCACTGGAATATCCGTTTGGAGGTACCTCTAAGTTAAGATAACTTTTCGAAAATGGTCCACGTATGTATATGTGTATGTGTAAACTGCATAACGTAAAGAGGAAAAATCGCTTTTTATTAAAGTACTATAGATTAAATATACTTTCATACGAAATTATATATATCAGGTGGGTCTTCTGCCCCTATTTATTGTGATCTATGCAACCCGCAGTTTATATTCTAATGTGAAAACATTGAACCTTTTAGCACAAAAGCCGTTATTACAGCTCCGACCTTCTATTCGATACTCTACTCGTCCAGCATTTATACTTAAAGCCCTGAATGAGGACCAAGAAGTTGCGAAAAACTTAGATAAACTGTTTTTTCATGCACATAATACTAACAAGGTGATAAGCGAATGCTTTCATAAAGGGCACCAGAGAGTACGTGGCAGCTGGCACAGTGGGTTAGCTTGCTGGAATGTGGTGGTTCGAAACTACGTCTCATAGTTTGGCCTTTTTTTTTCCTTTCCCATTTTTCCCAATCTGTATTGCGTTACTAATTTGTTTATTGTTGCTACTAGTTCACGTGTGAGCCAAAGACAAAAGAATTACAATCCGATAATTAGGGACCTGTAGGGGTTTGCTCGCAATATAAGTTGGGCTGAACTCATCCGAACGTCAGGTAGTTGAGGCCTATCTTCATTTTTTATTACAGATAATGTTTAACTTTGTGACCATTACAGTCTGTACGGCATATGTATTGTAAACCATGTTCCGTAGTTGGCTTTCATTTTTAGCAGAATGCACACGACATTAAATCTAATATTTCTTGTTTCTTGCGTATATCTTTTGTTTCACCTTCCATCTGTGAAATGTTTGAAACTTGGTTGAACGGATCATGAAGAATACCCACCATAATAAAATATATACTAGAAATTACAAATTTATATCTATCTGTCACGGAAAACATGGCTATTATTGCATTTTGTAAACATCTATAATGTTATAAGTGTTATTTGCATTATAATATCGAATTAAAGGCCGCAACAGATGAAACAAAGGGCAATGGAATCTTTTTTAGCTAATCACGAAGGATTTGAACCCACGTTAAACCGGCATACTAATGAAGTAACCTGTATGATACCACTTAGCCAAAACTATGTTTCTAGCGAAAGTTTCTATATGAATTAAATAACCGCGGAGCGAAGAACCACCTCAACTCAACTCAACTCAACTCCATGCTGGCGGGCTGTTTGGAACAGCCCGAAGGGTGGTCAAATCGTGTACCTGCTCTGGGAAGAGCTTAACCACGTAGTGGCGGGATGTGGATGTTGCAGAATGACGGGTGTATTTTAAGTGGGGTTAATGTAGGGAGGTAGCTTGTTGCTCCTCAGGGAATGATGAACCGGGTGCTACGGACAGCGTGCACCGCTGGTGGGTTAGTTAATAAACTAGGAAGAAGGTATGTATAATTTTGAATATTCCAGAATAACAATTTTGGATTAGCTGAAATTTAATTTAGGCTGGAATGGAGATCATGTGGTTACCGGTAGTGACCGCAAGACAAGCGGGGTAACCGGTATCGCTTTAAGCGACGCTCACGAGGTACATAATCCCCAAGGGATCTGACGAGGGCGCTCTGATGTTGGGGCAAACCCTCGAAGAATTTTGTCGCCCGGCGCCTAATTTCATCCTCCACATATCGGAGGGATGAAGCCTCGTGAAGTAATCTCACGGGGAACCTTGTGCAAACAGAATAAATAATCCGAAGACATTTATTCTGTGCACGTTGGAGCAGAACTAGATGTGAGCCTGCAGCCATACCCCAGACTTCGCACGCATAGAGCATGATAGGGAGGACCAGAGCCATAAAGAGGCGCAACTTTAGGGAAACAGACATCGCAGACCGAAGCACAGGGTATAGTGATGCCACGGCACCACACGACCGATGAGCTTGCTCCTGAATGTGCTCCCGAAAAGTTAGGCCCTTGTCCAGCTTGACTCCCAAGTACTTGATTGAATTCTCCCACCTGATCCCTTACCCGAAGTAGGTAAATTGGGGGAAATTGGCGGGAAAGCGGCGCTTGGTGAACAATATCGCTTGGCTTTTCTCCGTATTAATGGACAATCGAGAACCACCTTGAACGAACTTTTACACGCTTTTTACAGCTGTATACAGTGTTTCGAGCTCGTTTTGGTAGTTTTAACACAAATAAAAAATTTGCATCTTCCATTAGAATTACCGTATAACTTAAAAACTGCCGTAAATTGTGACAAAAGCGAAAACAATTTACCTAATTCTTAGCATTTTTAACAGGACTGTACAATGAAAACATGTGTGGGCTAAAGATTTAAATCTAATTGGTCCCACTATGTAGATGTGCCATTTTGTCTTCCAATGTTATTGTCAACTGATGCATGTTCCTTCAGGGGCGTGTTTAAAGGTTTGTGTGAATGTACGCTAATAAATAAAAGTTTGTAAACTCTCTAAAATTATTACTGCATATTTCTTATCTGGGTATGATGTTTTTGGAATCGACATACATAGTCATTGCTTTTTGTCCCAGACAACACTTATGCACTGAGTTATATACGCCTCCTCTGTAAACTGTTCTGCAAATCATAGATTAGAAGGCATTCAAGAAAGGCACAAGACACATATATAGCTTATTAAGTTGCATAAATTAAAAAATAAATAGGGTAGGTGACTCAACTGATATATAGTGCGATCCTTATAAACCTGAACCATTTCAATAGGCCATAACTTTTGAACCAATAAGAGAACACTCGTAATACTTTAGGAGAATATAATACACAATTTGGAGATTACATTACACTATTTACATCTCAGAGAAAATGTTGGAAGTGTCCTCCACCAGCATCTATACATATTTGTACTCGTCTCAACATCTTCTCTGAAGTTTTACGGAGAGCATCTCCGCTAATGTTACTTATTTCGGTTCGAATAGATTCCATGAGAACTTCAATTGTCCGTAAGGTTTTTCCTCTACACTCTATTTTTAGATACCCCCACAAGAAAAACTCCGGTAAGGTTAGGTTAAGAGATCTGGGGGGCCACAGACCTTTTGAGATTATTCGATCATCAAAGAAACTGGTTACAAGTTACATGGTGTCAGATGTATGGCATGTTGTTCCATCTTGCTGGAAATAACCTTCTCTAAGATCGATATCTCCGTAAAACTTCGGAGAATATGGTGAGACGAGTACAAATATGTATAGATGCTGGTTGAGGACACTTCCAACTTCTTCTCTGAGATGTAAATAGTGTAATGTAATCTCCCATTTGTGTATTATATTCTCCCAACGTTGCACGTGTGTCCCATTACTGGTTTAAAAGTTATGGCCTATTGAAATGGCTCAGGTTTATAAGGATCGTACTATATATATCGTGACCTTGTGGGTTTGAAGAATTAAAGGTCCAAGTTGCACAAGTTCAGAAAGTTCTTTATTTCCTGCGAATTACACTTAGTACACTTGCAGATCGCGGCAGAATTATGTACCACGCACAATTACGTAGCACACACAATTACAATCCACCAGTTCGCAGGTCCATACTGCACTCACTACTCAGTACCTTGCCGTAAACTCTGACTGTAAAAGTGATCCTATGACCATGACCAGGACATACTGGCTGGCTGTATATAGCCAGAAGGTTTTTGCTGCGTGCCCACCCGTTAGGGTTTTACCGCAGGTAAGGTATTTGGACGGGTTTTGTTGGATGGATATGGTGGAAGTTTTGAGATTTAAAGAATTTTGTGAGGTTACAATTGTTTTACCTTGGGGATGAAAGGACAGGAAGCAATACCCAGCACCCTGGTGTTTCTAATTTAGTTTTGGGTTGGGGAGAATTTTGTTGCCAAACAACTTAGGAGATTATGTGGTGCTCAGCTTTAGCTACTGTTAGGATTAGCTCCTGGGTTAACTGGGGTGCCCGCATGCCATGCGGCGGGTCCGATGTTGTCTAGAACGGCTTCTAGTGGGGTCATAATCTCCCAGTGATCTAACAAGGGTGCTTCTATGATTTGGTAAAGTTGCGTAGAATTTTGATGCCCGGCGCCTAACTTCGTCCTCCACATATGGAAGTCCGGAGGCTTCGTGAAGCAACCTGGTAGGATAACCCTATAAAACTGCACGCACTCCTATTTATTCTTGGCTAATCGGTTCTGGAGAATTCTCCACAATGGAGATGTCGTATGAGAGGCTTCACGTTCTTTCCAGGAGGTAGGAGGAGGGGAAAAATGAAATGTGTAGTGTTTAAAGCCCACCTTTACCACATACGGCACCGCAGGCGGTGACACTGATGATACATGAGATGAAGGTGGAGCACCGGTGGAATGATATGGCGGGGGAAACCGGAGGTCCCGGAGAAAACCCACCACAGCGCCATGTTGTCCATCACAAATCTCACTTTGCGGTCGCCTGGGATCGAACCCGGGCCGCCTTGGTGAGAGCCACGGCGCGGCCTAAGAGGAGGGGAAAGAGATGGCCCAGTGACTTGCGGTTACTTCTCTTCCTACCCGGTCTCTACTCGGCACATCATTAGCGCTACCCATTAGCGTAGGCGTGGCCTAGCGCCATCCATTTCCCTCACTTCCACAGCAAGAGCCATTCCGTCACACGAGTAGACGTGGCCTCGATGCTATATGTCCCTCTCTTATTTGCCAGCTCTTCCTGCCAGCTGATCGTATGATCGACAATTGGGTAACAATATAATTCCGTGGGAATGACCTTAAAATTGTGTTCATTTCCGGATTACTTTTTGCATAACAATAAGAATAAACAAAACTTAGTGCTGTCTCTATGGCACTTTTTGTATAAAACACTGAAATATATGCCAGATATTATTATTTTTATCAAACATTTATATTTCTGTTAAATACGAAGTTACCTTCTGTCATTTTGTTACCTCATCACAGGATTGAACTTAAGCTGCCTTAGCAAGTGCAATTGGTCACGTCGCCGCAGTATTTAATCTCAATATGTAAAACAGCAATTATATAATTATACATATTACTAGAGAAAGCCATTGTAATAAATACACACTTGTGTGTGTGCGTGCGTGTGTGTGTGTGTGTGTGTGTGTGTGTGTGCGCGAGCGCGCGTGTTTGCGTATGAAGAGCAATAAGTAAGAAAATAAAGTACACTAAACTATTGGTGAGCAGCGGTGACTTGTGCACAGTTTAGTTGATGTGTTCAAACTCACATTAAAAACTGGTTGAACCAAATCAATGCGTTTCTGTGTAATGAACCAGTCTAACTTCTATAGAAGAAATGCCAGGCGAAAAAATACTCCGACCTTCGTCTGAAGTGTAGTGGAAAGTTATGTATCTAACGGTATTCAACTTTTATTTTTGTTATAAATTATCCGCCACAAGCTTAATAAACCAAGTAGGATGGTTCAGATGGTAATGCCGAGGGTTTGTTATTTGAAGGGCCCAGGGAAAAGAAACAGCTAAGTCACTTCTTTTCTCAAAATAAATTTCATATGTCATTGGATACTCCATGAGAAGTACCATCCTTTAAAGTTATGAAACAGAGGAGACAACTTGTTACTCATAGGGTATTTTGACGTTTAAATTTTGGCGTACAGGAAAATAATCAGGTAAGTCAATTTTTTCCCGCGAAAGGACCAGTTAAGTCATCTCTCTGCCAAAAGAGACAGTGCGATAGCGATGTATCCCACCATTAACTATTCGTGGCGCTTCAGAAACAGCCATTCCTACATGGAATGTGCCTTCGGAATTTGAAAAAAATAATGGAAACTCCCAGAGGAGTTCATAAGCATGATTACAAATTCATGAATCAAACATTCACCTTTTATTGTTGTGAATGTCTGTCAGGAAATGGTGTATGGCCGGACAAATGTTTTTCTCAGAACTGTGTGATGAAATGTTCATTTAAGACCCAGCCTGTCAAGGAAATTTGCGCCTCATCCGACCACCCACGTCTGTTGAACTGGAGAACTACATATAATGGAGGCATATTATCCAGTATTATAAGAAAGCTCGAGAAAGGTGCTTCAACTCAGAGGCCAGAAGAATTTGAGCTGCCTTCTTTGGCTCATTCAGGTAATTGTAGTAAATGAATTACCCTACCCTTAAAACACCTCCGATAACGCTGATTATATTATGCAATATACGTAACACATTTCTGCATTTTCCTCAGGCCCTCTACACATATCGAAAAAATATAATGGACCTCATCAGGTTCTGTGCTGAACTAGCCGTGAAGTTTTGCCAGGAATTGGAACATGACTAATAATCTTTGATATAAGTGTAATAATACTAAAATACTAAATCAACAACGACAACAAGAAAAATAATAATAACAATAACAATAATGTTAAATAAAATGAATAAATAATAAGAATAAACAATAAGAATAATAACAATAATAATATCCATAGTAACTATAATTATTACTATTATTTATATTTTTACTATTTTATTATTATTTTATGATTATAATTGTTATTATGTAAAAATTTTGTAACAATATTACATAATTATAGAATACAATTATTTTAATTTCAAACAAAATCTCTGGTGGCGGTCTTCCCTGTTTCTTTTTTTTTCCTGAAAAAAGAATGCTATTTGGAATGAACTTTTCTTTTGGTGCAGTGTTATTAACTTAACGGACAGGAAGTACCACTTTACTTGATTCACTACATGAGACGCATTAATATTTCACTTTGTTTGAATGAAGTGCTTTGTTTGAGAACCACCCATTGCGTTTTATAATTGAATATTCGTTTTCTGGTTTCTTACACTGGGTCTTTCCCTGGACCCTTCATTTGGACTAATGGGATTCGACAATTATGAATTGGGTGTTTCCGTTTTCCTTCTTTTTTCTTCTCAATTTAAATAATTGATTACTGCTCTACCCCTCTTTAATCCTTTGCTATATCATTTTCCAGGTTTAGTTTTTTGATGTTGTAATTTACGTCCTCCAACGTTGTCATATCGGACGGTGTATGAACTGGGTGAAATGATGCTCAAATGAATCCAGGGTCCATGGAGCTTAGAGTTACCAGACATTCGTCTTTAAGGATAGGGGAAAACCCCGGAAGAAACCTTATCCAGGTAACTCACCCCAACCGAGATTCAAAGTTAGTTGCCACTGTGATGTTATGATATACATTTTAGAAGAAGATAGCGTATTTCAACAGGGTATGAAATACTATTGTAATTAACAGACTTCACATACACACACACATTAACTCTCACACATAGATGCCTTCCCATTTCTACACATTTTCCCTTTTGCAGTCAGGGAAGTTGAAAACATCAGGAATCCAGGTGAAACTTCGATATCAAAGGGAATCTATGTTACCTTCCTATCATGTTTGTGTCTAGAGAACGCAATAAATAATTGTAGTTAGAGAAAATGATAAGAAAGGTGAACATTACTTGAAGGAAACAGCGAACCTCCAGATGGAGTTTCGGTACTTTTTCCTGGGGGTAGTACCAGCTGCTAACACGGATTAAACGGGTTTCTCCAGACTTAACTTAGCATCAGGTTTTGTTAGCATATTCGCTTTTGTCTTTATGCAGCAGGAATGCTTCTTAGTTAAACTGAAATGTTTCTATAGCCCAAGATTAAGAGCTTTTGTACAGCACAAATGGGAAACAGTGTTATGTAAACTTTACTTGCCGTATCAGTCTGCAAAATATCATTTCCATGCGTCGGTTGAAAATGGGAAAATAAGAGCAAAATATGAGAACTTCCCATATCCAAACATGCAGATTGAAGACAAACTCTTTAACAGAAAATAGCCTCTGAATTAGACATCTCATAATTTATAAATTTGGTACATTTTATAGAGGATTCGTTAAACTGAGAAATATGCCGTGGGGCTATAGGATCCGGAAGTATGAATGGCAGAGTAAATGCATGTTCGCATCTGTTTTTCTTGTTTTCTTTTTTTGTTTTAACGCTTTACCTATAAATATACAAAATTAAATGCATGAATATGAGACTGACCATTATAAGCTGTCGCGTTATGTAAAAGGTCCTTCGCTCCGTCTGTCTTCGAAGTGACCATCTATTGACTTCGTTATACTCGTCACTGTTGTGGTTATGGAGGCGCCATTATCTCAGGGTTGGCCTCGACGAGTATCTATATCACTACTGAAGTATGGAGTAGGTGAAGTGGTTGGACTGAGATATTTTTCCTCCTTTTCCCTCAGGGTTCTTGAACAGAAAGTCTTGAAATACCTTTGTATCAGCGTCAAGTTACTCGAATTCAATGATTTAGGTGACACTCGCGGAATGTACTCATAACTATATATGCTTGAAGCTCTAAAATACCTTAATCTGAGAATATGTGTGTCTGTGGACTCCGATGGCGCTGCCACTCGTAGACGTAGTGCAGGGTTCCCACGCTAGAAGGCGTTAGTAGAGACCTTAATGGAACAGCTGTGCAGAGTGCGTCAGTGTAGAGCTGGACGTGCAAGTGTGGTATTGTGTTTCTCTGACTGTTGGCGGGTAACATCTGCGAAGCCGTTATGGATGGAAACTTTAAAAGAACAAAGAGTGTATGTGAAATTTTGTTTCGTGCTTAACAAAACTGCAACGGAGACACACCAAATGCATCAGGAAGCTGTCCAGGAGGACGCTATAGGCCGCAAACAGGTTTTCAAGTAGTTTGGGCGCTTTAAACCTAGTGAGATGTGTGTTGAAGACCAAGCTCGTTCTGGACGCCCTTCAACATCGCGAAATTAGGAGATCATTGAAAAGGTCCGCCGAAATATCAACGAAGATCGTCGCCAAACGATCGACCAAATTTCAGCAGCGACAGGAATCAGTTGGAGCTCGTGCCAGCGGATATTGAGGGAGGATTTGCACATGAGACGTGCTGCTGCTAAATTTGTTCCGCACCTTCTCGCACAGGAGTACAAAACCATCCGCATGAATGTGTGTCAGGACTTGAAAAGAGAGATTGCACGTGATCCAAACTTCTTGAACAAAGTCATTACAGGGGATGAGGGTCAGTATTACGGGTATGACCCAGAAACCAAGCAAGCGTCAAGCCAGTGGAGGACTCCCAACTCTCACGGACTAAAAAGCAAAGCAAGCGAGGTCAAATGTGAAGACGATGATCATTGTCTCTTTTGATGTTCGTGGAATTGTGCATCGGGAATTCGTACCCCCTGGCCAGACTGTTAACCAGCACCTTTACTTGGATGTTTTAAGGCGTCTGCGAGAGGATGTGAACAGGAAACGCTCGGAACTTTGGCGATCAGGTGACTGGTTTCTGGATCATGACAACGCTCCAGCACACACGGCCTTACGAGTGACCCACTATTTGGCATCTCAGAGGTGGTCTGTCGTTCCCCACGCTCCGTATTTGCCGGACCTAGTCCCATACGACTCTTACCTATTTCCACGAATGAAAAAAAAAAACGCTAAAAGGGGAGCGTTATGACGATGTGGAGGCGGTAAAAACAGCTTCGCAAATGGCACTGGACAATATCAAACTTGAAGAGTTCCAAACATGCTTCCAACAGTGGGAAAAGAGACTGGACAAGTGCATCGCATGTAAGGGAGAGTATTTTGAAGTTGACTGAAGTAATTTTGTAAAAAAGTTCATCAATAAAGTCTTTGAGACAACAATCCGGTTTCCGCCTTCGTGGCCTAGCTCAGAAAGACATACTGTCGCGAACCTGTTATCGCGATAGCGCGGCTTGGGCACACAAAGGAACTTATAAAGATAGCAGGGAGATAAATGTCTGCCGAAACACAAAGTTAGACGTCTAGAACTTACATGTTTCGTCTATTGGTATCTTACAGAACATTCGATTTCTTGTCTGTTACAGAATATTCCAGAAATGTCTAGTAATGTGAGAAGTGGTATATACAACGAAGCCGCGACTTGCCAAGACACAGTCGAAAACGGAGTTGTAACGAGAGTTGTTGTAAACTGAGCAACTGAGCAACTAAACTGAGCAACTGTGAACGCTTTTTGTTTGTGGTCAACGATCTTGGAAGATTGTAAATGTGTATGTGACGTAATTGTGCTACTGTAAAGATTCTACAAAGTATATTTCTACAGAAATAAAGAACATTTTATATATCTGCAACTCATTCTTTTAATTCTACGAACCCACAAACTCATAATATTTTAAAAGGGCTCCTTTCAAGTTTGGTGCAATAGGATTTCTAACCCATACCTGTGTGTGTGTGTGTGTGTGTGTGTGTGCGCGCGCGCGCGCGTGTGTGTATGTTTGCTTATGTGCATACACAAAAGTTTTATGGTATATTCTTGAAAGAATCTTATTCAAAATTGAGATAGTAGCGTTTGCAGGAAAGCTTAAACCTTTGCATAGTTCGGGACTATGATCTGTATTAGGCAAACATTGTCATAGAGCATGAAACATGGAATATTGTCATGGAACACCTAGAACATGAAATACTTGCCACAGCTCCACTTAAACCATCTCATTTCTATAGATAAATGGACGACACTTTTGTAATCTGGCCACATGGATGAGACACTTTGCCCGGCTTTCTTCCACATATCAACAGCCTTCGAAGGCCGCGCCGTGGCTCAGTGGTTAGACCACTTGGCTCTCACCAAGGCGGCCCGGGTTTGATCCCAGGCGACCGCAATGTGAGATTTGTGGTGGACAACACGGCGTTGGCGCGGGTTTTCTCCGGGACCTCCGGTTTTCCCCGCCATCTCATACCACCGGTGCTCCATCTTCATCTCATGCATCATCAGTGTCACCGCCTGCGTTGCCGTATGTAGTAAAAGCCGGTGTTAAACACTACACAACAGCCTTCGACCTCAAATACAGTTTACCATGGAAGTGGAGAAGGAAGGAACTCTTTCATTCCTGGACATTCTTGTTTCAAAAAACAGCAACGGTACACTGGGGCATGATGTATTTCAGAAGCCTACACACCGATCTCTATCTGAACGCTCATAGCTTCCATCATAAGTATCAGCGACTCGGAGTTCTCAATACACTGGCCGACAGAGCCTTGTCTCTGATCCCAGCCACTTAAAACAGGAATTACAGCACTTGAGATTCACTTTCCGTCAAAATGGCTACTTCGAATATGACGTTGAAGCCTCGATCACCAGAGCTAAGAAAGGGAAACCTGTAATACAGCAAGCGTTAAATGAGCCTACCGCTAAAGCCAGCATCCCGTTTACCGGCAATCTATACGGCGGAATCAGCAGAATTCTCGCCAAATACATCAGGACCATCCACAAGCCACCTCCGAAGATTAAACATCTGTTGAGACCAGTGAAAGACAAACTGGACTTCCAAGTTCGGGGAGCATACCGCATTCCCTGTGAATATGGGACACCGTACATTGGACAAACAGGAAGGACCATCGCTACCATGATAATCGAACATGAACAGGGCATTCGTTTAATACCACCTGAGAAGTCTGGGTTGCCAGGGCATTGTTTTGATAACGACATTAGAGCCAATTTTCGGGAGATGACCATCTTGGCAACAGTTACCTACTGGGAACGGAGAATTAAGGAGGCTTTGGCATTTTCCTCCGAAAGGAACACGCTTAATCGAGGTGCTAGATTTCAGTTAAGCTCCTCTTGGAAACAGGCCTTAAAAAGGAAATCCACCAGTTAAGAAGCAAAGATCAATACATCTTGATAATCAAGTTAAGTAGTTACGTTTCTTTGACACTATTTTCTATACTCACGCCATCTCCTGACCTGGCATTCAATTTACTGAAATTGATCTTTTGTTCAGTAATGCGAATTTTGATAGTCTTTTGTCTTTGTTTATATTGGTGTTATATCCAGTATTTCATTTGTGGTTATAACATTTTATAAATATCCTGATGATGGGAGCGATGCACGCTCCCGAAACGTTGATATCTAATCGTCTTTTTACCTGGCTGGCTGCCCGAGAAGAAAGTGAGCATATTCGTCGCCAGGCAATTAGGAAATTAATCTGCATATTATCTAATAAAGTAATTATAATGCTACGTATTACTGTTACAGTTACAATTGTCCTGCTTCATTCTCTTCTTCCCCTTTCTCCTCCTCCTCTTCCTTCACCTCACTTCGTTGTCTTTTACTTATAATGGACTAATTTTCCTGCATTGCACAGAAAGTAGCATTGTTCACTTGTTTCGTAGCATATTTCGGGCCTTGCACTTATTGTTTCTTGTAAGGGGAAGTGATGATATTTCCATAAAAGGAGGCGAAAATAAAGTCAATAAATAAAGGAGCCTTAAAGGCGATTTGCGTCGTCACTATCTCTAATCCATCTCTTGGTGCTACTTGAAACTACACTGTAGAGAGGTTCCTGAGATGGTGACAAGTGGTCGCAATGAACGGTGCTAAGGTTTACATTAAACGCTGGTCTCTACAGTTTTCGGTAAATTAAGCATTTTTCTTCAAGGAAGATACAAGTAATATAGCTTTCACGACATGTTGATATGTGCAGAGGATCTGACGAGCATCGATGTGGGGATTAGGGGATTTTGATTTCATTACGGAGGTGATTCGGTACGTAGGCCACCATGTTGGGCCCATTATTCCTATGCCCCTATGTGGAGGCATCCTCAGGAGGAAGGATGAGGTGAAGGAGTCAGAGGTCGGCCGACCCAAAGAGCCACGACAGTACAGAGGGTAGGGTCCCTACAGTTTACATAGATAGACTTCCCCCGACAGGTCAGGCCAACGAACTCGTCCTCCCCCTACAGCGGGACGGTAACGAGCCCGGCAGCCGAGCCTTAATGGTACCAAGGCAGGTGATCCAAGCCCCAAAGGTCCCCTGGCTGGCGGTCCCGAAATGGTCCCAGCAGAGACCGGAAACCAACCTACCAGAGGAGCAAGTAGTTCTCCTCAGAGCATTTCATCCTGCCATGCAACGCCGAGAAGTCCGCCTCGGTAGCGTGTTGGTAGCATGTCTGCCTCCCGTTCAAGAGTTCCCGAGTTCTAATTCCAATCAGGGTGGGTTACCTGGATAAGGTTTATTCCGGGGTTTTCCCTTATCCTGATAGACGAATGTCGTTTAACTCTAAGCTCCATGGACCCCGGGGTCATTTGAGCATCATTTCACCCATTCCATTCATCGTCCGACATGACTTGACGTTGGACGACGTAAATTACAAAAAACGCCGAGACACCCGCCGACAATTCTGCCCTGAAAAAGACCACAAGATGAGAGATGAAATGGAGAGACAGGAAATTCGGGGGATGTAATTAACATACTCAGCATTCGCCTAGTGACCTGGAAAACGCCCGAAAAATCCCATGGGTCAGGTAGGTCGGTCACGGGACTCGAACCCGGGTCTGCCGAATGCGGGCCACAGACGAAACTGCCTGAGTCATCCCCCTCGGTGCGGATCTATGTGAAAGATTCTTATTTTTTTTATCTTATTTAACGCTCTACAACACAGGTCATATCGAGTGGTAAGTGAAAAAGATCCTCATTCAGATAACTCATTCTGACCGAGATTGGAATTCGCGACCTCTTGAATGTGAGGCAGACCCGCTTCCCCTACACCAGAGGCGGGCATGTGAAGAACATTCCGCCGTATTTTCCTTCTATGGCGTCCGTGTGTCTCGATATGCTGAGCGTTGATATCCCTTTACTGTGCGGAATTCACAATGAGATAAACGTATTTGTATATCCTGTTCCCTTTCTCACATGTCGCTTTTATTTTAAAATCCTCCCTTTCCTCCTGACAAAAGTCAGACAACACGTACGTCTTTAGCCGTTATCACATATTCTTGGTATTCTCTCGTGAGAGACATCCTTGTTTCATCCGAAAGGTCAATGCCTTTGTTTTACATTATTCGTATACATCAAAAGCATCAAGGTGTATTTGCCGGCCACAGTTTGCGACGTTCCTTCTGCAGCTGAGATGCACAACGATACGACTTGAAGACTGATACGAGTCTTTAGTCCTTTCTTTCGAAATTATCAGCGATTAAGTAGGTACCATTTACCCCTTCTTCCATGTACAAACTTGCTAAGGAGTGTTCAGTCTTTCAAGCTGAATTATTAGCAATTCGTGAAGCAGTGAAATGTTGCAACAACTTACAGTGTACCACTCGCCTTTACAGTGATTCACAGGTAGTAGTTGCGGCTCAGAAGGATACAAAAACCGCATTTCTATTGCAGCTGAAATAAGGAATCAATTATTAAGCGGTTCTCATCTTAGTATATCATGGGTCAGAGGTGTAACAGCTGTTTTGATTTATATTTTAAAGGGTTTGAAAAATTTATAAATTTACTAAAGAAAAACAAACAAATTTGTGTAAAAATGTATGTAATTTTGTGATTGGACGTAGTAATAATTGTATTACGTAGTGTAGTGACGTAGAAGTAAATCGGCCAATCATATAAGAGTAATATATGGGTAGCGATAATAACGAAGTATTAAATAATCTTGGTGTATAAACCGAAAGAAAACTCGTCTTCCTTTCTGGAACGCCGAAGAGGTTTTAAATAGCTTCTTAAATTGCTCTAAAATATTTAAGTATTAGTACAATTTGAATTACTAGATTGATTTAGATCACAGTATGAAGCTTTGTGATAAGAATTATAAAGGATTTGGTGTTAAAACAAATAAACAAAAGATTGATTTCTTATAGAAATTCAAATTAGAAATCTTAATGATTTCTTTACTCGTTACCACCCTTGTAACTTAGAGTTTTCATTGCTCGTAAGTAAGAATATAACAGAAGAATAATGTCACCCGAACGTCGGAACTCCCTATAGAACCGGCCGGCAGTAGGGCCAGGCGGGAAGCATTCAGACCACGCCTACCCATTTGTCTCGTGTCACTAACTGAGAGGATGACTAGGAGAGCGGCGCGAGCCCTGTACCGTCTGCTTCCCCTGTCACCAGACGTCTCGGAACCTCGGGATAATTGTGCGCGCCGCGAACCTTCCAGGAACGGTGATCTTCCCTATATAAGGCTTGTAGTTGGCGAGTCAGTTCAGTTCTTGGCGAGCAGCTGTGAGGAGCGCCGAGTGAGGGAACGGACTGGAAGATTGTATACGTTTATCGGAGGGGTTGCCGTAATTGCGAGTGCAGAGTGGACCTGTGACGGACGAACTGGTGGATTGTAACTGTGTGCGCTTCGTAATTTTATGTAATGGGCAAGTGTTCCAACTGTAATTTGCTGGAAATAAAGAACATTTTGAGTTTGTGTAATTGGACTTTTATTTCACAAACCCACAAAGTTCCAACATTAAAAGCTAGCCGAGGCATAATTAAGGATTTTCCTGGTAACTTCGGGGAACATCTTCTTCATCAAGTCATATATTTTGGAGGAAGGTAAGCTCGACGAAGCGAGACCAGCAACGGAAGACGAGATACCAGCACGAATCTTGCTATATACGAGGCACATCCAGAAAGTAAGTTCTGTTTGGTAATAACATTAAATGTGTACAGATACAGAAAAATTAATTATTGCACAAAATTCTACAACTCTTAAACTACTTTTCCACACAACTGCCGAAATTTTGCAGGCATGTCATAGGGAGGCACAAGTTTTTGTATACCTTCTTCATAGAAATTTGCCGCTTGTGTCTTCAACCAGTTGGGAACATTTTCTTTCAGCTCTTCGTCATTATTGAAGTGTTGACCGCCAAGGAAAGATTTGAGGTGCAAAAACAGAGGAAAGTCGCTAGGAATGAGGTCAGGGCTGTAAGGGGGATGGTCAAACACGTCCCAGCCAATAGGATATTTTTGTCGTATTTGCAGTGTGTGGTCGTGCGTTGTCGTGAAGAAACACAACGATCTCACAATGGCGCACATTTCGTCTCCTTGATACAGAGCGTCTACCGTGCATGTGCGGAACTGCGATCGCAGCGCTTTATTGGAGTTAAATTGAAACAGAACTTACTTTCTGGACGCCCCTTGCATGTTACCACAACTTTGGGGCATCGAAACCCACAGCAACGGTGGAATCCTGCTACAGAGGTCACGTGGGAATTGCTGGAAATGATCGTGTAGATGAGCTTGCAAAGAAAGCTGCAACTACAGATATTCCAGTAATTTACACTCTATGCCCAAGTTCTTATGTCAGGCAAACATTGAAGGAGATTATCGTCCACGACTGGAATGAGTATTGGTTGAAAAGTGTTTGTGGTGCTTTGACAAAGGAGTTTATATTTCACAACGATCTCTGAGAGACATAAATTTAAATTCGTTAATCCTATGTTCTCACTCAATTCTTAAACGGATCTGGCAAATTTTCAGCTTACTTATTTCGATTCAAAATTAAACCTACCTCTGATTGCATTTGTGGAAATCATCTTCAAGATGTCCCTCACATTTTGATTGCCCCTTCTTCTGTTTCGAAAGATGTGAACTTGAATTATTGCTTCAGTCCTTAGGTTACACTTTTTCAAATCCACCTACACATATGTTGATGAATTACAAAACTTATCAATATTTCACGGCTTGGTTGAACAAAATATTTCTTAAACTTAAGGACTCCTCTTGGTGTTTTACTGTTTGTTAACTTGATTTTGTATTTGGTTATGTTTTGTAAATTTTATTATATTTATTTTAAAAGATTAAAATTACAGATAGAGTCAACATGAAAATTTCAATGCCATGGCGGGGATTTGAACCACGAATCTCCTGGTTTCTGTCCAGTCTCTCTAACCCATTGATATACCACAGCCATCGTGCCGTCCTGACATTAAATTTTCCATTTGACTCATATATTTCCCCGGTAGACCACTAGGGGCTCTCGCATTCGAGATACAACGTTTGTGGCGACTTACTATCGTAAGTACTTGAGTCCCAGGCTTCATTTTTCTTGTAATTTACATCCTGCAACGTTGTCATATCGGAGGATGAATGGAATGGGTGAAATGATGCTCAAATGAGCCCGGGGTCCATGGAGCTTAGAGTTACCCGACATTCGTCTTTCAGGATAAGGAACAACCCCGGAAAAAACCTTATTAAGGTAACCCAACCTGACCGAGATTCGAACTCGGGACCTCTTGAACGTGAGGCAGACATGCTACCACCACACTACTCGAGGCGGGCCAGGCTTCATCATTTAAACCTTACCCTATATACGGCTGGTGTGAGGAAATTATTAATTTCCATCAATTAACTAAAATTTGTAAATTATATTGCTAATATACATTTGGGTAAAATAGGAATCACAAAATTGGATAGTAAATAAATAGGTAAATAATAAGTACTATTTCTATCTCCCATTTCTGCTCAAGTCACACGTTAATTTCAACGCACTGTGTCACATGGTTATACTTTTACAAATTTAACAACTGAGCAGGTTTTTGAATTTTCTAGCGATCTTTACGTCTCTTTTGCACGGAACATCTGTATTATATTGTCGGCTCGCCCTTCTACAACGTCTACTGTGTCGGTCGTTTCGTGAGCGTAGCTGCTTTCTTCTTTGTGTTTGTGAGGTTAGCTTATCTCTTTATAGGTTTTGACCTTTTTACTTCAGAGAAGGGAGATGACTTTTCCATTGCACTCGTATATTTTATGGCATCAAACAAAACTTGTTTTTGTGGCAGACACCACTACAATTTAAATAGCGCGGTTGCCTGACTCATGAATATTACATATTTTCTCACTGTTCAGTTTCTACATGTATGTGTTGATGGAAGTGTATGTGTGTGTGTTTATATATATATATATATATATATATATATATATATATATATATTTGGGCCACGGGGAAGCGACAAGGATCTAACCTGTAATGCTTATGGTCCTCTAGTATAAAAGTTACCAAGAAAGAAATAGGAAGCACGTGACGGGATTTAGGAACCTATTACCATAAATTTGCAATGCTCATACGATGAAAACAATGACAATGACGAATTAAATCTTAACGCATTTAACATTCATAGCTATATGGTTGCACCGCTGGCATTTATTTTCGTTGGATTAGGAAAATAATTTATATCTAAACTATAAATATTTTACATGATCTATTTCAAACATGTGCGCAATATATGAATATCCATAGTTGAATTTTCCCGTCACTCAGCACCTCATAATTTAGTGATGTTTGTGCGGGTTGGATTACAGGTCGGGTGATTCGGAACTTGTCGGGGCTGTTGTCGGGATTGCTCGATGCGAGCAGGGTGTGGGTGCCGCTGACGTAACAGAAGTTTCTATGAGAGATATACATCTCGAGTGTTCAAATAGTGCTTTATTTGCCATATGTAATTCAACGGACACTGGTTGCTTTCTGAGTGATGTAATACATATTGATTTTTTCGGCTTTGACTGCTGCAAGTATTTTATACACGCTGTCTACTACTTATCCGTAAACACAGATTGACATCTTTGATATATACCTGAACAGTGATGTATAAATGCGTGTCTACTTTTCGCTGCTGACTGAACAGTTGTCCATACAAAAATTAACCCTTTCGTTGTATGTTACTGCGCGAGTTTCGTATGTTGGCCTTTTCTATTATGTGTTTCAAATGGGAAGAGTTTTCGCCTGTAGCGAATCATGTGTTAGAGCCTTCACCGACGCTACCTAGTGAACCTCACTCTATTAATATTTCCCTCTCTCCCGCACAGTTGCGAGTCTTCTTGGTGCTAAACTTAAGGAAATGCAAACTGTATTTTCCAAAGTTTTACAATACTGCAGTTGTTGAAATCACAATTACAAAATGGATATTCGTATAATACTCTCACGGCAACAGGCATAAAAGTTTCGGCACAAATAAGAAAACAGTCGGCGGATGAAGTTTCATGGTAATAATGAGCCTTGCTAAGCAGTTAATGATAGCGCGGCTATTGTAAACAAGCGCCGGTAAGCAAATGATAACTGAGGTAAACGACTTGCCGGCATAGATTAGGTTACGCTTCTGGAATGTGATAGAATATTTGGTTTCTTTATTCTTCCAGAAATTTCTAAACTGATAAAGATTGTTCGGGTTCTGGTTTATTTTAGAAAAATCTAGAATTACGAATTAGGTATTTAAGGACGTGACGGCTTGTAAAGTCAGTAGTTGTAAACAGAGTGAGTAAGCAGAGGCGTTGTGTAACAAGAGTGTTGTTGTAAAGAGTGCTGAATTGGACGCTGTTATTGTCATCGGCCTTGGAAGATTGTGTTAAGTGAAGTAATTTTGTTAGTGAGAATTGAACTGTATCTCAACAGAAATAGAGAACATTTAGAATTTCGGCAAATTAGACTTTTAATCCTACGAACCCACAAAGTCACAACTGGTATCAGGAAGTGGGACAACGGCAATAGAATCGCCATTGGAAAATATTCTACAGAAAATGGAAGAAATGAAGACGGCCAACGACAACCTTGCTGCAAAAACAGAAGCGGCAAATGACAGCTTGGCCGCGGAACTGAAGAAATGAAGGTCGACTTAACCACAGAAATGAGAGCAGCGAACGACAGTCTGACCACGGAAATGAAGGTGGCGAACGAGGCTCCCGCCGCCAAATTTGAGGAACAGTTAGCCGGCGTGAGGAATGACGTGACGCAGCTGGGCAAGCGAATGGGCCAAGTGGACGAGCGCGATGAAGACCTGGCGAACCGCTTCAATGACCTAGAGGAGAAGGCTGAAAGTAACGCCAAATCCCCGAACGCCATGGTGGAAGACGTCGAAGACCTTGAGAACCGCGTTAATAATTTGGAGGGAAATGCCGACGCACCGGGACGCGACACAACATCGGCGGGCGTCAGACCTTCTAAATACGACGCCGCGACAACTTTAGAAGTCTTCCGCCGTCAGTTCGACACGGTGGCCAAACACAACAAATGGTCACCAGAGGAAGAGGCCGCACAACTAATAGCCAGTCTCCAGGGATGGGTCAAAAAAGTCCTGAATGCGGTCCAGTCAGCGGTGTCACCTAAGGATATTTGGGAGGCACTAGAGAACCGTTTTGGAAACCACTGCTTAGCCGCAGCGTGCCGCAGCCAGCTGAAGTCAAGGTCACAGCAGCCAGGGGATACGCTGCAGGAGTTCGCACTGCCAATTGAGCAACTGGCTAGCAAAGCCCTAGTCGACCTCCCACCCAAGTTCGTATCCCGAGAGGCTGCCTACACATTCGTTGACGGGGTACGAGACACGGAGATTCGTCAGCGCCTAATGCTCGGCGACTACAAAACCATCCACGAGGCGCTAACGACAGCATTTAGGATGGAGGCGGCCAAGGTGACAGCTATCCCGAGTTCGAGAAAGAGGAGTGCCCGCTACTCCGCAGACAGAAGACCAGCCAAGGGACGCCGGCGAATACCTAGTGGCCTGTGTTGGAGGTGTGGACAGCCGGCACACCTGGAGAGAGACTGCCCACACCAGGAAGACAGCCGGAAAACGAGTAAGGACCATCTTGGAGAGGGGCACGTCGGCGCCATCACCACCATCCCCTCGAATGACATTGCGCACCGTTAGCCGGCGTATGGACGACAGCCTCATTGCGGACGGTTGGGTGAGAGGGAATTCGTGCCACGTGCTGCTGGACACCGGGGAAGCCGTGACCACCTTCAGACCTGATGTGGTCAAGTGTTTGCCGACAAGGAAGCCGAGCCGACCATACCAGCTTGTGACGGCATCAGGCGACACCTTGCCTGTGTAGAAGGAGGCCCTATTGAAGTTGATTTTGGGACGGAGTACCGTACGTCTTTGCGTGTTCGTCGCGAAGGAAGCTGAGGAGGTGATACTGGGATTGGATGACCTAAGGAGCCACGAGGCGACGGTCGATGTCGGCAGGAAGGTCCTACGGATCAATGGAGAATAGGTGACACTCCGGCCGCCCAAAGAGCGCCTTAGAATCTGCAGGGTCATCTTGAAGGAAGACGTGGTGGTCCTCGCGAGAAGCGAGGTTGTGCTGACGGCGCGACTGGAAGGCCAGAGGAAGAAGAACATAATGCTGAACTAAATGGCGCCTGTGCACGGACTCCGTGTAGTCAGACATTATTGCCGTGCCGAGAGGAGGTGCCAGTGAGGCTGCTGAACCTGGCAGACACCGATCACTACGTCCAAGCCGGAACGGAGCTTGGGACGTGCGAGCCCGTGGTCAGCATAACCGCAATGGAAAAATACAGGAGCCGATGACAACGCAATACCTGGGGACCTGACTGGAAGATTTATTGGAGAGGGCAGACGACCACCTGACGGCAGATCAGCTGGAGAAATTTCAACAAATGCTGAGGCAATACCAGTGCGTCTTCTGCCAAGGCGACAGCGAATACGGCCGCACGGACCGCGTGCTACACCGCACCGACACCGGAGATGCCCGGCCTATTCGGCAACCACCTAGACGCGTTCCGTTGGCGAAACAAGGGGCGGTACGGGATATGGTAGACGACATGAGATCCAGGGGAGTGTTTGAAGAGTCTGACAGCCGTTGGTGTTCTACTGTAGTTCTGGTGACAAAGAAGAACGGCGAGCTACGCTTCTAGGTGGACTACAGAAAGCTGAATGCTGTCACCCGGAAGGACTGTTTCCCGTTACCCCGGATTGACGACACCCTTGATACGCTAGCTGGTGCACAGTGGTTCTCGACCCTGGACCTGAAGTCCTGTTACTGGCAGGTGGCCCTAGACTCTAGAGACAAGGAGAAGACTGCATTCTCAACAGGCCAAGGCTTTCGCAGTTCACAGTTATGCCCTTTGGCCTCTGCAATGCACCAGCCACATTTTAACGCCTCATGGAATCAGTAATGAGAGGATTGATATACGACGCATGCCTGCTATACTTGGACGACATCATCATAGTCGGCAAGACGTTCGAAGACCATCTCGACAGCCTGAGCATGGTGTTACGGAGACTGCAGGCAACCAAATTGAAGCCGAACGCGAAGAATTGCCAGCTCTTCCGCAAGGAATTTAACTACTTGGGCCACATAATCTCACCAACCGGAGTGACCACAGACCCGGAGAAGGCCCAGATTGGCCTCACCCAAAGGATAAGCGAGAGTTGCGCAGTTTCCTTGGGCTGTGCGGTTACTACCGCCTCTTCAGAAAAGGGATTCTCCAACATCGCCAAACCCCTTTCCCGCATGACAGAGGAACATTGAGTCTATGTGCGGACGAATGACGGCGAAGGCGCTTTCCAGCACCTGAAAAAGACCCTGAGCAGTGTTCCAATTTTGGGATTTCCACAAACAGGCGGCGCTTTCATTGTGGACTCCGACGCCAGTGACTATTGCATTGGAGGCGTCCTATCGCACGTTCAGGACGGCCACGAGTGGGTGGTAGCATACCACAGCAAGGCGCTATGCAAGGCAGAGAAGAACTACTGCGTCACCTGGAGAGAATTACTGGCGATAATAAAGATCTTGGAGCACTTCCACAAGTACCTGTACGGTGAGCAATTCCACCTGAGGACTGACCATTCCGCCCTATTCTGGCTATTGAGCTTTAAGAACCTGGAAGGCCAGACAGCACGTTGGGTCCAGAGGCTGCAGGAGTACGACTTCACCTCTGAACATCGTAGAGGGAAGAGCCGCGGTAAGGCAGACGCCATGTCTCGAAGACCCTGCCCAGAGGAGTGTGGCCAATGCACAAGAGTGGAAGAGAAGGTGCGTGCCGCAGCAGTCCGAGTAGTCACGGCAGTGCCTGCCGATGGCTGGGATAGCGCAGGCCTGAGGAGGGAGCAACTGGCGGACGCAGACTTGGGGCCACTCTTGAGGGAAGTGTAGGCAGGCACAAGAGCGACCTGGGAGCAAATCGCACTGAGGAGTGCCACGTACAAGTTGGACTGGGCCCAGTGGGCCTCATTGAAGACTAGAGAGGGCGTGCTGTACCGGGTATGGGAATCGCCTGATGGGAAGACGCAGAGGGAGCATTTGGTACTTTCCCGAAGTAAGGTCCCGGAAGTCTTGGAGGAAGTGCACGCCGGTACTTCAGGAGGACACCTGGGAGTGTACCAAACGATCGAAAAACTCCGACAGCGCTACTACTGGCTGAGGCTCCGAGTAGACGCTGAGAGATGGTGCCGTCAATGTCAATTTTGCGCGGCGAGTCGCGGCCCCTGCACTAGGAGCTAGGACCTCATGCAGCAGTACAACGTCGGAGTGCCATTCGAAAGGATCGCCCTCGCATAGCTGGACCATTCCCAGTGTCCGACCGAGGCAACAAGTACCTAATGGTGGTCGTGGACTACTTCACCAAGTGGCCGGAGGTGTATGCCATTCCGAACCAGGAGGCGAAGACAATCACAGAATGCCTTGTGGAGCAATTGTTCTGTCGATTTGGGGTGCTGTTAGAGCTCCACAGCGACCAGGGCACCAATTTTGAATCCAACCTGATGAAGGAAGCATTAGAAAGTCTTGGGGTGTACAAGACCCGCACCACACCCCTACATCCACAGTCGGACGGCATGGTGGAGAGATACATCAAGACCTTAGAAGAACATCCGAGGAAGCTCGTGGCCAGCCATCAGCGAGACTGTGACGTCAAGGTGCCATTGTTCTTGCTGGCCTACCGCTCGACAACACACGACACCACTGGTATGATGCCAGCCAGTTTAAAGTTCGCCAGAGAGTTACACGTCCCATGTGACCTGCTTTTGGAAGCCCCCTGGACGCAAAACAGCCAGCAAACGAGTATGTGGAAAACCTGGTCGTTCATCTCCACGACATTCATAAGATGGCTCGTCAAAACATCCAGAAGGCGAGCGACCGCATGAAGATCCGATACGATGGCAAGCCAACAGCCAAGGGTTCCAGTAGTGTTACCTAGTTTGGCTGTACCGGTCTACCCGGACCAAGGTACGATGCCCGAAGCTCCAGGAACCATGGCAAGGACCGTACCGGGTGGTGAAGAGGATTAACGACGTGGTCTACCGCATCCAGAAGGTGCCCCGAGGGAGATGCTGGTGGTACACTTGGATCGTCTGGCCCGCTACGATGGAGCTGTTCGGGACGACCAGTCTTGAGGAGGGAGCAGTGTCACGGCAACAGGCATAACTGTTTCGGCACACATAAGAAAACAGTCGGCGGATAAAGTTTCATGGTAATAATGAGCCTTGCTAAGCAGTTAATGATACCACGCCTATTGTAAACAAGCGCCGGCAGGCAGAGATAGCTGAGGTAAAGGACTCGCCGGCATAGATTAAGTTACTTTGGTGTCTTTATTCTTCCGGAAATTTCTGGACTGATAGAGATTGTTGAGGTTCTGGCTTGTTGTAGAACAATCTTGAGTTACGAATCGGGTATTTATGGACGTGATGACTGGCAAAGTTATTCAGCTAGAAAACAGTGAGATGTGAAACAGTGTTGTGAACGAGAGACAGCTAGAAGTGATATTGTAACGAGATCTAGACAGCTGTCACTGTTATTGTGATCGACCTTGGTAGACTGATGGTGATGTAACGTAATGCTGCTGTAATCTATAAGAGTATTTCTTCGAAAATAAAGGAGATTTTTAGTTTCTGCAACTCGGCCTTTTAATTCTACGAACCCACAAAGTCACAATAGGCATGTTACTGAGTGACGTGAACGTAAAATTCATCTCACGGCCATCTTCTGAATTTCCCTCACTGCCGCTCAATTTTTAGTGCTTTATCACATGTTATTTTTTAATGTTTATTGGTAATAATTTAGCCCACTATTTTACTGTGACCGAGTTTTCAGCTATGCGCATGGCCGTGTTCTGTAAAACTTTTTTCCCAGAATGGCCTATATACGAGGGATGTTCAATAAAGAATGATCGAATTTTTTTTGACAACGTACCTCTACTGATCCTCCTAATTTTGATGGTCCTTCTCAAAATAGTCTCCCCTGAATGCGATGCACTTGTCCCAGCGTTTCTGCCAGTCTTCAAAGACATGCGGGAAACCAGTTTTTGAGAGATCGTTCAAAAACACTTCCGCAGCCATCATCACTGCTTCTAATGATGGATAATGCCTCCCACGAAGGAGTTTCTTCAATTTAGGGAATAGAGAAGACTCACATGGCGCTAAATCCGGAATATATAGGGAGGGTGAGGGATATACTTCACATTCATTTTTGTAAGATATTCAGCAACAACATTGGCAATATGCGGCGGCGCATTATCGTGGTGTAGCATCCAGCCTGCTTCATGGAAATGTGGTCTTTTTTGCCTGATATGGAATTGCAATGTTTTCAGGACATCCCTGTGGTATTGTCCAGTTACTCATGTGTGTAAAGGTACAACATACTGATAAACCATTCCATGAATATCAAGGCATGAGATGCCATAACTTTTCCAGCAGCTGAAACCTCCTTTGCCTTTTTGGGGGTTGGTGATGAAGGAGATTTCCACATTGAGCTTTGCAGTTTGCTCTCAGGACAAAATTATGTAGCCAAACTACATGAGAAGACATTACATTTGGAAGAAACACCAGATCTTCCTCTAACATCAACTTGAACTGCGAACGTCCTTTTGTTCGGGAATCAACAGTCTTGGAACCGATAGCGCACAAACACGTCTAATGTGTCATGCTTCTGTCACCAACGTGTGGGTGGTACCCAATGAAATGTTCGGTCATTCAGAAAGTGATCTTAAAGTAGTTCATCGATCCTCTCTCACAATGGCAGCGATAGTGTTGATGATTTCTTCCGTAAGAGCAGTAACTGGAGCACCGGGTCCACCTTCCTTTGAAATTGATTTTCTCCCCTCTTTAAACATTTTAAACTACCTTGGAGCTGTGCTGTAGGGAAGAACAGACTCTCCATAGCGTCCTGTGACGTCGTATACATCTGAGGATTTGTTGAGACGAAAGCAGAATTTCAAAGCCGCATATTGTTCCTTGCGTGTTACCTCCATTGCAGCGGTAGGCAATACTTAACACGTCTGAACTTGCCTGGTTATCACAGGCGGGAACCATGTGTACCAACAATGAAACTACTACGGCCTGTGTATTTCACATTAAGCTACCAGAATATAATAAGGTTGAATTTTAGTGCAAAAAATTATGACCGTATAAAGATAATGATCATTCTTTATTGAACGGCCTTCGTATTTATACCAACGCATGTGCGCTGAGAAACCTCCACAATTTACTCGTGTGTTGTTCAGAGGATGTTTAATTTATTATGAAAGGAACTTTGTTGACACTGGCCGGCGCCATTTCTGGCCTAAGGTAGGTTCGTATAACCTGCATTCTGTATGCACAAAGGCAACTTCCCGGTTTCCAAGGTTTTTGAAACCCACATGCGCACAAACAACCATTCGGATCTATAACAAGACATTATTTATAGGAGGACTGTGTAACCTGAAATGGACGGTTGCAGAAGTTAAGTATAATAAACCAGTCTACTTTTGCTGAACCTTAGCTGGGTTAATATCAACTAAATAGAAAATAAGATTCCGAAACAATAGTTTGTACATTATATACAAAGTTAAAGGGGGGGGGGGAGATAAGTATGCCAATGTACATCAGATATTTTCTTAAGCTTAGATGGGTAAAAAAAAATCATACTGATAATTGAGCGGCAGTGAGGGAAATTCGGAAGATGGCCGTGGGATGAATTTCACGTTCACGTCACTCAGTAACATACCTATTATCTGTTACAAGCGGGATGACTTTTGTCCTTGAGCGTTGCTAGGTGAGCAACCAATCGGAGTACTGCGGTGTTGTATTGCATTCCCCCTATGTGGTATGTGACGAAGGCCAACCGAATCAACCTCTAATAAATAGGGATAAGAAAATATAAGCTTAAATACTCTTATTTCTTGTCTTCCTTACAGCGCTTAAGTTGAACATGATTCTAGTGTTTCATGCTGTTAGCATTCTTTCCTTCTCTGGTGCATGTGAAAGAATTTATTGGTTTTCAGGAAGCCTAGAAATCCCGGCCTCTGTGTTCGTGAAAGGAGATGGTGTAATCTGCACTCTCTTCGTCCTTAACGTCGATAGCATAAATTTAACATAGGTTTAAAATGTTATCTCAAATGTTCAAGAATTCTGTGATGGAGCCTCAGGGCAAAGAAATACGTTGTTTGTGGCACGTAACTTCATGTGGGAGTGAATAATCGGTGCATATAAAGTACACCTAAGTTTTACCCCGAGGATACAAAGCAATGTTATCGGGTGACTACCGTATATCGCAGCGTTCCACGCGAACACTATGTCACTATGTCACACTAAAACAGTAGCTCTAAGGTTCTGTGAAAACATACAAGGTTACGATATAGGATACAGAAATATTAGAGTCCAGGGCCCTTATAAGGAAGACTATAGGAGTTGCAAAGCTTTAAGGTGGACCGAACTGAACATTCCAGCGCAACATACGAGAGCGGTCTGAAAAGTTTACGACCTCAACGTGAAGATGGCAGCAATCGTAAATAAAAGCTACAGTATTCCGTTGTTCATATATTGACAATTACTCACCAAAATTTCAGCCATTTTGGACGCTCAGTTGTTACGTAACAGTCGTTTGAGTGAGCTGATGTGAGTGTTTTTATGAAAATCAACAAAATCGGGTATCAAGCTGTCATTAAATATTTTTTGAAAGGTAATACGCCCATGCATATCAGATGAGTTGGATTCTGTCTGCACCATCATTTATTACAGTGAAAGTTTGGGTAGCTGAATTTAAACGTGACCGTAAGTGCTTGGGAGACGATGAAAGTTCGAGATGTCAAAAAACTGCAACTACCGATGAAAAAATCGCCAAGGTTCACCAATGAGTTTCACAGAGAGAACCAGATTCCCTCTGACATTGGAAACTCTGAAAAACCCAAGCCAATGAAAGCTGAAGTTAAATAAGCAGTGAGGTGAAATGGAGGCATGTGATATTCTTGGAATGCAATTAACCTTTCGGCGACCCATAAAATACCATGGTCTTGTAAACTTCGGCATATGGGCATAAGAAAATACAGAAAGCTGATCGATATTCAGATACTTTAAGAGCTAGTCACTATGAGATTCCTCTGACGCTCTATTCATTTCTAAAAGCAAGGTCATAAGAAAAACTATAACGACTTCCTATATGTAGTTAAAATGAGAACCAATAACAAGAGAATATCAATCTACAAAGCATTTGTTAAATACACGGCATGCAAATCAAAGTGTTGGAGACAGTTTTCAGAAAGTTAACATTTCGTAATACTTTCCATGCAAAGCGCAATTTTTTGGAGGCGTTCCTGTTAGTCCTTTGGGTCTTATTCTTTGAGGATTTTGAACTTAAGTATAAAGTTCTTAACCGAGATGCAGAATGTCATATTCTCAAGTACATACTCAAACATAATCGACATGGGTGTTTCCAGCGAGATCGCAGTACAATTTTGGGGTAAAATGCAGAATGCCCTATAGTTAATATGTCAGTACAAAATACACTCAAAATAAATGGATTATACAGTTCAGCAATTTATTTAAAATGCCCAGTGAGTTTTGTGCACTAGTTGGGTTCTGAAATTATCTAAGGAATATTTAAAATTAAAATATCCTAGTTCTCAAAATATAATTTCAGAAGCTGACTTTACAGATTAAGCCTCTAAACCGTACAATTTTAGACCCCAAACTAACATTTAGAGAACACATCAAGTATGTGCAAATAAAATCCAGTAAACTTCTCAATGGTTTGTCAATTGCATCACGTCCCACATGGGATCTCAACTCTTCGACGATGAAAATATAATACGTTGGAGCTATAAAACCTCTTGTACTATACTACTCGGCAGTATTCCAGGATGTACTAAATAAAAGCTGGGTACAAAGAAAACTCAACAAGATACAAAGGGGTTTGTACTCAGAAACGATTTCCACAGATGTTGCACTTCTAATTGCAGGCATTGAACTTTTATATTTATCGGCAATCTTCAGTGCATAGTATATAACATAGAGAAAGGTTATCAAGTGTCCCTAGAAGTTCCTGAATTTGACTTTCATCCGAGATCTCATTTCGTGGAAGCTGGGCATCCTGTTGTATTTCACAACATTGTCAGCGAGAACAACTGCAAACAAACACCTGACTACAACATCTACACAGATGACTCACGATATTCTGATCATCCAGAGAATCCAGCTTGTGTAGGAAGCCCTTCTGTGGTGTTCGATAAAGACAATGTGGTGTTGCTTTATAGAGAATAGAGACTTGAACCTAATTGGTCTATATTCCAGGCCGAACATTTTGTACTGAATCAAGCAGTTAAGTGGTGCCGCATGTATATACAGCGATTCCCAGGCATCTGTTAGTGTTATCGGAGATAAATTACTACATATTCACTTGCTACCAAAATAAGGAGCGAATATCATAACAAACACCAAAGACGCGTGTATCACATGGGTTAGAGGCCATACAGGTATAAATGGCAATGAGAGGGCAGATAAAATTGCTAAACTTTACGTATTATCCCAAACGGAATTCAGTTTTTAAGGGCCTAAATTCACATTTGTTAAAAAAAAAATTAAAAAAAGAAAATTTTGAAATGTGGAATAGCACTTGGATAAATAGCGATAAAGGGCAAATCACTCGAAATTTATTTCTTCCAATTGTTAATGATCATGTCAAGTACAAGTACTTTTCATCTAATTTTATTTTGACCTCGCTTGCTACCGGACATGGAAAATTTAACACTTACTTTCGAGCTCAGTGTAACAGGATTATGGTGATAATGATAGGATGATGGTGTTCTCGAAGTATGCATCGATCATGTGGAACGTGATTATTCTCACCTGATCGCGTCCCGCGTAGTGCCTGAGGTCGTGGGTTGTACTCAGCCCTCCGGGAGGAAAATGATTACGAAGCTAAGAGTTGCAAATTCTTCTCGGACCAATCTGGCACTCAGATGTAGAGATTTATCTAAAATCTCCTGTGCTGCTTCAGTAGTTCATGATAAACCTTTTATCAGGCGTGGTCGCAAGCGAAAGAATTATTTAGTTAAATAAACACAGAAATGATTGCATTTTGTTTAATTTATAAAAATCCAAACCTGTTATTTAATTGCGATACTTTTGACATTTTTCTATACAGCACTTTACATAAGAATGATGTTTCTTCGATGCAATTTTCTGAAAGTCTATGATGGCTACTTATAATATACCACAATCCAGAACAGGTCTGTTCTCTTCGACGTACCGCAATCGAAAGATGCTTACTTTACAAGCTGTTTTACCAACATTATTGATTTTTCATTCTCGTTGCCATAACTACCTATCAAATTTAACTTTACTGGTCCACGTCACACATTACATAATCTCAATTTTAAAACTTTCGATAATAAAACATCCACACTTACATGTTGCGTTATCTCATGACCCACTGAATTTTAACATTGTTTTTCTTACTTATTCTTAAATGTTCATATTGATTCTTAAACCACGTATTTGCACATGTTTAAGCATTTTTCAACTCTCGGGGTCCAAACCAAAACAACCGTTACATCAGTCAGTCCTAGTCAGGGAAGGGTTCCGGGTTTAATTCCGGCAGGGTAGTGGGACTTCTCTAGCCAAGATAATTCACATCTTCCCCAGAGTTTCGATGTGTGAATATGTGAGTGGGTATAATCTTATGCAACAAACCTCAAAGAAAAATCTGTGTTTAGTAGGAAATATTCAGATGATATACAAGTTCAGAAGGTAAAATGTCCACATTACAGTTAATTGCGGGAGGTAAATAGGAAAATGCAAAGCTATTTAGCAAATTATATTGTACATGCAACAGCATCTGTGCTAAGAAAAGTGTTAGCATGAGGATGATATATGAAACTGTTACTTGGCAGTGAAAGTGCTGAACATGAAGGTTGAAAATTTGTTAACATATATCACAAATAAATCCTGGAAACGCAGGCAGTCCAACAGGCGCGCGGAATCCACTTAAGCACCATCTGTCATCAGCCTGGCGTATAATTTACGACTGCTCTTTGAAATTAAGTTAAGCAGCGCAATCCTGTTTAGGCTATACTTTATGTTAACCATAAAAAAACCTTCCCTCTTTCTTCCTCTTCCTGCACGACTTTTAATTAAAGTCTAGCAATGTATTAAACAAGCCGGAATAATGTAGTATGTTATTCACTCTCTGCATCATATAACTTTGCCCCGCTGACATGTATCACTCCGCGTGCAACTACCTTCCCCCTCACTCTAATTGGCTAATGCTTTCGCGACATACGCCATAGGCGGTGTCATCCAGTCACATTTTAACCTGCAGTAAACGTCATAATAATTACCAGTAAGATAGATGAAATCATACAAATAAGGAAATGAAGGCATGCAAAAATACAAGTTTATAATGAAACTCAACTCAAGTCTGCCTTTGGTCTTTTCCACTGGGATTTTTTAAACCAGCACACATACCTAGCAGAAATGCTCGTCTTTAAGCCTTAAAAGTTGTGTCATGCCATACTTTACTTTTGGTGTGCCCTTCATTCATCCAAGTCTCCTCAAGGTAGAATATTTTGCGACTTGAATCCCGGTACAGTCTAATTGTCCTTATATAACGTCTTCGCCACACAGCAATATCGCCTCTGTCTCTTAGCACATTTTTCTTGCCCCTTTTTTCATTCACAAACCCCAGCTGTATAAGCAATCCATACAGACTAGATCTGCTGAAATATGGTAAATCTACATCCTCGTTTACAGCAGCCGAAATTTTATTTATGTTAGGGAGTTCGTTTGTAAAGGAAAAAAAATTGCACATGACTACGTACAGCACTTTTCACGAATCGCATTCTCCGAGCACTCGCTTTTGTTTATTCCTGCTTTTACCTGAAGTGATAAGTTCTCCTGTTGTCTCAATTTCACGTCGTGGTGTTCCTACGTCCCTAACACTCACGCTTGTAAGTTCAGAGCACAGCTGTTCGACTTCTCTCACTGACAAAGACGGATCCTTCTCTGTGAGTGCATTAAACACATGCACCACAATTTTTTTGCTGCTTCGTAAATGTTTTTCCTTGCAATGCTTCAGCGAAAAACTGGCGGCAGACTGCTATTATGCATATAATAAGTACATGGGCAATACACGACCAGTAAACAATTTAGCTCTCGCACTCGGCACAACACACCTTCAAATGGTAATATATGACTAATCCAGTTCAAAACAAGGCCACTGATAAAATTCATATAAACAAATATGTCATCACTACCACTAAAGCACGTGCTATTGTGTCATCTGAATAGCGGGCTAAAGCAAAGGAACTTCCTCTTTACTTCGTTTAGGAATTAATATGTATTTCAGATAAATCAACACTGTTGCGTAATATATTTATTTTAAACAGCTACGAAAATATAAATTTGACAATTCTCTTCCAACATATAGATATATATCAACATGGTAAATAACGGAATCATTTTTACCGCACAACAGTCTATACTACAACAGCAGCCAATGAGAGGGGATTGAGTCACGTGACCGTTAAGAGATACGGGGCAAGCTTATGTGAAATAAGGATTAGATAATATTAAACATGAAGTTAAAAAGGATGATAACAAATGAAATAACACTTGCTTTTACTACCTTTGTAAAATGAGAGAAATTTCTTGTAGGAAGTTGTTTTCCTTAAGTTTCCACGGTTTGTCTCAGCTAGGTCATCGTAAAGACGTACGAAAATCATTTATTGGAAGGAGAATAACATGAAAAAGTGTCAATTTCTTCATATGGTAAAATATAAATGAATATATACTTTGTGTTGTCAAAATTCTTAAAATTTATTTAAACAAATGATATTTCCAGTTGTTCTGTAGCAATATCTTCTATGTACTGATTCTGTACCTCTAGTTCCCTGGAGCTTCACCTTCATACCACAGAAGAATATAAATACGAAGAGGCGGAAAATATTTATGATCAAAGTCATATTTAAATATAACCCATAGTAACCTAGCAAAACATTACTAAAATGAGTCAAATGTAGCAATACGTCCTAAAGTGCTACAAATTGGCAGAGCAACAGCGAAAACACTACCCCAAAAATAAGGAAAATGAAGCTATATACTTCATTCTGTTTATATATAATTTAATTGGAGGATAATTGCCAAAATATTGTATATTTTATTCTTATTTCTTCGTGAAACAGGATTTTTCTTTATATGCAAATGTGGCCGTTTTTCCACAAGTTCTGCCTTCATCCTATCAAGTAATGATGTGTGGTGTGCTCCTGTAATGGCTTTTCCGTTTTGAAGATAGTCAATTAAAATTACACCATGAGTAGCCCAAAATACAGTCGCCATAACTTTCCCAGCCGAAAAGGCTTTTGCCTTTTTCGGGGAAGGGGGAGGAGGCGGTTTTCCCTTTGCAGGGCACTGTATGGACTCTATTGCTCTTTTGGGCGTATAATGGTGAATCCAAGTTTCATCTGCAGTAATTAATCGGTGCCAAAACTCGGATTTATTTGCACGCTTTCGGTCTAATTTTAGCAAACGCGGCACCAAACGCGCAGACAGCTTTCTCATGTCTAGATGTTGATTTAATATGTGACAAACACGTTCTTTTGACATGTTCATAGCCTCTGCTATCTCTCCCACTTTAATTAATCGGTTGTCCAGCACGATTTTGTGAACTTTGGCAATGTTTTCGTCGGATTGCAGTTTTTGGTCGCCCCGAATGTTCATCTCCCAAGCTCTTACGGCCACGTTTAAATTCAGCTGCCAAAATTTCGCTGTATAAATGATGCTGCAGAGTCCCCATACACTGAATCCAACTCATCTTTGTTTTGCGTAGGCGTATTGCCTTTCAAAAATAAATTTTTAATGACAGCTCGATACTAGACTTGGTCCATTTTCCTAAAAACATTCGCATCAACTCACTCAAACAACTGTTACATAAAAGCTGAGCATCCAAAATGGCTACAACTTTGGTGGGTAACTCAACAGATGGACAACGAAATTCACTAGCTTTCACTTCCTTCATGTTGAGGTCGGAAACTTTTCAGACCACCCTTTGTAATTTCTAAAAGAGGACCGATGTCTTATATTAGCATGACTTTCCTTAAATTTACAAAAAGTTGTATTGCATATTTATTTTAAGGAGAAAGAAAATCAGCGAATACAGTAGATTTCAAATCATAGTCTTACATTTAAGAAAGTGTAGCTATATGATCGCTTTCAAATGTAATTCTTTTATAAACTAGAGAAAATAAGACAAAGGGATTTTTTCGCTTCCGAATAGAGTAAAAATCTTAAAAGTCAAACCAACAACAAACAATACCTTAGAAATAGTGAATGCCACAATATAATTTGTTTAAAATATGTGTTTGAAACAGATTTTTTTAGTAACGCTTTCTTTAACACGTCGGATCTACCGTGCGTTCGCCGTGTGACCGGACCGCCACGCAGCGGCACTGAAATTGGCAAGGGCTGGCGCGCTCTCCGCCAGAATTTAGCCTAAGGGACCGGTAGGTAGCGTACGGAACCCTAGCTACTGCACTAATTCACATTAGGCTTACCTGAAATCACAGTAGATATTGAAAATGATGGCCTTCAACGTGAATACATGCCATATTTCTAAAAGCAGTTCTGGTTCACTCGAAGAGGATTAACTTGCCTGATTGCCTGTATTTCTCTCGTGATGTCTAATCCTTTTAACGTGTGATCTGTCATCATACAGACTTCGCAAATTCATGCATAGAATTCGCAGTAGTGTGCGTTGTAGCTGACTTCTGCTGAAACCACCCACACAATCGTTAATCTCTTGTTAGTTGTGGAAAAATATATTTAAAATGCAATTTAAATAAACATGTGTCAATCGACAGCTTTATCGAAAACTATGGGACCGATAATTCTCGCGCACTTACCGCACACCCAAACCCCAAATTTTGCAGAGCGGTGAGTATTTCATTAATAATATGGGGATTTTCCGTAGTCCAGTATCTATTGTTTTGGTAAAAACGTTATTTTGAAGATAAAACTATACTTCGTCAGAGTACAGCATTAAAAGTGGGTCCACGGTACCATCATAAGCGGTAGTAGATTGCTATTCTCTGGTGGGAGGTGCACCACTCCATCACCCAGCCCAAGGCCGGTTACTCAGGGAACGTACGGTACTTGTGCTACAAACCTCAGGTAAGCTGTAAGGTATCGTCATGAATTATTCCCAGAAAAATTAAGATACCAATTTCACTGTCGTGAGAATATTTTAAAAGTAGGGTTTCAAATAAAATGCTTTAAGCCAATTTTAAAAATCACAGCCTTTGCATTGCCCTAGCTCCGCTTTGGCTTTGCTTTGGCTTTGCTCTGGCTCCACTTTGGGTTTGCTTTGGCTTTACCCTTGCATTGCTCTAGCTCCGCTTTGGCTTTGCTATATCTCCGCTTTGGCTTTGCTATATCTCCGCTTTGGCTTTGCTATAATCCGCTTTGGCTTTGCTATAGCTCCGCTTTGACTTTGCTTTGGTTTTGCTCTGGCTTGGCGCTAGCTCCGCTTTGACTTTGCTATAACTCCGCTTTGGCTTTGCTTTGGTTTTGCTCTGGCTTCACGCTAGCTAAACTTTGGCTTTGCTATAGCTCCGCTTTGGCTTTGCTATAGTTTCGCTTTGGCTTTGCTTTGGTTTTGCTCTGCCTTTGCTATAGCTCCGCTTTGGCTTTGCTATAGCTCCACTTTGGCTTTGCTATAGCTCCGCTTTGGCTTTGGTACAGCTCCGCTTAGGCTTTGGTACAGCCCCGCTTTGTCTTTGCTATAGCTCCGCTTTGGCTTTGCTATAGCTCCGCTTTGGCTTTACTATAGCTCCGCTTTGGCTTTGCTATAGCTCCGCTTTGGCTTTGCTATAGCTCCGCTTTGGCTTTGCTATAGCTCCGCTTTGTATTTATTATAGCTCCGCTTTGTATTTCTTATAGCTCCGCTTTGGCTTTGCTATAGCTCCGCTTTGGCTTTGCTATAGCTCCGCTTTGGCTTTACTATAGCTCCGCTTTGTATTTCTTATAGCTCCGCTTTGGCTTTACTATAGCTCCGCTTTGGCTTTACTATAACTCCGCTTTGGCTTTACTATAGCTCCGCTTTGGCTTTGCTATAGCTCCGCCTTGGGTTTGCTATAGCCCCGCCTTGGCTTAGCTATAGCCCCGCCTTGGCTTAGCTATAGCTTCGCTTTGGCTTTGCTATAGCTCCGCTTTGGCTTTGCTATAGCTCCGCTTTGGCTTTGCTACAGTTCCGCTTTGACTTTACTATAGCTACGCTTTGGCTTTGCTATAGCTCCCCTTTGGCTTAGCTATAGCTCCGCTTTGGGTTTGCTATAGCTCCGCTTTGGGTTTCCTATAGCTCCGCTTTGGCTTTGTTGTAGCTCCACTTTGGCTTTGTTGTAGCTCCGCTTTGGCTAAGGTATAGCTCCGCTTTGGCTTTGGTATAGCTCCGTTTTGACTTTACTATAGCTCCGCTTTGGATTTACTATAGCTCTACTATGGCTTTACTATAGCTCCGCTTTGGCTTTGCTATAGCTCCGCTTTGGCTTTACTATAGCTCCGCTTTGGCTGTGCTATAACTCCGCTGTGGCTTTACTATAGCTCCGCTTTGGCTTTACTATAGCTCCGCTTTGGCTTTGCTTTAGCTCCGCTATGGCTTTGCTATAGCTCCGCTATGGCTTTGCTTTAGCTCCGCTTTGGCTGTGCTATAACTCCGCTGTGGCTTTACTATAGCTCCGCTGTGGCTTTACTATAGCTCCGCTTTGGCTTTACTATAGCTCCGCTTTGGCTTTGCTATAGCTCCCCTTTGGCTTTGCTATAGCTCCCCTTTGGCTTTGCTATAGCTCCCCTTTGGCTTTACTATAGCTCCACTTTGGCTTTACTATAGCTCCGCTTTGTCTTTGCTATAGCTACGCTTTGGTTTTGCTATAGCTCCGCTTTGGCTTTACTATTGCTCCGCTTTGGCTTTACTACAGTTCCACTTTGGCTTTGCTATGGCTCCGCTTTGGCTTTGCTATAGCTCCGCTTTGGCTTTGTTGTAGCTCCGCTTTGGCTTTGCTATAATCCGCTTTGGCTTTGCTATAGCTCCGCTTTGACTTTGCTATAGTTCCGCTTTAGCTTTGCTATAGCTCTGCTTTGGCTTTACTATTGCTCCGTTTTGGCTTTACTACAGTTCCGCTTTGGCTTTGCTATAGCTTTGCGTTGGCTTTGCTCTAGCTCCGCTTTGGCTTTGCTTTGGTTTTATTCTTACCTTCCTCTTGCTTTGCTTTTGCTCCCCTTTGGCTTTGCTCTAGCTCCGCTTTGGCTTTGCTATAGCTCCGCTTTGGCTTTGCTTTGGCTTTATTCTTACCTTCCCCATTGGCTTTGCTCTAGCTCCGCTTTGGCTTTGCTCTAGTTCCGCTTTGGCTTTGCTCTAGCTCCGCTTTGGCTTTGCTATAGCTCCGCTTTGGCTTTGCTCTAGCTCCACTTTGGCTTTGCTTTGGCTTTATTCTTAGCTTCCTCTTGCTTTGCTTTTGCTCCGCTTTGGCTTTGCTATAGCTCCGCTTTGGCTTTGCTATAGCTTTGCTTTGGCTTTGCTCTAGCTCCGCTTTGGCTTTGCTTTCGATTTGCTCTGGCTTCGTTCTGGCTCTGCTCTGACTTTGCTCTTGCGTTGCTCTAGCTCCACTTTGGCTTTGCTTTCGATTTGCTCTAGCTCCGCTTTGGCTTTGCTCTAGCTCCACTTTGGCTTTGCTTTGGCTTTATTCTTACCTTCCTCTTGCTTTGCTTTTGCTCCCCTTTGGCTTTGCTCTAGCTCCGCTTTGGCTTTGCTATAGCTTTGCTTTGGCTTTGCTCTAGCTCCACTTTGGCTTTGCTATAGCTTTGCTTTGGCTTTGCTCTAGCTCCACTTTGGCTTTGCTTTCGATTTGCTCTGGCCTCGCTCTGGCTCCCCTCTGGCTTTGCTCTTGCGTTGCTCTAGCTCCACTTTGGCTTTGCTTTGAATTTGCTCTGGCTTCGCTCTGGCTCCTCTCTGGCTCCGCTTTGGCTTTGCTATAGCTTTGCTTTGGCTTTGCTCTAGCTCCACTTTGGCTCTGCTTTGGCTTTATTCTTACCTTCCTCTTGCTTTGCTTTTGATCCCCTTTGGCTTTGCTCTAGCTCCGCTTTGGCTTTGCTATAGCTTTGCTTTGGGTTTGCTCTAGCTCCGCTTTGGCTTTGCTTTCGATTTCCTCTGGCTCCGCTCTGGCTCCGCTCTGGCTTTGCTCTTGCGTTGCTCTAGCTCCACTTTGGCTTTGCTTTGAATTTGCTCTGGCTTCGCTCTGGCTCCTCTCTGGCTCCGCTTTGGCTTTGCTCTTGCGTTGCTCTAGCTCCACTTTGGCTTTGCTTTGAATTTGCTCTGGCTTCGCTCTGGCTCCTCTCTGGCTCCGCTTTGGCTTTGCTCTTGCGTTGCTCTAGCTTCACTTTGGCTTTGCTTTGAATTTGCTCTGGCTTCGCTCTGGCTCCTCTCTGGCTCCGCTTTGGCTTTGCTCTTGCGTTGCTCTAGCTCCACTTTGGCTTTGATTTGGCTTTATTCTTACCTTCCTCTTGCTTTGCTTTTGCTCCGCTTTGGCTTTGCTCTAGCTCCGCTTTGGCTTCGCTCTGGCTTTAGTCTAGCTTTGCCTCGGTTTTACTGTGGCTTCGCTGTTTTTCGTTATTGTAATTTATGTCCTCCAACTTTAAGTCATGTGGGTCGATAAATAAATGTGTGAAATGATGCTCAAATGAGTTTGGGGTCCATGGAGCTTACAGTTACCCGACATTCGTTTAGCAGGATAAGGGAAAACCCATCAAAAACCTTATCCAGGTAACTCACCCTGACCGAGATTCGAACTCGGCACCTCTCGAACGTAAGGTAGACACGCTACCATCTACGCTACCGAGGCGAGCTAGGCTCCGCTCTGGCCTCGCGCTGGCTTTGCTTTGGGTTTGCTTTGACTTTAATTAAATTTACTTTATTTAGATAAGGGTAAAACAAGGATGTGGACCTTGTTTGGGCGTTCGACATTAGCTCTCTCACCACTCAGAGGCACCTAATCGGGAGATTCGGCTCGGAACTCCGGAATCACCAATCCCGTACCTACAGTAATAGGTCCCTGGGAGGTTGGGTTTCTGAGCTATTATTTTTTGTTTTGCATACGTAGAGCTAGTTTGAAAAATGCAGTGCCATAGACGGGAACTGAACCACGGATCTTCAGGTCCCTGTTCTGTTGCTCGTAAGCATTGAGCTACCATGGCCAATATGCCAGCATGTCTAAGTTGTCCAATTGACTAGTGGTTTTCCGGTAAACCCCTATGGACTGTCATAACATACAGTGAGACACGCACCATTTGTGACCACTTACTGTGACGTAAGTACGAGTAAAAATCACTGTCAAGTTAATTCATGCAAATTAATAATTTTTCTACTTATCCTATCCAAATCATAGTCTACAACAGTTCGTGTGGAAGAATGATTAATTTACAATTTTTTGTTTTGACTTCTAATCAGATTTCATTGTTTTTCTTTGGATTCAGGGACATCCAGGCCATGACTTTCAGTGCCATTTCGCCAAATTGAATTTTTTTTTGTTGGAGCAGATTACATCTTCCATAAACGAATAGGTTAATTGTAGAGTAATGAATGCGCGGTCTCTGAAATACTGGTGCTATTTCTTTGATTAAAATTCCTGTAGAAGGAAATGTAATTAAGAAAAATGCTTCAAGAAAAAGAAAGAATTAATTAGCTCTCTTAAGAAGTTTCTATATCAATGTAAATGTCACACGTAATTATTTGATGAATGGAAATATCAAAGGAAAGCTTAATTGATTATTTATTGAAACCTGCAGTCTTTCTCTGTCATTAATTATCTTAATTGAATTTGTCACAGAAGAACAAGGAAGTACCTAACGACCATTCTCATTAGTAGACTCTTTCTTTCATCTACAGTTTCTTATAAACACGAGGTACAGGAAGGCTTGGAATATGTCCTATTATTTTAAATTGGTTATCGAACATATTAATTTTAAATAAATTCTTAAACCTCGAGTAGTCGCGTAGGCTACATATGTAGCCCAGGCATTTTGTTTTTGCAATTGCTCATCTCCTGCTTTTATGGTGGTGGGGGTTTTGGTAGTCTATTGACGCAATATGTTCGAAACTGTTAGTTGGCAATAATACATTTATATTTTTTGTTATTTGCGACTAAACTCATTTGCACACAGCTGAGCTACATATGTAGCCCCCGCGACCACTAACGTAACAGTTTTTGAAATGGCTACTAACAGAAAGGTCACATCAGTGCCATCAATGCCATGTGTATTTATTCTGCGAATCAGAAGTATAAGAAAATCAAATGATGCTTCTTTTTTCAGACTATATCCTGGGAGCTCATAAAGCCTGGAACATAAAAAATATGTTCAAATGTGGGGTGTAGAAAGAATTTGGGTGATGGACTTCTTCGAAGTTCTCGGAGTTCAGTCTAGTCGTTCCTCGGCTGCTCTGGTATCTGCATGGACTCTTCTTTTCAGGGGTTGTCACGAATATGGAAGGATAACGTTGTTTTAAATAAAAGATTATCTATAATTTCTCCAACGAATCTTCAAACTCTGAGATTTATTAAGGATGCAATTTTGTTCTAACATAAATCAATCGATATCAGCATTCTCTGGTGCAATCCTTTTAACTGTTCACCAATAATTACTTCTCTGTTACACCAAATAAAATATACTGATACATCCATTATTACACACAAAAATTGCCTTTGCACATGAGCGTCTATAAGCGGACATACTCACACGTCCTTTCACCATGGAAGTTAAATGAAGAAGATGGAATCTGTTACAGTCCAGGTACTTATATAGTCTTTTTGCCGTTGCCATCACGACAAATCAGGATCATTCAACTTTTATACATTTCTTTATAAATTTTATATGCTAACTTTTCCATGCCATTATTAAATTTCCTAAATAATTATTTTTACTTATTTAAATTATTAAATAGAGATAAATCGTTTCAAGCTTCAAATAGCAAGAACAGAACTGAACACTATACCAGTCTCACTAAGAATGCGTGCTAAGATTCTTCTCGGAATTTTAGACATTCGTAGAACACAAGTCGGAGAGCTTGACAACAAGATACGTAGGTGCTACTTATGAGGAAGGAGTAAGGATAAATCTACCAGGAAGGATTGCAGCATGTGTCAAAGAAAGATTTGCAATAATCATTCCAGGGTGGCGTGTAAAGAGTGTCTACAAGAAGAATTGTAAACCAAATAGTAAGTCTGTACTTGTGTTATATTTTGAGACTATTACTACACATTCATATGGTGATTGTTGGAGCAATGTAAACATTTAATAGATTCTGTATCATATATTCCTGTTCTCACTATTATTAACTTCCTTAATCTGATTCAGGAATTTACACCACACATAGTGTGACAACCTAACCATGGATGGTAATGGATAAGGAACACATGGTCAGATTGTACACGGGGGAATTGCTCAAAGTAGGAACTACATGCTCTGCAAGAGGTTGGGGTTTTCTATCAGGTTACAAAACGTATGGGTAACACAAACTAAAACTACAATTCACTCACTAAGAATATTTACTGAACTAAATAATTATAAAACAATGGCCCCTCGGACCACATACCTTACAGAGCCAGGGGATTCCGTCCTGTCAGGTCGAAGAGCTGCACACAGAGAGACATTCACACACCACTCTCACTCATGCCAGAGGGTGAAGGAGTGACGTCACATGCCACTGAAATCACATGAACCAATATTTGTATTAATCAAAACAGTCATTTGTGACATCAGTATCCTTTTATTTAATATCAAATTATCTTGAAACAGTTCATAAGACTCAATTGGAATGTAAGTAAACACCATAAAGAAGTAAAGGAATATCGCAGAAAGTCATTAAAACAATTATATACAATGCATAAAGTAAATTTTGTATGGGCCACATAGGTAGCCCACGCGATCAATCACGTCACAAATCATCACGCGACTACTCGAGGGTTAAATTAAGCCATTGCGCTATATTTAAATAGTATTTTATACACCGATTGTCGGTTTATAATACATTTTTCCAACCTTAAGTCAAAGAATAATGATGAAATGATGTACGAATGAGTCCCGGTATTATAGAGCTTATATTTAGCCGACATTCCTCTTTCTGGATCACGGACAACCCGAGAAAGTATTATCTGGATAACTCACTTAGGACTGAGATTCGAACTCGGGACTTCTTGATCGTAAGACAGACACACTAGCATATACGCTACAGAGTGGGTGCATGTTATCTAAAGCTATGCACCGAACACTAGAAGATTATTTTAATCCCTTGCATAATCTTGATATTAAAGACACAAATATTATAATCTTCCCGAAAGTTAGTCATAAGGAGGCGGGCCGTACTACAGACTCCAGCCAATCCTAAGCTTGCATCGCCTAGCAGCGCTGCCGAATGTGGTACACGCATCTCGCGCGCCTGAGCTGAGAACATTATATTAATTAATTTACACTCGGATAAATGTTTGAAAAATTACAGATGCCAATCTTATAACAAAAAAAAATTATTGTCTGATCATAACCGTACAAATATCCTATCTCTACGATACTTATAACGCGAGCGATGTACGTTTTATCGTCAAATGGTTATGATTAAATGTTACGTATTAATATGTTAACATTAAAAATGCCAATCTGATAACAAAAAATAATTTTATTTTCTGATCATGATCGTACAAAAATCCTGTCTCTACGATACTTATTACGCGAGCGATTCACTTTTTATCTTCACATAGATATGGTTACACCCAACATCCTTCCATTCAACACAGATAAGCCTGAGAAACAACACCATTCTTTCCTCATAATATTTTTCTCAAGCATAAATAAATAATACACCCACTATTAAAACAGAAGTCACTCAGTTTGAAATAAAGTTAATTTTCAGTTTGTTTTCAGAGTAAAGGTGTCGTTTTGTTAACGTGAATGGCATCGTTAAGTCGTGTGTTGAACTCGAGCTGAAGTATAGTTAATATTACATTAAATTATTTTTATACACATATATTTTTTCCAGTGTTTCTGATCCCAGTGCATGAACATGTCCCTCGAAGCTGGGAAAAGTCATTTTTCTTGAATCCAACGTGAAATGATTTATTTCCAGGGCAGAATAATTATATTTAATATGAGCAACTTTTCACGAAAGCTCTCCAATGTATGATATAGGGCAAAATCCCAGCAATTCATTCTGGAACCTTGTGGTGTAGGTAGCGTGCACACAGTGTCACGAATTTGTAGTGATGCAGCTACATCCTTAGAAAAAGCGAGCGTACCTGTGTTTCAATCTCCGGGAAAGTACCATGAAGTCGGAGAGCGAGTTACTGGGTTTGAAACCGTGCTTGCTGTTCCACTGCTGTTTTAGGATTATTTAATGTGTTGTTTAATTACGGGAAGAATATCCAAAACCTTTGCTGGCGGATAAAACAACTCTTATATACTTGGAACCTCTGCAGGTACACGTACTACGCTTGGCAACAGCGCTCCGCTTGAGCATTGGCCAGCGTTCATATGCCTTTAACTTTTGCGAGCGTTTTAATGACGATTGCAATAATTTTTTAAGTTCTTTAAATAACAGTTGTCGATTAAAGGTTCACAATTCTTAAGTCTTTTACATCAAAGATAAATGATCCAATTGGCGCCACATAACTACTGGCTCCTCATCAAAGTGGCTAGTATTCGTTGCAACAGGGCCCTATTGTGGTGCACAAAGTAGCACCTGCGGAGGTTCTCTCTATAATCTCCGGCTTACCAGGCCATTCATTCTACCAGTTGCTCCAACATCACCTTTACTTTCAGGCGGTACGAACTTAATTCTTATAATCTCCTTCTTTAGTTTGGACTTAACAGCCATCCTGATACATAGGTTGGTTCTCATCATGCATAGTATCCAGTTATAAGTCCTCCAGACGAAGAGAATTAACATAGAAACAAGAAGATGATGAAGAAACAGTGAAGTAATATTGATGCTGAATCAGATACATCGGAAATAACCAGAGTCACCTAGCCTTCTAACTCAAGCAGGCACCGTAAAATATTACTGTTTGTACTGCTCTTCGATTTCTGAGATATACAGTACAACATTTAACACTAGAAGCACTTGCCTCCAGAAAGGCAACCTATGCATCCATTTTTAAGGAACGAGTCAGGAAGGTGAAGAAACAGCTTCTCATGTTGCAACACTTGGGCCAACGACCTTATACCTGATTTGCTTCGCAATGAAGAGAATTGGAAGAATTACCCCTACCGACTCAAAATACAACAGCCTAAAGTCACGGAATTTGCGAAGGGAGAAAACGTGCTGAAGATGAGGAGACCTCCAAATGTGGAGTGTGCGTGTACCACCGGCGGGAATCAGGATTGTTGGTCTTCACATTAAGCAACGTGACTGCAGGCGAGCAATTTGTAACATTTGCAATCAGAAATATATAGCACTAATCGAAATCCAAGGAAATAGATGGGTATCTACTCCGAGTTAGCAGGAAATATAGAGTCTATTCCGAATATTGATGATAAGTAGAACGTGAACAAAATGCAGTTGGAGGCGTGCCTTACCAACTCTGGAGTCCTCTAGCTTTTCCCTTCTCTACTGTCAGACTGTTACCTCTCCTCCATCGTGCGGGCTGCACTGGTCATGTTTATCTCGGTTTCACATTCTCTGTTACATTCACTCTTTGCATTCTTGCTCAGAGTTTAAAGAGAGTATGATTCTACCTATTTGTGGATCAATTGTGCAGTCATGTCCGAGGTAATTATGCTGTGTTAACTTTCAAAATCAAAACAGTATTAAAATACACTCGTTTCGTGTGGTTTGCGATCTGTCGTATGCAGGAAGGGAGGGGTGGGAGTCAAGTGATGCTTGGATGGCCAGAAGGGGAGAAGGTTCTCCTCGCGCATGCGCAATTCAACCGCATTTTGTTTGTGGTCTACCTGTAGTAAGACTGTTAGCCTACTGCACTACATTAAAGTTTATACGAAAATAACTACTGCATTATCGACGTTAGTGAAGCTCCACCCACTAGCTCAGAAAAAGGAAAATCTTATAGCACATATAAAGACCGAAGGTACAATTAGTCGTTTTTGCACTTCAGTTGAAAAATAAGAACAAAGATTGTGTTTCTGCGTTGTACACAGGAAGCTGATCGATGACGTCAAGAATGCTTTCCGCTACCAAGGATTGATCACATCCTAGATAATCCAGCGGAGGACAGTGAATTCCTTCTCCAGACCTTAAATAAGGATGCTGGCCACTGTAATCTTACCCGAGGAACTACGCAAAGCATTTCCTATTGCGGGCTTGGACGGTTTACGTTAATGCCTTTCCGAAGATTGCAACTCCCGGGCACGTTAATAGCGTCTCTAAGGAAGAGCCTCACCTCCAAAATTGCCTCCTTTTGCTTGACGATGTCATTGGTTTAGGGAAGACATCAGTATAGGAAACTGAGAAAGACATCCGAGAGAGTTCCCCAGACAAACTCAAGCTGAATTTAAAATATTCCAACTGTTAAGAAAGACAGGGTGCATAAGTAAGAGTGTCCTAGAAGCTTAAAGCCATCAAACAGTGTCTGCATTCAGGGAATAATGAACAACTGAAGATTCACTGGTCTCTGAATGCACTGCCTGTGATGCCGAGGGGTAAGTTGTTAGTTTCGTCTTTTATTTAAACTAGAAGTTTCATTTTTGACACAAAATGTTTGTGTAGGTTACGAGTAAATCAAACTCGTTACTATTATTAGGGCTTTGAACTATTGATGTTTTTGTAAACACACATTATTTTAATTTGCTAGCAGAAAGTTTGAAAAAAAGAAAATTTAAAACATCTGTGGTTGCGTTAACCTGCATAAGGAACTGCTATGAAGAAAAATTAAGTAACTAAACATTAAAATGATGCAGTCGTTCAAAAAATGGTTTCATTTCAAGAAACACAAATATAAAATATTCTTCAAAACTTTTTAAGAATATACAGGAAAAGAACAAAATATTTATTGCATGTTGTTTTGTTGAGGAGATGAAGAAACTGTTTTAAAAATAGGACTATGCAAAGCAAATTTAAATATATTATGTCTTCAATTAGAATTGAATACCTGTTTAAAATAGTAAGTTTCTGAGAACTCCAGTTCCAGTAGAAAGTTAAATAGCAGTGATGCCTCCTTTTTATTACTAGTTGAGAACAGATCAGCACCTAGGGAAGTAGCTCTAGTAGAATTAGGAAAGACAAGAAGAAATGGAATAATAATGAAAGAATAATAAAACTTTGGTATAGGTGTTTGGCCAAAGAAGAAGGGAAAATGAGGAAATTATGCATGAGACAGCAAAAAAGATTAATAAACTCAAATAGTTGGTGGGCAGAGATAGGAGGAAGTATGGATGGATACAAGCGATGTGGATAAATAAATGCAGAATAGAAGATATAGAAAGACAGGAAATATGGGGAAGTCTAGAAAATATGAAATCATTACAATTTTACAAGCAAATAAAAAGAAATTGAGGACGAGAAGCATATGTAGATTATTGCAATAGGCAAGAGAGAGAAGGACTAGCTTGGATGAAAATAGGAACAATATTTCTAAGAGGGATAAGAGGTAGGGAAAAGGGAATTTGTGAATTGAGTAGGGGAAAAGAAAGCATGGAACACTATGTAACAGAATGCGAGGAGGTTGCAGTGTGGAGAAATAGGGTTTGGGAGGAAGAATGGGAGAAAGTAGAGAAGAGTATAGAAGCTATAAAAATATTAATGGGCAAGGAGGAGAAGAAGGTAAGAAGTATTGGTGAGTTCTTACAGAAAGTAAAAGAAAAATGGGTAAGAAATGTTCAAGAATATAAGAAAGGAAGATGGGGGGGGGGGATGTGGCTAATTAAGTAACAAAGAGGCATGGAGATTAAGAGCTACCTGACAGAGCAGAAGACCAGGGTGTCATGTAAGCCAAGGTAGCAACAAGGTAAAGACAAACAAATGTAGCCTAAAGTTATAAATTGTAAAATTTTGGAATATGAACAATAACATCTAAATATAAGGTGCTAATGCTAATAATTGGGAAATCCCCTATATACCTACCTCCATAAGCTGTAAACACTATTTTCCTTCCAAATGTTAATTTGTTTTCCCTTCCTCCCCTGTCAACCATATAAGCTTTTATACTCAGTGGGGCGGTTCTTCATAGCTGCTCCTGGGAACAAACTCATTTTCCTGCAAAAGAACAATGCAGCGTGCTAACAGGGGAACCACAGGAAGTACTGTTATTCAGCGAAATCTGATGTTTTATCTTATTCACTGCTGTTGCTTAAAGGTCTCTGATTTATGTGGAATGTAGTAATTAATTTTCATGAATAAATCTGTTCGTTCACATGAGTTATTATTCACTCTTGTACAAAAGATTCTTGGAAACACTTAACAATCGCTTTTATCTTTCTGTTTCAAAAAATGTCTTAATAAAACAATATTTTAATATGAAGCAGCAAGTTGAAAGGTTTTTTAAAACAATTTGTGAATATAATAAATAGATATGATTTTTATATAAATAAATAAATAAATAAATAAATAAATAAATAAATAAATAAATAAATAAAATCTGAAAATCTAATCCCGGTACCTAATTTCTTATACCGGGACATGATTTCCAAATTCTAATTTATTAATTACCACATAAATACAAAAATACAATTTAAACAATCATTTTTCAGATAATAAAATAAAAAACAAAAATTAAAAAGAAAAAAATTTTTTTAAACAAATACTAAAACTACCAATTTAAAATTTACAATTTAACTAATAAAAATTTACTGGAATCCAGTATACAAATAACTGGCAACCAGCTACAAATTACAAAATAAAACTACAATACCGGAAACCGATACTTAATGTACTGGTAACCAGTACATTTAAAACTTATCAATTTACCATTTTAACTGATAAAATCCTTCTTAAAAATTTACAATACATTTAACCAAAAACTTATATAAAAATAATTCATAAAATTTACATTACAACAATCACAAAATTTACAAATTATTTACTCCAAATTCTTTAAACAAATAAAAATACATTATATCAATTTATATAAACACACAATTTCCATTATTATTTTTAATTCTACACCAATCAATATTTTTTCAAATCTACTTTATATCAAATAAAATATAAATTTCAAATTCAAAAATAACAATACAATTCACACATATTAAACAAACAATAATTATACATTCAATAACATTCGTAAATTTCAAAATTAAATCATTACAATAACCTTCAAACAACCAAACCAAAACAATTCAATTTAATTTACTTATTTCATTTATTTAAAATTTAATTTTTTTTTTGCCTTATTAACACAAAAATATCAAATTAACATTATACTAAAACACAATTCAGCTATTAAATCTACTAAATCTTCAACATAATTATATATATAAAAATTCCTATTCTATAATTTCTCAAAACACACTTTCTCAAAATTTAACTATCCTCATTTTACACCAAATTAAATAAAATAACATCTCTATAATTTATCAAATCAACTCCTTAAATCCATTTTTCCAATATCCACTTCTCAAAATAATTCATTCAAATCCTCCTTCATCTTTCACTCAGATTATCCATAATTATAATAATCCAAACTCAATTCACCAATATCCTTCACTACAAAACAACCATCCAAAAACTTTACTCATCCATTACTACACCACATTATTACTTACAACACTTCTCTCATCATCTTACACCGGGGAAGAAAAATCCCTCCCTAGACTGAACCACAAATAAACTTCATCATTCACTTTAAACACTATTAACTCTACTCAAAATTGGAACTGGATTTTGGTCGAATCGTATAGAAGGATGGTGAATTATGCCCCTCGTTGAGGTGATCATTTGGAACAGGGTTGGAATTGATGATTCTTGAAGTCCCAGCTTACCTCTGCGTGGCTTCAGTCGGTTGAGCTAGATATCTTCTTTTACAGGGGTGGTACGGCGGAAGGAAATTTTACGTAAAATGAGTAATCATTTTCCTCTGTATTAAATAATGTAGAAACTTTTATTTCCTTACTTCAATTAACACCAGTTCGAACAAGATGTATGATACAACATTTATAACACTATTCTTACACAAGATTCACTTGATGTGACGCGTTTATCTGGATGCGTGCAAGAATCAAAAGTTTTATACGTTTTTTTACTACCGTGTATAATAATTAAATTGTGTGTCTTCTAGCGATGAAATTTAATGCAAAGATTATCTAATTATACTCGATGATTGTTACGAGAATAAACTTATACTCTTCCGCACACAACGGCATTTAAGAAGAGAACCTTACATCCGTTCACGGCGACTGTTAGGAGAAGAATGACCGGTTCCGCTTCTTCTACACATTAGCATTTCGCTAATAGTTCAATCCCTCTAGAGGAATATTGAATATCCTCCATGGCAACGTAAAATCTTCTATATCTGATTGGTCCACGTTTTACGATATACGCGTCACACCAATCACAAATAAGTTTGTTATTCCACACTTTTGTGACGTCATTTCCACTTACATAGCTTCTCTGTGCGTGACTCACTCTACATAACCTCACATAATACAATATTTGAAACTCTTTGGGGACAACATAAAATAACTGTTTCAGATGCCCCTCTTCAGAATATATGGAAAATTAACTTAAATCTTCCAATAATATTGTTCCATATATTCTGAAGAATGCCCCAATAATTAAACATTATTACAACAATGAACAATCAATACAATTTAAAATAACAATATAAAATCAGAAATTATTCGAACACAATAATAATAAACAAAACATTTTTCAGTAATTCATAAACATATTTTTTTTTTTTAATCATTTTTTCTTGTGAGTGTCAAGGCTTTTGAATGGTTTTAAAAGTGTTTTGTGATATTTTCCTATCATTTTATTATCATCGTCTCTTAATTCGTACGTATGATCCCCAAATTTTCTTACTATTTTATATGGACCTTTATATAACAAATTCATTCTCCAATAGGATTTGATTTTAGAACTGGAGATATTAAATGTCTTTACGAGAACTTTATCATTTATTTCAGGATTCCATTTCGCTCCTTTTCTTTGTATCTTTGATAATCTTTTCTCTGCTTTTTCTTTTATTCTTCGAAATGCTTCAGCACACTTTTCTTCTTCATTCAATTCCATTTCATCTACTTTTAAGGTTGTTGGTGCTTTTATTACTAGAGGTTCAGGTTGTAGTCCAGTCATTAATTCGATTGGTGAAAATTTGGTAGTAGAGTTTGGGGTATTGTTAATGATTTTCTCAATAATATGGCAGTATTTGTACCAGCCTCGGTGGTTAGAATGACACAGAATTCTGAAATACAAGCCTAAATCACGCATCACTCTCTCGCAAGGATTTCCTTGGGGAAAATATGCTGAAGAGTAATACATCTTAATGTTATTGTTCTTCATTTCTGAAGTAAACAATTTACTCCGGTGAACCGTTGCGTTGTCTGATAATATTGCCTTTATTGGCCCATACTTTGGTACCCAATCTTTTAAAATTTTATTTCCATTTTCTAGCATATCGTTTATTACTTCAGATGCTTGTTGTCTAATAGTGATAGGCACAGATCTACTTTTATGAGTATAAGGAGCAATGTCGTTCACCTTAAATGTATGTATGTACTTATTACACAATCCAGGTTTCGTACTAAAAACGTTCCTGTTCTTTAGTATACATAACCTCAATTGTTCTCTTTGCGCGTGATTTAAATTGTATGTTTTCCCTAACTTTTCTTTCAAAGTTCTTTGGAATATCATTTCTTCCTCTTCTTGTTTTCGCTCGGTGTCGGTATTTAATGTGTTTATTTGGCAACAATGATCTCCAAGGTCAAACGTCTCATTTTCTTTATTATTTAAAAGTAAATTTTCTTTACCACTATCATCTTCTTCATTATTTATTATATCTTCTTCGTATAATATTATATTTTCTACAAAAAAACCTATCATTATTTATACTATCCTTCTCATCTTCTTTTAATATAATTTCTTCTAACAAATTTATTTTGATTACTTCATTATCTCCTTTGACCTTCATTTCATGTTTTTCGAAATCTATCACACTTTGCCAACCATACAATACATCATTGCCAATAATAATATCACGAGCTAAGTTTGGTATTACCAATACGATAAAATTGAAATTCCAATCATCTATTCGCGCAGGAATTAACGCTTGATATTTAACTTTATCTTTCTTTTTCCCAATAGCTGTGCTACAGTATACATTACACACGTTTAAATATTCAATCCTAAACTTGGATAGTAACTCCTTGAATAAGTTCTCACTTATTACTGATGAACTAGCTCCTGTGTCTATCAATACTTTATATTCGCTATCGCCTATACGAAGGTTAATCTGAGGTGGATTTACTAATTCCCGATCTTTACTTCTGGAGAGAGTGAGCTTATCTTCTGGTAAATTTTGAATTTTGGTTTTGCCCTGTGTCATTTCTACCGAACCACTTTCCAAGGCACAAAATGATTTGGTACTCAGTTTTCCGCATTAGTGCGGTCGGTAGTTACACTAGCAGTTGGGTTGGTACTACCGTTATTTATTTCTCTTTCTATTCCCTGAGTCCGTGTCCTTTCTAGGTTATTGTCTGCCCTTTCAAACCTAGGACCCCCAAAATCTCTTAATGAAGAGTCTTCGATGCTAGTTCCTCTTCCTCTACTTTGATAACCCGTTCTTAAGTTATTTCCCCTGTAAAACCTCAGTTGATTCACCTGATTACTCCTCACATTTCCCACAGGTTGGTCATTATTATAATTCCTCCTAGGAGTATTTGGAATTCTCCTTCCTATACCTGGCACTACCGATTCATATGTCTTTCTGGGGTTGTACTCTCTTCGTTCATAGTTGTCTCTTGAACGTGCCCCGCCCCAATTTTGGTTAAAACTATTTTGGTTTTGGTTAGTATGGTTGTGATTTTCCCTGAATGTTGGTCTTACTTCCTGTCTATTTACTTGCTTTTGTTCTATATGAGTCTTGTCAGGATCAACTTGACTATGAGTAGAATCAGAATTAAGGTTATGAGCCTCAAATTCTGATAATAACTCAATCACGTCAGTAAAGTCGACGGGCTTAGCCACAATTAGGTGGTTTCTAATGTGTGGTGGATAATGTCGTATTAGCATATTCACGATCTCGGTTTCTGACATATCTGGATTCACAAGTTTACTTTTGTTAGCAAGTTTTAGGAAATATTCTGTCATGGACACACCCTTCTTGAACTCGAATTTACCAGTGGCCAGTTCGACTTTAATTCTTCTCTGTCTTTCTGGACCCCAGAACCTATTTATAAACACATTCCTAAACATACTATACGTTTCATGTGATGCTAGTGTTAACCTCAGCCATTCTAAAGCATTTTTCTTCAAACACCTTTTAACAATCATCATCCTAAATTCATTTGGAATCTTTTTAATTTTAAAATATTCTTCTAATTCCTTTAGAAATATTTTGGGATTGTCTCCCGATTCTTCTTCGAAAGTAGGTGGACTTATGTCATGCAACAAATAATTTGTACAATTTGTGTTACCTTGACTGTGTAACTGTGTATGTGTGTGCATGTTTTGTATTTGTCCATTACCATTTACTTCACAATCAGGTGACAAAGATTCTGTATCGTCACTCTCCAAATAATTCTCTAAGTTCTGTACAATATTACCTGAATTACCAGGTGAGTCAATACATGTAATATTCTTAGATTTTATTACCCTCTGGTTCTCAGAAATTTTGCTTGCCTGTAATGCAATCACAACTTGATTCAGCTTGCTAATGTTTTCTTTCTCTCTCTCAAAACTTTCCTGTGCCAAATCTATTCTTGTAATCATTTCACTATTCAACTTACTGACTTCATCATATTTAACTTTTAGTTCATCTTGTTGTGTTTGCACCTCAGTAGCAATTAGTTTAACATCATTTCTGACACTATTTACCTCTCTTACAAAATTATTCTGTATTTCAATATTTTCCTCATGGAATTTCCGTGAATTATCTAATAAGACTACATCTATTTCTTGTCTTATTCTATTCTCTAATTCCCCTATTTCTACTTTTTGTTTTTCTACAAATTCTATTTGTTGTTGCTTAAGGATTTCTGACTCCTTAGCCAATTCACTTCTTATATCTTTTACTACATTTTCCTGACTTATTTTCATTTCCTGAAACATCTCTTTTAACTTAGACATTTCTCCATCATGAGATTCTATTTTCTGTTTTAAAGATTTTATGCCTTCTCTACACTCTTCTCTTCCTTTCTCAATTTCATTTCTTAGGTTACCTAAACCTTGATCTATCCTAGCTTCTAATTTCTCTGAACTTTGATCTACTTTAGCATTTAAATTACTCATTTCCTGCCTTAAATTTTGATCTGCCTTTTCTGAATTTTGATCTACCTTAGCATTTAAATTACTCATTTCCTGCCTTAAATTTTGATCTGCCTTTTCTGAATTTTGATCTACCTTAGCATTTAAATTACTCATTTCCTGCCTTAAATTTTGATCTGCCTTTTCTGAATTCTGTTTTATTTCCTGTCTTATTTCCTGTCTAAAACTATCCATTTTAGCATCAAAATTACTCATCATTTTCTCTAACCTGTCTATTATCATTTCATTACCTTTACTCTGCATAATTTCTGTTCTACTTGTTCCTGCATCATCACTAATCATTCCTTCCACTACTTCCCTGACTTCTTGTATTTCTGCTCTCTTATCACTAACTAGTCTTTCCACTCCTTCCCCAACATTTTTATTCTTATTGTCTGTTAATTTTTTACCTTCCATTTTAGGTAATATTTTTCCCTTTCTTAATAACATAAAAAAAATGAAAATTATAATTTTGTCACTTTTTCTATTAATTATCTATTAAGATTTTCCGTACTCACTTTTCTTCTTTCTTCTTTCTTGATTCGAAGTTACCTGTCCATTACACTATTTATTCTCCTGTGGTGTAATCCTCCTTCTGCCTATTCGAGCCATACAGTTGGGCGCCATTTTGGAACTGGATTTTGGTCGAATCGTATAGAAGGATGGTGAATTATGCCCCTCGTTGAGGTGATCATTTGGAACAGGGTTGGAATTGATGATTCTTGAAGTCCCAGCTTACCTCTGCGTGGCTTCAGTCGGTTGAGCTAGATATCTTCTTTTACAGGGGTGGTACGGCGGAAGGAAATTTTACGTAAAATGAGTAATCATTTTCCTCTGTATTAAATAATGTAGAAACTTTTATTTCCTTACTTCAGTTAACACCAGTTCGAACAAGATGTATGATACAACATTTATAACACTATTCTTACACAAGATTCACTTGATGTGACGCGTTTATCTGGATGCGTGCAAGAATCAAAAGTTTTATACGTTTTTTTACTACCGTGTATAATAATTAAATTGTGTGTCTTCTAGCGATGAAATTTAATGCAAAGATTATCTAATTATACTCGATGATTGTTACGAGAATAAACTTATACTCTTCCGCACACAACGGCATTTAAGAAGAGAACCTTACATCCGTTCACGGCGACTGTTAGGAGAAGAATGACCGGTTCCGCTTCTTCTACACATTAGCATTTCGCTAATAGTTCAATCCCTCTAGAGGAATATTGAATATCCTCCATGGCAACGTAAAATCTTCTATATCTGATTGGTCCACGTTTTACGATATACGCGTCACACCAATCACAAATAAGTTTGTTATTCCACACTTTTGTGACGTCATTTCCACTTACATAGCTTCTCTGTGCGTGACTCACTCTACATAACCTCACATAATACAATATTTGAAACTCTTTGGGGACAACATAAAATAACTGTTTCAAAATTATATTTAATTTAAGGGGAGGGCAATCCCTCCTCTAAAGATTTCACACTGAAACACTAAAACACTTTCATTTCTGCGATCACCTCCTCGATTATACAGATAGTTGGACATTACTGGATCCGTTGCACCAACAACCTTGAAGCGGGTACCTGATTCGCCGGCAGGAACTCTATGTATCCTCCTCAGAACTGGTAGACATGGAAGGGGAATTGCGCCACCCTCATCCTCTCTGCATCACTTCCGGATTCTGCTACGGCTCTAGTTCTTCTGTTGCACCAATCTCGTCGACCAAGGGAAACACAATATCCTCTTCTTCTACTATTTATATTTTGCTAATCATTAATATCCATACCTTCTTAAATAATAATATTTTCTTCATTACGTAGATTAATACGTCTTATGATTTTTATATAATATAAATAATATGTTTCTTGTCCGCCTGCGTGGTGTGAGGCAGCATGTGTGCCTCACACTGAAGAGGCCGCAAGTTTGAATCTCGCTGAGGATAAATTACCTGGATAAGGTTCTTTCCTGTGTTTACCCTTATTCTGCGAAGATGAATATCGGGTAACTCTGAAATCTAGTGGCCCTGCACTAATTTGAGTATTGTAGCACACATTTCATTCATCCATTCACTCATTTATGCATTCATAGTTCGATAAGATGTGCACTGTTGAAAGGACAAAAATTCTGTGGATTTTTATTTTTATTTTTTTATTTTTACTAAAATATTTTGAAAGTATTACTGTTATTAATTTGACATTCCTTTATTAAATTATATTAAGTTATATATCTTCACTGAGAAACACCACATTGCAAGATTTGTTTGTATTTATCCGTCATTTGGAGTGTTCATATTCATTAAAAATAAATACAACAGTTATGGTATCTACGCACCAGGCGAAGTTATTCACCTTTAAATTACCCGAGCACGACCCACCTCTCAAATAGTATATTTACCTGCCGGCAGAGAGCTGCTTCAAAGCTGCTGTAGGTATATCAAGTACGATTTCAAGCCACTAGAGGAATCGTAGGTAAACTCGCTCCTTCAGCGATGCCATTGATGACGTCTACTTTTGCGCGGTAAGAACACAGCTAAAAATGAACACCGTGTACTTACTGTCGTGTGCTGTAAGTAATGTCTATAATAACAAAGACGATGGAGATGTGACCCGTCTCGGTAACGTACGTGGTAGTCGGTCTGCCTTACGTTCAAGAAGTCCGGACTATGAAGATCGGTCAGCGTGAGCTACCTGGATAAGGGTTTTTAAGGGGTTTTCCCTTATCCTGAAGGACGAATATCAGCTAGCTCCAAACTCTAAGCACCCAGTGCTCGTTTAAGCATCACTCCACCCATTTTATTCATCGTCCAATATGACTTAAATTTGGAGGACGTAAAATAAAATATGAGAGAGAGGATGTGCTGGGAAACTCCTCCGGTGCGCTTACTGTCTGATTTTTATAAGAGGATAAGTGAAGGTCATCAGATAAGGGATGCGAAGGGTAAGAGGTTAAGGTCGTTGCTATGGTAACGTAAGCAAAGGTTGCCAGATTGGATACACTGGTGAATCACGTACTCCTCATGTCCGTTATCGCTAGTTGTATGCAGGAAGCAGAGTTTGCTTGGGCGTTCAGTTGCACTGTGTAGTGTTAGCCTAGTTTGTTAAAACACAATTAAAATACGTTTTTATGGAAGCAAGACGCAATGGCGGTAGGAATAGAGGAGGGCAGAAGAACCATGGCTCAAGGCAAAGATCAGCTTACGGTCGGGTTTTTACATAGCATAGTCAAACTGCAGAATTTGTCTGTTCTCTTAGTGAATTCTTTGAATCGGAAGACGAAAGTTTGCTCCTTATCAATGAACAGCTTATTGCTTTTATCCAAAAGTGACAGTCCCATGTCAGTAGATATGTTTGCACGTAAAAGAATTCCTGTGGGTCAAAATTCCGGCATATCGGCGGCGTTTATAAGACCATGTCAATTATCAAAGCCGAGTTTTCTCAATTCTCGAGATTCCGTTATGTGCTTACCATATGTGTGTTGCACATTATTTTCTGTACTATGTGTATTTATATCAATCTGAATTTTAGTAGTTAAGATATTAGCTGAAATATTAATAAATAAAATTGAAGATAAATGTTAGATTTTAGAACGTGATCGCCTATGTGTTGCTGTGGAGAAATACTGCATTAGTGCGGGAATGTCAACTTACGATGCATGGCAACAATAACGGTAAGTGTGGAATATTAGTTACGTAGTGCAAAAATTATTTAACAGAACTCAATACTTGTGAAGATCCTACAACGCAGTGAATGTGTGAACAACTTATTTCCGTTTGTAAAGTAGGGTAATACAGATTAACTCTGCTTTTTTTTTTTTTTTTTTTTTTTTTTTTTTTTTTTTTTTTTGAGGTGAGAACTCGAACCCTTGTTTCTGTTTCGAGTGTTGGGAGGACAAAGAAAGGGCATCTGGTGGGCAACATTGCAGCACCCACGTTGAGAAACAGATGACCTTCGCGTATCTTCTTTTAAAAATCAGACTAAGTTGGCAGTCCCTTTCACAGTCCCTAACAGGTCAGAAACCACTACCCCATAATCTGCAGGTGTCCCAAATCCATATCACCGACGTCATTGGGTCCATCCTTTGGATACGTTGGAGAGCTTGTGGCATGGAGTGAGAATATTGCCTTGTAATAAATAATTGACTTCTCCTTAGTATAACAGTAGATTTGTGTAAATATAGCAGTTGACAGCGGAGAGTGGACAGTCCGTATAAAATGTCACTAATCTCGATATCGATGTTTCACCACATAACTCATTGTGTCTCTGTGGGTGAGCGTTTCATGATTTTGCCCGATCTAACGCGTGTCTTTGTCTGAAAAACTATAAAACGAAGTCCGCCAAATAGCTTAGAATAAATTCACTGGTTTCGTAGAACAGACCAAAGAGATAAAATTACTCAAACGATTCTACGTGGAAGGTTTTTCTTCCTTTTGATTACATAAAAATGTTACAATTTAGCGTATTCACGGCGTATTCGCTTATAATCAGTGTATTCCATATATGCAACTGCTAAAGGAATTCAAAATAATGTCACTCTCTGTTCGTAGAATACTTACTGATCAATTATTCCTTTAAAAATTTGTGACTTGCCTGGTATGTAGCAAAGAATTACTTAGTCAAATCAATTTTAATGACAGTATTGCAAATTTCAGAAATCGTCAATTGCTCCAGCTTAGAACACCAAAAACGTCATTACACAAAAATTTCCCTATTTTAAGGTTATGTGCCAAATTCAATGAAATTTCTTCTAAAATAGAACTGGATCCTAGTTTCTCCCACAAGCAATTTAAGGAACAATTATATACAGGAATTAATGGCATGTGATTTTCAATTGTGTTATATATGGTTTATGTTTAATGATAACACAGTTACCAATGTCAATTATATAAACATTTTTGTTTGTTTTAAATTTAGTTTTTTGTATTACATATTGCATTGTCCTTTTTCTTACCTTTAAGCCATATTTGTAAATTATTATGTATATAGATACTGCAATTGGAGAATTGGTCTGTTTTAGAATGGACGGACGGACGGATGGATAAATAAATGAGTGAGTAAGTGAAGCAATAAATCAATAACTAACTAAATGAATGACTAAAGAAATAAACATACAAACAGACAGATAGATAAATAAATAAATCATATATTCAAGATTATTTTGATAAACACATACTTGAAGATTTTGAAAATGAAGGTGAGAAGTATGGGCAATGATGTCATTGATTTAGAAGGTCATCATACTCAAAGAGATGAAATAGTTTCTCCTTTAACTAACTACGAACAGATATAACTATATTCATATTAGAATTGAAGGAAGGCTACTTTCAAGTGGCAGCGTTTAAATCAACCCTCAAACAAAATTATGGAATAGGAGCCCCTGAAAAATTGAGACGACAGTGTTTCATGTATCTCAAATATAAAAGAAAGAGTGACACCAAGAGGATGTTTCTTTCATTGTCCTTGGAAGAGTTTTCTAATTATACGTTCCTTTTTAATGTATTTTGTTCATTACATTCTTGTTTCAGAGCGTTTTAAATTAGGAATAAGGAATTTATTTTTAACTCTAATAAAATTTAATAAATAATATTCATAATATTCATGTTAACATGTGAACGCTACTAGGGGTTACATATTTCAGCATCAAAATAGGAAGATATTATATTTGCTGTTCCTAGACTTAGAAAAGGCCTTCGGTACAATTTATGGGGAAACACTTTGGATTAAATAAAGGAAAACGGGGTAAGCGTAAACTTTATAGGAGTAATAAAAAAATTTACAAAGAAAATGAACTTAGTATTAAACATGATCGGGGAATGTTAACAGATAAAATACCAAACAATATAGGAATTAGACAAGGTTGCAAATTAAGTCCAGTACTATTTAATTTATTTACTGCTGATATTCTAGAAGTAATAAGTAAAAATGTTACACATTTACCAATTTAAATAATAGGGAGATACCAGGTCTGTTCTTTGCAGACGATCTAGTAACAAGTTCCATAACAAGAATAGATTTAAAACAGTCCTTGGAAGCAATAGGCAAGTTTTGTAAGGAATGGTGTTTAAGATAAATAAAACTAAATCTGAGATCATTGTAGTAAAGAATGGTTCCAAACTAAAGAGAAGAAAAATTGTGGCGGGAAGGTTCAGAAATTGAGGTGATTAAGAATATTGATCATGAATAATATTATCTAGTAATGGGGAATGAAGTGACCAAAAAATGAATGCACTTGGACAGGAAAAATGGCTATGAGTGTTATTAGATCATGTATTAAAACTAACAAATATGCAAGTAAACTGGTTAGAAAGGGTGGTTGGTTCAATTGTAGAAAGCAGAATGCTATGCGGGATAGAAATATGGGGACCAGACTTGTTTTAGGCTTACCTAGTTCTTCACCAAATGGTGCGGCTTTAATAGAATTAGAAAGGTTAGGTTACAAAAGCAAGGTGATGGAAAGAGTTCTAAAATATTAGCTCAGAGTATGGAAGTTAGATGAGGAGAATGTCGTTAAACAGTGTTTGAAAGCACAAACAAGAATAAAAGGAAGAGAGACTTGGACATATAGAATTCAAAAGATTTTTAAGGAAATAGGCATGGGTTCATTAGGGTTAGATATGGAAGAATGGAAAAGGGATTCTGGAAAGAAGTTAAAACGAGTATTGAAGATATTGGAAAAGAAGAATTATGGGCTAATCTTAATAACAAAAATCTCTGAAATTATATAAAACATTAAAAAATGATTGGGCCAGAGAAAAGTATATTGACATCTGTGTTAAAGTTGGAAGAGATGGGTTGGCATGGTTAAGAACAGAAGTAATATACTTAAGGGGTATAAGGAATGGATATATTAAGGGAAGATGTCCAATGTGCGAGAAAGAAGATAGTACTTGACATATTTTTGATTGTTAAGAAGCAAAATGTTGTAGAGATAAATTTATTTTGCGTAAGTGGGAAAACATACCGAATGAAATAAGAGGCAAAAGAATCTTGAATATAAGATCAGAAGAAAACATAGTAAAACTGGGAAAATGTATTGGCAAGGTAAGACAAAAATGGCTTTGGAAAACGGGGAAGTCTTCTGAGAACAACTAGAAAAAATAGTATAAGGTATAAATGGAAACAAAAATCTAGATCTCAAGTTTTAAAATGCTCCATTATATAAACAACCTGGCTTAATTATAATGTGGCATGGGAAAATGCAACTCCAAAACGAGGAGTATGTAAGATTTTGTATTTATTGCATACTTATTATGTTAAATATGTGAGTATGTTACTAAAGGTTACATACAATCTATTGTAATATGAAGTGTAATAGCGATTCTGATTGCAAAAAGGAAGTAGGGATTAAAATAACCGATAGAAAACCTGACATCAGGTTCCATTTTAAGTCACAGTGAGATTAGACCATTTCAAACGCACAATATGCTCTACCGTATGAATTAAAGTACATAATTATGTTTGTAATCCGTGAGAAATCCTATCAGTACATTTACCTGTCAGTGGGAATTTGCGCTTAAATAATACATGTGCTTATAATCAGTTTTGTGGGGATTTAACATATGTAATACTCTTACTAATTAGCATGTATTGAGTATCTAAATTCCACGGGAATTAACACATTTCATAACGGGTATAGCACCACTGGATATTTATGAATCACTCTGATCTATATATGCACCCTAGGTTGAAATAATGTGTAAAATGAGATATGCATTCTGAATTTGCTTCACTTACCGAGGGTCGAAGAAGTGGTTTCTATATAGTGGAGGCAAACCTGAGTTCGATTATCGTGGACGACTTTAATGGTTTGTCTTTTCGGGGTTTTCCAGGATCGTTCACGGAACGTTACTTACAACCCGGAATATCTGCTTCCTGCATTTCACCTCCATTTTCACCTTAATCCAATCTTCATCTGGTACTTTCAGTGTTGACCCCCATCTCGGACGTTGTATGACGTTCTCCACGGTCCTGTTACCTGGTTTAAGGCCCGTGTAGATCATATGCTGCCGCCGGCTGAGTTAGACAGGTAAGGACCCCGGCCTCTTATACTGAGAGTCCTAACTTGGCCACTTCAGTCTCGTCTTACCTCACCAGGGAGCGAGAACTTTTGTATTTCCGGTGCCCAACTGCCTATTCGAGCACAGCTTACTGCACCTTAACTTGGTTCTGTTTTGAACGTAGCGCCCTACTTTGCCTCTTCTGCCGGATATTTCACTCATTAGGAAGTCAAATACAAGATGCCTATCTCCTATAGTGAAAATCTTAGTACTAGCTAGCAAGCGAGTTGCACTTACCGGGTAAGCAGAACTTCAGTTGACTGCAAAACTCTACAGGAGTGTGAGTCCCAGTCAATGTCAAATATCTGTCGGCACTCTTTCACTGTTTCACAATATGTTGCACTGATAAACTTTAAGTTCTACACATATCACTGTGCAAATGGCCTAATATAGAGTCAATCATCTGTTTCTAATTCTTCCACGCCTGACAGTCCATCTTAATTAATGTCATAGCCACTGTCACTACTATCACTACTCTTTCTCCACCATTATACTGAATGAGAATTAATTCTACTTCATGTTCTACAATTCCATTTTTTAACAAATGCTGTATTTAAATTTCTTCAAAATGTCGACATAGACTTTCCCATTCTGGTTTACCATTTTCTGCAAAGCGCTGCCGACACAATAGTTTACCATCTTTTAATTTAAAAGTAATACTTCTAAATGCCAACTTTCTATATCAGCCCAGATTTTGCGTAATATTGAGCACTACAATGCAAAGTGGACCTTGTCATTTTTATTTACTCTTAGTTTACCTCTAATTCATGTTTTGTCACCGCAATTTAAATTAGCATCCGTCATTAGAATTATAGTTTTAAGTTGCGAAAGCTAATGAATAGTTCGTTTTTATTGAAATAATCATTTCTTCCACACTAACCGTGTGTAGGCTAAGGTTTGAACGATTAGAGGCAGACTGAAAATTCAATGCCATAGACGGAATTTGAACGACGGATATCCCGCTCTCCGTGCGGGATACCATGGAGGAGATGACTGCTAGTATATCAACAACAGCGGCGAGGAATAAATGGCGGTGCCGACATGGAGGCTTCAATATGGTGGATCGAATATGGCAGCATCATACGAACAACGTTATGGTCCATCTTATCAATGTAATATGCTTGAAATTGGAAGTGATAGTGAAAGTGAGTGATAAAATGTAGGTTGGAAATTTAATAATATATTTTTATTTATTCATTTTTTATAAATAGATTGATAAAGTTATTAGTGAAGGTGAATAAAGTACTATAATGTAGAGAAAACTTTATTAAATTATTCTTTATTAATAAATTTGATAGTGATAGTGAATAAAGTGTTCAAATGCACGGAATTTTTATTAAAATATCCTTTATTAATCAAATTGAGAGTGATAATGATTGAAGTGGTAAAACGTAGGGAAAATAAAAAAAGTATTTATTTGTTTTGATATTAGAGTTTCAATTCCTTTTGAATGAAAAGTTGTATGATGTTGATATAATATTTTTAATTTAATTATTTGTGACATACCTTTATGACCATTATTTTTGAAAATTAAATACATTTCCTGTAATTTGAAGTTATAAAGATTTTGTATTTATGTATGACAATTTTAAATAGAAATTGACTAGTGTAAATATTTTAAATATCATTATATGAAGTTTAATATTAAAACTTTATATGTAAAAAGTGATAAAATCGTAATATTTGTATTACTAAATTAAATAATAAGAATTTAAACTTTAAATAAGTTTAATATTTGATTAGTAATAAATTATACTTTTAAATTTGCATTTTCAAAAATGGTTTGTGTTAAAAATTATGTTTTAATTGGACGTGGAAATTAATTCTGTGTATTAAAAATTTTCTTGGTTTTAAATTTTAATTGTGATAATTTTATAAATAATATATCTGGAAGTTAGAGTAAAGTTGTGTATATATAAAGTTATAAATGTTTATATTCATGATTGTCAATAATAATTTTGAAATGTTATACAATTGTGTTAATATTTTTGTTTTTTGAATTATAATGAATTTTAAGAAGAATTTTAAGAATATTTTATTAATTAGGTAAATTAATAATTGCTGAATTTCAAAATTTATGGTTGGTAATTAATCTGTAATTGATAGCTTTGTGTGGTTAGGATATTTTTGTTTGGTTAAATAGTAATGCTGGATACCAGTACCGGCTACCGGCGGCAAAATATAATCATGGGGAATTTTAAAATATAGTTAATAACTGGATTACCAGTTATGTGTTACTGGAAACCAGTAATTTTATATTTTTTGTTTAAAATATTTTGGAGTATGTTTAAAATTTTTGTAAAAAAATTAAATTAAATTTGTAAAATGGTGAAAGGGATGGATTAGGAAAAATTAAATTTTATAATTATATTTTTGAAATAAATTTATTTTTATGTATATTTATTAGAAGTGTGGTGTGGATTTTTGTTTGATTAGTGTATATTTTAAAATGTTTTTAAAATGTTTTTTTTTAATTTATAATATGTAGATTGTGTATGTTTTTGTATATGTTTTTGATGTTTTAATAAATGAATAAAAGTCTGAGTATTTACCCTGGATTAAGAAATTAGATGCAAGGGTATGCATATTTTTAATTTTACCTATTTTTCTCCGTGCGGTTGCTCTAACCAACTGAGCTACCATGACTAACATGCTGACATGTCATTAAAGTCTCCAACTGACTCATATGTTTCGCGGTACAGCACTAGGGTTTCTCATATGCTATGAGATACGCACCTTTTGTAGCGACTTACTATGCTTCAGGAGCTTTAGTCCCAGGATTTATAGTTAAACCACTATGTTACTCAGGTAAATTGATGGAAATAATCAGATTAATTTAACGTCATGTCAGCATGTTGGCCATAGTAGCTCAGTTGTTCAGAACAACCGCACGGAGAGGGGGACATTCGTGGTTCAAATCCCGGCTATGACATTGAATTTTTCAGTCTGGCTCTACTTATTCAAACCTTAGCCTACACACGGCTAGTGTGGAAGATATGTTTATTTCCATCAATTTACCTGAGTAACATAGTGGTTTAACTATGAAGCCTTGGACTTAAGTACTTACAGCATAGTAAGTCGCCACAATAGGTGCTTGTCTCATAGCATTTGAGAACCCCTAGTGGCTTACCGGGAAACATAGATTCAGTTTGAGAATTTAATGTCATGTCGGCATGTTGGCCATAGTAGCTCAGCAGGTTAGAGCAACCGCACGGAAAACGGGAGATCCGTGCTTCAAATCCCGGCTATGGCATTGAATTTTTTAGTCTGGCTCTACTAAGTTCTTTGTAGACACAAGGTTGCCAAAATGATGTTGCTGTTCCGCAAACCCCAACAAACTGATTATGAATGTGTAAAACGTCAAGAATAACCCTATTCGTTCCACCGCTGCTGTAATAAAATACAGAGCTGAAGTTATTGACAGTTCTTTCGTTTTGATGTAACAACCGAGGTTCAGTAGTTCTAAGAAGTCCAAGTTCATTAACGTTTGCGTGACTGTGGTTAACGCCTATTAAGGATCATGTTTTAACGAGACTTTGAAGAGTTCATTAAGACCGCATGGGCAATTGTTTAAAAACTGTTTGGAAGAGCGAGCAAATGAAATGTTCAATTCATGAGAGCGCCGTTGTTTTGAGTTAATTTTTGTCGGCTCTAAGAGGAAGACTACAACGCAAAGCATATGTGGTGGAGAAGTTGCCTAACCATCAAGGCGTTCAACCATTACAGTAGTGATACGGACCACCAGACTCTCATAGCCGTGACCGCTGCACTGTGTGTCTTTTGTACCGCATGTTCGAGTCAATAAGGATGGAAAATTCAATATGAGATGACACAATGATCATGAGATGAGCTGTATGGAAAACTGCTTTCTGGTTGTCTAATTTATTACATTTGGTTTTACATGAACTTGAACCTAGAGATTACATAGTTCTATATTGCGTTAAACTTTTAAGTTTTGTCTTTGTCAAAATAAGCCACTGCGAAAGCGTACATTAAAATAAGACAAACTGCTGTTTTACACTCTATCCTCACCAGTAGCTACCCCTAGAAAAAGACTTCACAGCTCATTACTGAAGCAGCTGGTAGGAGATTCGTTAGAGAACGAGATTGGAGACAGCTTCAATGCTATCTCACACTTCTTCGACATCATTTGTTAAATGGGATTCCAAATGGATCCATACGGGGGCTGTTAAATAAAAATGATAACTTTTTTTACGTTCATAATTTTCGCACTAAAATTCAATCTTATTATACTCTGTTAGCTTAATGTGAAACAAAAACGCCGCAGTAGTTTCATTGTTGGTACTACTGGTTCCCGCCTGTGAGAACCAGGTACGTTCAGACATGTTCACTATCGCCTAAATCTGCAACGGAGGTAACACGCGAGGAAAAATATGGGGCTTTGAAATTCTACTTTCGCCTCAACAAATCTTCAGTTGAAGCCTATAAAATGTTACAAGAGGCCTATGGAGAGTCTGTTCTTCCCTACAGCACAGATCAAAGGTGGTTTAAAGTGTTTAAAGATGGGAGACAATCAATTTCAAAGGAAGGAGGACCCGGTGCTCCACTTACTGCTCTTACAGAAGAAAACATCAACACTGCCGCTCCAATTGAGAGAGAGGATTGACGAATTACCTTAAGATCACTTTCTGAATTACTGAACACTTCATTGGGTGCCACCCACACGTTGGTGAGAGAAACATTACACATGAGACGTGTTTGTGCGCGATTGGTTCCAAGACTGTTGATTCCCAGAACAAAAGCACATTCGCATGCAGGTCTGCATGCAGTTAAAGTTGATATTAGAGAAAGATCCGTAGTTTCTTTCAAACGTAACCACTACTGATGAAACTTGGCTATATCATTTTAATCCTGAGAGAAAACAGCAAAGCTCAGTATGGAAATCTCCTCCATCACCAACCCCCCAAAAACCAAAAACGTTTTCTTCTGCTGGGAAAGCTATGGTCATCTCATTCTTTGATATTCATGGAATGGTTTATCAGCATGTTGTACCTGCACACACATAAGTAACTGGACAATACTACAGGGATCTCCTGAAAACATTGCAAGTCCATATCAGGCGCAAAAGACCACATTTCCGTGGAGCAGGCTGGATGCTGCACCACGATAATGCGCGGCCGCATATTGCCAATGTTGTTGCTGAATATCTTGCAAAAATCAACGTGAAGTGCATCCCTCACCCTCCCTATAGTCTATATTTAGACCTATGTGACATTTTTCTATTCCCTAACTTGAAGAAACGCCTTCTTGCCAGACATTATCTATATCTGAAGCAGTGGTGAAGGCTGCGGAGGCGATTTTGAAGGATATCTCAAAATGGCTTCGAGCATGTCTTTGAAGACTGGCAGAAACGCTGGGACAAGTGAATCGTATTCAGAGAAAACTATTTTGAGAAGGACCATCAAAATTATGAGGATGAGTAACGGTACGTTGTCAAAAGTGATCATTCTTTATTGAACAGCCCTCGTAATTGCCTAGAGTTCTGTTAGCGCTAAAGCTAGTTGAAATATTCAAACTTAAGCGACAGTTTAGAAACCCAGATGTTGTGCTTAATAATCTCCCAACTGAAAAGTTAAAAAGGTTAAATAATGGTTAAAAGTGGAGATTAAAACTTGTGGCGCAATAGATTAAATCTGATGAATTCATTAGCCATTAACCCAAGAAACACATAAGATATCCAAAACTTTTATAGAGTGTAAACCAGTGGTGTCTTTGAGGGGAAACAGGATGGTTACATTTTCCCCCTACTATTTAACCTTCACAAGTGACGTAGTAGATACTGGGGTGAGGAAGAGCGTGCGGAAGATTCAGTGGCGAGAAATATGATGATTTTGCGAAAAGTATTATACGGAGTAAAGTTCATGATAATTTATTCAGAAATGAACCGCTGACTCTAAATAATGTTTTGCATGTGGTAAGTTCTGATACGGACTTGCCAAATTGATCACGAAGTACTCTCCATCAGTTGTTGATAGATATTGGATTGAACTATCAAGAGCGAGGGCGGAAATCAGTTATAGTGGATAGAGAAGATATCGTGATGTTAGGACGTAAATATGTGCACCAATTCAAAAGTTTTCCTAGGTATCCGATTAATGGTAACCATTATGTTACTGCATGATTCCATTAATATGCCAACTCATAGACTTAATTAATTTTAACCCAATTTTATTTATTCTCTAGAAGTTAGCGCTGCTATTATATACTGTTACGAAACTTATGTGCGTGCGTGTAGCGTCTAAAACGTAGCGAGTTGAGTCAGCTCCGCATTGTTGTTTACAGCAGGATTAAACTAGCGTGAGACAGTATACTCAGCTGTTCCCCCGAACCTCCGCGCCACTAAGCGAAAAACTGAAGGAGAAAAGGAGGGAAGTCACCCTCAGCTACACTCGATGGCACCTTTGGTGTAGATTAATGCCATCCTATTTGCTTTGAATTATTTTGTTTGTTTAATAAGGAGGATGACATATCTGTTCATTAAAAATATTTCATACATTAGGAGTGTAAACAGAAATGTGTTAATTTCCTCGAAAGTAAAGACTCCCAAATGAAGTTTGAAGGCATTCTAATGCCCGATTTCACCGACAAATGTTAACACCTAACAGGAGTTTAGCAATACTTATAATAAAAATTGCATTTCACCAACAAGTGTTAGCTTAACACTCGTGTTAAATCTCTTGTTAAAATAATAAGGCAAATTTCTGTTGTTAAGTCCTTCACAATTGTAGATAGTCAAGATGGCGGGCGTGAACGCAGCTGTTGATGTCCATTTGCTGCATTTAAGACTATCTAATGGCATTCGCAGTAGAGTACGGCCTATGAGGAGAAATTATTTTGAGGAGCTTTCAGAAGAACATTTTCTACAGAGGTATAGACTGTCGAAACATGTTGCTATGAAGGTTACTGTGGAAGTACAAGAGAGGTTAGTACATGCATCGAGAGGAATATGTCGATCTCGTCTTTGCTTCAAGTATTAATAAGTTTGCGATTTTATAATTCACTGAATTATGTGGATGACATACTACCTCCGGTCTTGAAAAGTTCAAGTCACTTGTCACTTGTTCTTGTTCGCTCCTCGTTTATAAATTTACGTAATACTAAGTTAGAATATGCATAGAAAGGAATGTGCTGATCTCGCCTTTGCTTCAAGTATTAAAAGATTTGCCATTTTATAATTCACTGTCCACCTCCCGTCTTGAAACGTTCAAGTCACTTCTCCTTCGCTCCTCGGTTTAAATTTACGTAATACTGAGTTAGAACACGCATAGAAAGAAATATGATGATCTCGCCTTTGCTTCAAGTATTAATAAGTTTGCGATTTTATAATTCACTGAATTATGTGGATAATACACTGTCCACCTCCCATCTTGAAACATTCAAGTCACTTGTCCTTCGCTCCTCGTTTTAAATTTAATAAATTCTGACGAAGTTATTTCCTTCATGCACTTGGTGTGATATCTTTCTCTTTTACATTCACCGCATCCGTCCTCTTATTTTCCAAGATATCCTTATCCTTCATCGCCAATTCAATTAACAATTATTTCTCCTTCGATGAGAAACTTGTCTCGCGGATTTTGTTTACGGTTTTGTTTACCCACCATTTTTTCAGCTGTAAGCAGACGAAAATCAAAACAAAAAGCGCACTGTAGTACGTTCAGAAAATAAGACTCATCCATAGTCTTCCATAGCTGTAGAATTTACAAGTCTCTTGCAGTTAACACGTGTTTTTTTTAACATTTTCAGAAAACAGTTTGGTGAAACGCAAGAAACCTAACAGGTTTGTCAGCACTGTGACAATTGTTACGTTACATTTTTAACGTATATTTTAACATCTGTTGGTGAAATCGAGCATAGAATCTTTACGCCATTTTGGTCTATTGTCATTGACTACATAAAATAGTTCAAGCCTAGGAACTGCCTGTCACCGCTTGTGTTGGCTGATAACAATCAAGTGGAGCAAAGCAGAGTCCAGCACGACACTGCCGTGCGTTAATGACATGTTGATTAAACTACCATATATTTAACAAATACTATTGAGGAGTAAAAGCTCATGTTGTAAATGTTTGGGCAATAAGCTGGAAAGATCTCTTTACTTTGGACAAATTTTGCGAAACCGGTAAACCGAAAGAGGTAGCAAAATCTTACTGCATTAAAATGCAAATCCCATAAAAGCACACAATTTATATAGAATAGACTTTTCTTGTACAGCTAATTGTTTTGAGTTTTAATATTCAAATATTTACGTATACATATCTTAAATAGGAAGTCGTTATTTTCTTATGTCCCGAAAACCCATAGACAGCGAATGTCACGTAGTGATCAGATCTTGAAATGTTTGACTATCACTTCTGATTTTCCTGTTGTGGTAATTAAGAAACATGCACCTAAAAGGTTTCTATAAACGTATATTAAATTACGAGCGCTGTTCAATAAAGAATGATCACAATGTTTTTACTAACGTACCTTTACTCATCCTTATAATTTTGATGGTCCCTCTGAAAATAGTCTCCCCTGAATGCGATGCACTTGTTCCAGCGTTTCTGCCAGTCTTCAAAGACATGCTGGAAACCATTTTTTGAGAGATCCTTCAAAATAGCCCCCGCGGCCTTCACCACTGCTTCTGATGATGGATAATGCCTCCCACGAAGGCGTTTCTTCAAGTTAGGCAATAGAAAAAGCTCACATGGTGCTAAATCCGGAATATAGGGAGGGAGAGCGATGCACTTTACATAGATTTTTGCAAGATATTCAGCAACAACATTGGCAATATGCGGCCGTGCATTATCGTGGTGCAGCATCCAGCCTGCTTCACGGAAATGTGGTCTTTTGCGCCTTGATACCGAAATTATGAATTGTAATGTATAAAGAATCATGATGGATGTCAAAGGAATGTTGGTTCCTTGTTACAACACGAGTAAGTGCAGTTGGGTCGAATAGCAGTTTGGGGGAGGATAGTTGTTATAACAAAAGAAATGCAAGAAACAGTCTCCTTAGCAGACTTCTAAAGGGGAAAACTTGACTTGTTGAATGAGGCATTTTTAGGTCCCTAATAATGACAATGGACAAGATTGTCACAAAGGAAAATTTTGAATAACGGGCTTTCAGAAAGTGAAAGTGATACACCCACGCGCATCTGTGGTCATTCATTCAGTCTTCGGCGTCAGGCCGATTAGAGCAGTTCGTGGCTGGCATGACATTAAAAGAGTCCACGGCGTGAGGCCGATTAGGGAGGTCCACTTCCTCTGTCTTGTTTGAGGACAGACCAGAAAGGGGAGAGAAGATATCTGTCGGTTCATATGTACGTGGAGAACGAATTAAGTTTATCGAGTAATAAGCATTCCACCTTCAGTCTCTCTGAGCAGTGATCTATTGGTAATCCTTGGTCGGCAACTTAGAGTTCGATGTTCTGAGAAAAAGAAGCAGTCATTAAACCAGTTTGAAACGCGCATTCCAGTGTCATTAAACTATCCTTCTCACACATATCCACGCAGACCCTGTGAGAAACCTCATTGCTTTACCCTGAGCTAAACACAATTTGTTTCAAACTCTCCAGCAAAATGGGAACTATTTGCTCGCCAAAACATATAATTGCTTCAAATTGTCGCGTCAATGTAGAACTCTTTGTTCGCCTAAAAATATTTGCTTCAGCCTGATATGCACTTGCAATGTTCTCAAGATATCCCCGTAGTATTGTACAGTTACTGATGTGTGTGCAGGTGCAACATGCTGATACACCATACCATGAATATCAAAGAATGAGATGATCATAACTTTCCCAGCAGAAGCAACCACTTTTGCTTTTTTTGGGGTGGGGGTTGGTGATGAAAGAAATTTACACACTGGGCTTTGCTGTTTGCTCTCAGGATCAAAATGATGTAGCCAAGTTTCATCAACGTTTGAAAGAAACTCCGGATCTTCCTCTAACATCAACTTTAACTGCATATTACCTCCATTGCAGTGGTACGCAATACTGAACATGTCTGAAGTTGCCTGGTTCTCACAGGCGGGAACCAGAAGCACCAACAATGAAACTACTACGACCTGTTTGTTTTACATTAAGCTAATAGAATATAAGATTGAATTTTGGTGCGAAAAATTATGACCGTATAAAATATGATCATTCTTTATTGAACAGCCCTTGTACAATAAAGTACGAGGGGGTGTCGTAAAGTTTTAATTATTACCCTGTAGTTTTTATGCTAGAGTGATGAAAATCTTTCAGTGTCATCATTGATCCCTCGAGATATAATTTTGGTACTTTCAGTGATTTGAGCCCTTTTGTTTTTTTTTACAGTGAGTAACAGAAGTGACTGAGGTGTAAGATGGAGAAAATTGAGAGTCGCCGTGTAATACAATTCCTGAATTGGAAGGGAAAAACTGCACGGGAAATCCATAATGAGATGACGGCTGTTTATGGAAATTATTTCTCGTCATATATCATTATTGTGAGGTGGAAAAGGAATTTTCAAAGTGGTCACATGTCCCTGACAGATGAGCCAAGAGCTGGTAGACCGTCAATGACACACGATGCTGTCAGAGTTAATAAAGTGGAATGTTTTATACTGGAAGACAGACAATTCTTATTTATTTTATGGTAGTGTGTGGAGAAATATTTATTACGAACTGCACATGTCTAAGTTGTCTGCACAGTGGATTCCCCGTTTGCTAATCCCTTCCCAAAAGCAAACATCAAGACAGATTTTGATGCTGTTGAGCAGGATGAAGATGATTTTTTTTGATCGACTGGGAATCATGGATGAATCCTGGATCTATCAGTATGATCTAGAGACAAAAACCATGATCATGGATTGTAAACATGCCGATTCCCCCTCCCAAAAAGCAAAGGTGCAAAAGTCAGCTGGGAAGGTAATGCTTTCAGTTTTCTGAGACTGTCGTGGAGTCATCCTTATAGATTATCTTGTCAAGGGTCAAACCATCACTGGCAGATACTACTGCAATCATCTGGACAAGTTACAAGTACCTATGATTAAGAAACGACGTGGTATACTCTCCAAAGTTTTTCGTCTTCTGGCTGACAGTGCACCAGCTCATTCATTGCAGTTGACAAGACAAGGGAATGTGTCTTTGATACCTTACAGCATCCGCCTTATTCGCCCGATCTCGCACCAAGTGACTTTCTAGTGCTGTCAAAAATAAAGAATTCGTGGCGTGTTCGCCGATTTAACAACACAAATGACGTCTTTAGTAAAGTGAAAGAATGGTTTAAAGCGAATTCTGCAGACTTCTACAATCAAGGTATTTGGAAGGTCACGAAACGCTGGGAAAAATGTGTAAATCTGGATAGTGACTGCGTAGAGAAAAACTGACAAGCACAAATCAACACAAACTCTCTATCATTTTTAAAGGGTGATTATAGAAACTTTACGACACCACCTCGTAGGAGAATGAATGCTTTTAAGAAGTTTTGGACCAGAGTGATTAGATAAGGTCATGTCAGTTTACATCCTGAGTTATACATACGGTTAACGTATTAGTTGTACTTCACTGCCTTATAATAGAAAAACGCACTGTGTGTTCCTTTGTAAATAATCCTAACACACATAACCAGCTAACATGTCAAATGTTTTAGTACGTAATGATACGTCCGGCCTCTGCTAAATACTTTTATCGTTTCTCGAGATATATATTCCCAAACACGGCAAGCAGGCTACGCAAAAGCTTCATTAGCTTAATTAACATAATTGTAGCTCTTTAGTGTGCTAGAAAAATTAGAAAATGAAAGTTTTATTAGCTCCGAGTAGTACAGTATGTCTGAGTTTGCAGGATTTTCCACACGAATTAAATTTTATGTAAGGATTTCTTGTTTACTATCGCGCCCACATAATTCTTTGTAGCAATTATTTGTAGGATAGCCCACAAGCTGTAGTTATTATAAAAACGCAAATAAAACAAAGAGTCGAAATAAATTAAGCAAAAGCTTCAGACATGTAAACTCATATGTCCTTACACATCGTGATCTTAAAAATAAAAACAGAAGAACGCATGTAGCTTACGTGATACTGAGATACGGTTCCTATGCGATGGTTTCCACAATCTATTGTCTTAGTATGGTCAGAAGCTGAAACAAGAATGAAGGTAAGTAAACTGAATATTCGAACCAGTATCAAGAATAATTGAAGATGATCTTCATGGAGATATTGAGATAAATTACGTGCGTTAGCAAGAACTACGTTTTATGTTTATTTGGATTTTGCCTCTGTCTTACGTATGCCTGTTCTGCAAACATATCGTACTTAGATAGAGTCAACATGAAAAATTCAATGCCATGGCTGGGATTTGAACCACGGATCACCTGGTTTCCGTCCAGTCACTCTATCCCAATGATATACCATGGCCAACGTGCCACCCTGACATACGAGTCAAATGGAGAATTTAATATTTCCCCGGTAGACCACTAGGGACTCTCGCATCCGAGATACACCATTTGTGGCGACTTACTATCGTAAGTACTTATATATAGGGGAAATATACGAGTCAAATGGATAATTTAATGTTAGGACGGCACGTTGGCCATGGTAGCTCAATGGATTAGAGTGACAGGACGGAAACCAGGAGATCCGTGGTTCAAATCCCAGCCATGGCATTGAATTTTTCATGTTGACTATCAAAAACCTTAGCCTATATACGGAAAGTGTGAAGAAATGATTAATTTCCATCAATTAACTAAAATATCGTACTCTAATCAAAATCATTAGTACCATGCTTCAGAGGTTCAATATTTTCAAAGCTTTATTCTGTTAACTGGTAGTGCGGAGGGGAATATTTTGTTTGAAATCCTCCTACCATTATCAGGAAGACCTTAAAGGCCAAGCTTGATTCCAATTCAATGTTCAATTTCGAGTTATGCTGTTGGTAAACCAGACATTTTATATTAGTAACCAGGCGAATTCAAAACTTATATTTTCCATGAGACCTCCATCTAGAGTTTTCGTGCAATGCGATGCCTTCTGTACCTACTACGTCATACGTGGTTTTCTGTAAAGTAATTGAACAGCCTCTATCGTAAGTCATTTGGGAAGAGGTATGAAATGGGTGAAATGGTACTCAAATGACTGCAGGGTCTATAAATCTTAGAATCACGTGATGTTCATCTTTCAGTTTTATGGAAAACCACGAAAAGACACCTTATGCGAATAACTCACCCTGACGGATATTGGAGCTCGGGATCTCGAATGAGAGACACACACGCTAACCTCCCACCCCATAAACGGGCATGTAATTTGTGACAGAGAAATTGAAACATTAAAATATTACTTCCAAAACAGCGTAAGATAAAAGTGGTCAAGAAACTCACTTGATACACCACAAAAGATAAGTATATTATCATATAATGTTTATCAAGTAGAAGTGCTACAGGAATATGAATATTTAGGTTTTTGTTTTGTAATTTTACGTCCTCCAACGTTTCGTCATATCGGATGGTGAATAAAATGGGTGAAATGATACTGAAATGTGTCCAGGGTTCATGGAGTTTAGAGCTACCTGACGTTCATCTGTAAGGATAATGGAAAACCCCGGAAAAAGTAACTTATCCAGGTAGCTCACCCTGACCGAGATTCGAACTCGGGACCTCTTGAACGTGAGGCAGACATGCTGCCATCTACGCTACCAAGGCGGGCATGGCTATTTTGGTGTAAGGAAGTGCAGCAATGGAGGGTGTGTCACAAGCCAGAAAAGTGATAGTTAACGGCAAGGTGGCAATGACAGGGGCAGAAATATATAAACATAAACTGGAAATTGTGAGATGGTTAGAAAGAATGTATGTAGCGGTTGTTGAAGCCAGAACAATATATGCAGTGGAGGTCTGGGTCACATCAGAGATAGGAACACAATTAGACCAGATGTATGGATTGTTTTGTAAAGAACTATCAGGACTGCCAAAATAGGCATAGGGCAGAAAGGGGAATTATGAATTTGTGCATGAAGCAACAGAACGGTATTAAGAACAGAAACAGTTGGTGGTCGAAATTGCAAAGAATGGTATGCAGGATAGGTGTTGAGTGACATTTGGTCATATTTTGTTTAAAGGAGTTGGTGGACCTTTTTTAAAAAGACAATTGAGAATAGCAGCGAGAGTAGTGAAACATGTTCGTTAGTTTTGTATACTAAATCGTTTTAATATTTAATCAAGTATTAGACTTAGCCAGCATCCGTTATATGTGATATGTGCAAGATGTAGTAGTTAGTGTGAGTACAAGAATGTACTGGCTTTGAGAGCAAGAAATTAAATACATCAATATAAGCGTCAAACATTTTCTTATCCTGACAATTCGCCGATTCTTCTACAATACAGTATTTAGATTGTGAGCTTTAATTTGACGGCCACAACTAACACCACGACGGAACAATAGGTATGGGAGATTTATGGAGAGCAGGGGAGTCAAATCATAGCGGCTTTTGGAAGGAGGTGAGAAACAGAGTACAAGACATAGATAGGCAGGAGATATGAGAAAGTATAGATGAAAAGAAATCTTTGAAATTGTATAAGCAATTAAAGACAGAAGGGGTAGGGAAAAATATATAGATCAGTGTGACAAAACTGGAAGAGAAAGCATGGATGAGAGTAGGAATAATATATCTAAAAGGATTGAGAAGTAATGAGGTAGGGATATGTGAATTTTCTGGAGATGAAGAGAGCACTGTTCATTATCTGGTAGAACGTAAGGAGTTAAATTACAGGAGAAAAATGTGGGATAAGAAATAGAACCGTGATAGCAAAGAGACATTACACATGCTAATGGGGATGGGAGGAAAGAAAAATAGATGAATAGGTGAATTCTTATATAGGATAAGAGAAAAGTGGATTCGGGCAAAAGAAGCGAAAACAGGAAGAAATGACACCAAGCTGCTCAGGAAAACCAAAGGCTTATAGCCAGGGAAACCGACTCAGCGAGTAAATCTTAGCATCAGCAATGTCATGTATTTGTACAGAATGTATAATAGTGCATGTTCGAATTTAAATGTAGAGAAACTGTAATAGAAACTGCACAAATAAATATTAATATCAATAAGGTTTATCTCAACAGCTGAATATTTGTCTATCATCAGTTGTTGAACTTGAAGACAAACTTCACAGTAAGATTATTTAATACTTGTGTTAAACTTAATTTTATTTTTGTGCTCTCCCATTTAATAAAGGTAGCAAAGTAATTACTGGACTGAAAGAATATCCAAAGTTATATATCTAGTACATTTTTATCCAGTGAATTCAGTACTCTGTTCCCAGTTTTCATATTATGCATTTTGTTAATATTGTTTATTTGGAACATTGATAAACACATTACAGAATATTTTACAGGCTACGACAACAATTTAACAATTAAATTAGGCGTGCCAAGGTTACGAACGTTAAATGTTCTACCGTAAATTTCATAAAATGTAATCTGCCATTTAGTCGCTCGTGCCCTTCCTAAACTGTAAATCAGATGAGATTGAATGGTTAAATACGAGGGGGGACCCTAAAGAAACCGGATTGTTTTCATAAAAAATTTATTGATGAACCTTTTTACAAAATTACTTCAGTCACCTTCAAAATACTCTCCGTTACATGCGATGCACTTGTCACGTCTCATTTACCAGGTTGGAGGCATGTTTGGAACTCTTCAAGTTTGATATTGTCCAGTGCCCTTTGCGAAGCTGTTTTTACCGCCTCCACATCGTCATAAAGCTCCCCTCTCAGCGTTTTTTTATTCGTAAATAGGAAAAAGTCGCACGAGACTAGCTCCGGCGAATAAGGAGTGTGGGGAACGACAGACTAACTCTGAGATGCCAAATAAGTGGGTCACTCGTAAGGCCGTGTGTGCTGGGGCGTTGTCGTGATGCAGAAACCCGTCACCTGATCGCCAAAGTTCCGAAAGTTTTCTGCTCACATCCTCTCGCAGACGCCTTAAAACACCCAAGAAAAAGTGCTGGTTAACAGTCTGGCCAGGGGAAATGAATTCTCGATGCACAATTCCACGAACATCACAAACGACCATGATCATCGTCTTCACATGTGACCTCACTTGCATTGCTTTTTTTCTGGGATTGTTGGGAGTCCTCTATACCCGTAACACCAACTCTCATCCGCTGTAATGAATTTGCTCAAGAAGTTTGGATCACGTGCAGTCTGTGTTTTCAAGTCCTGACACACATTCATGCGCTTGATTTTGTGCTCCTGTGTGAGAAGGCACGGAACAAATTTAGCAGCAACAGGTCTCATGTGCAAATCTGCCCTCAAAATCCGCTGGCATGAGCTCCAATTGATTCCTGTCGCTGCTGAAATTTGGTCGATCGTTTGGCGACGATCCTCGTTGATCTTTTGGTTGATCTTTCCATTGTTCTCCTCATTTCGCGCTGTTGAGGCGCGTCCAGAACGAGCTTGGCCTTCAATACACATCTCACCACGTTTAAAGCGCCCAAACCACTCTAAAACCTGTGTGCGGCTCATAGCGTCCTCCTGGAAACCTTCCTGAAGCATTTGGTGTGTCTCCGTTGCTGTTGTTTTAAGCAGGAAGCAAAATTACACACTCACACACGCACGCACGCACGCACGCACACACACACACACACACACACACACACACACACACACACACACACACACACACACACTTTGTTCTCTTAAAGTTGCCATAACGACTTCGCAGAGGTAACCCGCCAACACTCAGAGAAACACAATACCACACTTGCACGTTCAGCTCTACACTGACGCTCTCTGCACAGCTGTTTCATGAAGGTCTCTACTAACACCATCTAGCGTGAGAACCCTGCACTACGTCTACGAGTGGCAGCGCCTTCCGAGTCCGGTTTGATGTTTTAATGTAGCAAATTAAGTATATAGCTTCAATAGCCTTTGAAATCCTCTTCATACTCACTGAATTTAAACTGGTCGCCAATCTTGAAGGTGATTGACATTTCGTACGGAGAGAGAGGCGACGTTGCCGCTTATTGCTGCCACATGGAAAGCGTGGTAGCACTACGCGTGCGAAGGTGATTCAGTTGCGACTGCAATGGGTATTTTATTATTAATTATTTATAATACTATACACAAAGACAATGGTACAGTCGTGGATCTACATGCAAACGCTAGAGCATGTAAGAACACATCAATATAAAGATCATCGTAACAAATGAGGCATACCTGTGACATTTTGATGCTTATTGAAGTGGGAAAATGCCGCTTACATAATTTTTCCCGGGAGTTTCTAATTTATACCCCAACGTCTAACTTTCTTATTTAAAATACTATTCTTTCCCAATCTTAACCTTAATGCCCATACTGATACCTACGCACGTGGAGTCGTATCAAGCGCCTTTGAGAATGGAATACTAGTCTCCCCTTTTAATTTCTCCTCATCGAAGTATTCTTTCACAAAGCATATTGTTTCCCGTGTATGTCCTTTATTTGGAATACCTTTACCAAATACACTTTTATTTGGTTCCCGAGCACGTTCAGGTTTTCGCTTGTCACTATATTTAGACATAATTAAACATTCATTAAACACAATGCAAATAATCACAACACGCGCACAGATACACGGACTCACACACACGTAAACCAAGTCAAATTGCCGCAAATAAAATTCAAATTAACTTGCCAGTACAGGATCTCTGTGAAGGCATTCTGTTTATGCAGCGTTATCAGAAGAGAAATAAAAACCTAGGTATTGTATTTACTGCAGCGTTTGCGAACTCGCTTGCCCGCAAATCTTGCTAAGCACGAGTTAGAATATCGGCAACCAAGGTTTAGCGTCTAACGTTGACATGGAAACGTCTCGACTCTAATTGGTCATTTTAATCATTACTATGACAACCGTTATGACGTACTCATTACCTCCCATTTATTTAGACCGTTATTTCATGTGGTTACTGTCAATCACATTCTAGTTTGGCGACCAGCATATATTGAAGTCATAAGGGATTAAAGTATTTAACTCGTAAACGATAGAGAGTGCATTCAAACATACAATTTGAGAAAAATTACACTAGTCTACAAATTTAAACTTTAAAAAAATATGCGGAAATGAAGAAGCTAAATCTTAATGAATTCGATGCATTGAATTGGAAACTGCAATCCGTTTTTCTATGACACCCTCAGATCGCTTGGAATTCCTATTATGATAAATAGTAAATGAAAATTAACTCGGCGGTTCCAAGAATATGTATTCATATAAATAAATCGTGAAAATTCTCAAATTCTGTTAATATGGTTACTTATTTTAGTGGAAAATGTCGTAATTAAAATAGAATGGCTACTCACATTTATGTGGTTGAAGGGAACGTTCGCTTCAGACTTTTCCTTTTATGTTGTCATATCCTCTCATTAGAAACCAGCAGTACGCACAGATCATTGATGTGTTCCATCTACCTTTAAAACGTTGCTCCATTTTTAAGATGCCTTAGTGAAAACGTTCACCTTGTTCATCACTTACTGCGCCTGAATTTTCCAGAAACAAAATCCAAATGAGAATGTAGGGAGTGAATTTTGAGACACATCTTACAACCCAATTTCTGATATGTTTGAAGAAGATTCTGTGCCAGCTGTTTATAGTTTGTATCTTTCTGGTTACCAAGGAAGCCGTAAACAACAGATTTAAATAGCCTTCATGCCACAAGTTGCTTTGCATTTAATTTTGTGTCAAAATTTTTGTCGCTGATCACTTTTCTGATTTGAGGTCCAACGAATATTCCTTCTTTTAATTTGGCGTCACTCAGACCAAGGACAACAGTTCTAACATGTTTGATACCCTCACCGATATTGTCCATTGCCTTCAAGAAGTTCTTCATTAGCACTAATTTAATGTGCAAAGGTGGAAGAAACTCCTTCAGTGGGTCAACCAACGGTTAAAATTTTACATTTTGTTGCCTGGAATTGCATTTGTCTCTTCCTGTCCACTCCTTAACTTTATAGTGCTATCACAACTGTCCCATAGGCAGAGGAAAGACGGAAATCTGGTAAACTCGCTTTCCAATTCCATTAAAAGCCCAATCATTTTAAGGTCTCAGCAAATACACCAGCAGTGATCTTAGAATTTTATGGCTTGAAGAGCGTGGCACATAATTCCTTTAAGTTTCTTTCATTGACACAGCTTATGCCACAGCTACAGAGGGCAACTCATTACCACCATGTAGTAACATAACATTGAAACCTTTTTAGAACTGTCAATAATTAGTTGCCACTCTTCAGCATTATATGTAATTCATAATTTCGGCATTAATCCACTCACATCACTGCATGCGCAGAGACAAGAAAACTCTTAACATATTTTCGTAAACAGCGCACCAGAGTTAGTGTAATTCAATATTCCACTTACCTGCACAATTTTGTGTGTTTATTAATCCTTGTTTCACTTAAGCTTGCCCCGTATCTCTTAACGGTCACGTGACCTAATCACCTCTCATTGGTTGCTATTGCAGCATAGGGCAATTAGTTCGTATTTAACATGGTGATATATCTTTATATGTTGGAAGAGAATTGCCAAATTTATATTTTCCTAACTGTTTGAATTAAGTATATTAGGTAACAGAGTTGATTTATCTGAAATGCTTGTTAATTTTTAAACGAAGTGAAGAGGAGGTTCATTTGCTCTGAAGCCCGTCTTTCACATGGCACGATAGCACGTGATTTACCGGTAATGATGGCGTATTTGTTTATATGGCTTTTATCAGTGACCTTGTTTTGAACTGGATTAGTCATATATCGCCATTCGAAGGTGTGTTGTGCCGAGTGCGAGATCTAAATTATTTTATTGATCGTTTATTGCGCGTGTACTTATTATATATAATGGCAGAGTCTATCGCCAGTTTTTTGCTGTAGCATCGCAAGGGAAAAGCTTTACAAAGTGGCGAAAAAAGAATTGTGGTGCATGTGTTTAATGCACTCACAGAGAAGAATCCGTCTTTGTCGTGAGAGAAGTCGAACAGCTGTGCTCTGAACTTACAGGTGTGTTAGGTCTGTACGAACATCGCGACGTGAAATTGAGACAACAGGAAAACTTACCACTCCAGGGGCGATATTGCTGTGTGGCGAAGATGTTATTTAAGGACAATCAGATTGTGCCGGGATACAAGTCGCAAAATATACTACATTGATGGGACATGGGTGTATGAAGGACACACGACAAGTATGGCGTAACACGACCTTTAGGGCTGAAAGACAAGCATTTTTGCAAGGTATGTGTGTTGGTTTAAAAAATATCCCAGTGGAAAAGGCCGAAGACCTTTCATTATAAACTTGTTTCAGTTTACTGCTCATTCATTCAGTTTCAACTTGTTAGGTTTCATTTTAAACTTCATTATTTTTGCATGCCTTCATATTCTTATTTGTATGATTCTATCTATCTTCCTGCCAATTATTATGAGGTTTACTGGAGTTTTAAATGAGGCGGAAAGGCACCGCCTATGGCCTATGGCGCGAAAGCATTAGCCAATTATGTTGAGCGGGAAGGTAGTTGCTCGCGGAGTGGTACATGTCAGCGGGGCAAGGTTATATGAAACAGAGATTAGTGTTATCTGTTTGTAATATTAGCCGTTATCGAAGATAAGATATTATATTGTTACTTAACGAAGATTCAATTGTCAGCACTGCCGGTGTGCCGGGATTTCGTCTTGCAGGATTTCTTTCGTATGACAGTGAATCTTCTGTCACGACCTCTTTGTAAAGTATATAAAATATGTCAGCAATCTCTGCATCCAGTAGATGAATCAGTAGAGTAGGTCATAACCGGAATGGCTAGTTTTATATGTTGCATGTTTGTGGTATCAGAAGTATAAGTACTCAGCAGGTCCTCAGGTTGCGGGTTACAGGTGCTCAGCAGAGGTATGTCACGTGGATTTATATGAATTTAAATGAATTTATTTATGACTCGATTTATATGATTACTCTAATTATTAGCAAATACCAGATATTACAACCTTTTATGATTACAGAAGCTCATATGAATGTAACTATAGAATGGTGGGAAAGGGTTTGATTTGTTTATTTTGTTTTTCGTTTTATAATCTGTTAATGAACTCTAAAATATTAAACTGTTGCATTGCTTATAGCGTTAGGTTTGTTGGACAGCAGATTTTCACAGCTGAGACTATATACAAACATCAATATTCACGTCAGTATCTCATTGCTTTATACGATAACATTTAAATTACATTCTATAGAAGGCTGGTTGCGACAAGGTTTATACAAATGCAATACTTTTTAACAGGGTTGTTATTTTTACTGCCCGATGTGTATGAATACGTAATTGCCTATTTCTCAGCTGCACAAGGGATAACAAACTCAGAATAAAGTGTATGTGAACTCATTTGGGCTATGATATAAATGCAAATAAAGCTTCGAAACAAAAGCGAAACGAAACAAAACGCAACTGGCTAAAACAGTACCATTTTACGACATTCTCTCTCTCCCTCTCTCTCTCTCTCTCTCTCTCTCTCTCTCTCTCTCTCTCTCTCTCTCTCTCTCTCTCTCTCTCTCTCTCTCTCTCTCTCTCCTTCTCTGTCTATGCTTCTCTAGGTCCTCTAGGTTTTACATGCCGAAACAATACTGACGGCAGTCTCGTATTCAGCACTGGTCATCTTTAGTTAAGAACGTGGATCAGAGGATGTGCAGGGTATAGCGAGCCAGTACGTCAGAAAACCTTTTAGTGGTTTACGTTTTCTCGTAATTTACACAATGTAAGACTGTGTCGAAAATAATTTTGAAATTATTCAAATAAATACTGTCAATCTTATTTTTAGTTTCAAAAACCTAAGAATTTTCACTTAAGGATAATAAGGCTTGAAAGCTATCGTATTAAGCTTTCCTTCCAGATGTACAAAAATATGCCCTACAAGTTCACAACGCAAGCAATATTCTTAATACTATGTAGTTATATGGACAGTGTGGTAATAAAGAGCTTGCATAAGAAGATAATCATAGCGCCGGAGATAAATACCTGCCGGCACAGATAGGGTTACTCTTCTGGAAGGTGATAGAAAATTCGATTCTTGTTTCGTCCAGAAATCTCTCGAATTTATCAATGAGTTATTTAAGAGAGCAACGACTCGCCAACAGTCAGGTGAAAACAGAAAACAGAGAGACGTAACAGGAGTGTTGTAAACAGATGTAATCAGAACGCTGTTTGTGTGGTCATCGACCTTGGTAGATTGTGTTGTGTATGTCACGTAATGTTGTTACGTGAGAATTGACAGCGTATTTCTACGGAATTAAAGAACATTTGGAATATCTGCAACTCGGACTTTTAATTCTACGAACCCACAAAGTCACAGTATATTAAACAATTGGGAGACTACATTACACTATGTACATCTGAGAGAAAATGCTGTAAGTGTCCAACATTTTCTCTGAGATGTAAATAGTGTAATGTAATCTCCCAATTGTGTTTTATATTCTCCCAAAGTTGCACGTGTGTCCTATTATTGGTTCAAAAGGTATGGCCTCTTGCAATGGTTCAGGAGTATATGGTTCACACTATACTTTTACTATTTTTTGTAATATCTTATTTGGAATTCACATGTCACGATTAAAATAGTCAAATTATGTTTGTCTTTAACAGACATACATAAATGATCATGCTTCATCACTAAGATATATTACATAATTTCTAGAACGTGGACCAAATCATTGAAAGATTGTTCTCTTCAAATCTGTATCTACTGTGCATCCTGTTCACATACCAAGAGAATTTCGAAGGAAAACATTTCATAAGGTATATGTGTTGTAACCGAATTACATATGGACACAGCCAAACATATCAGACAAATGACCGCCTTTAAGCAGAAATTTTTGATTTCTTTGTTTCTCATCTCGGTCCTTCATCCTTTATACCGTGCGTTCCCTGAGCGATCGGACCGCTCCACGGCGGCACCGTACTGGGTGAGGGCCGGCGCGCTCCCCGCCAAAGTTACGCCTAAAGGACCTGCAGGTAACGTTTACGGAACTTTAATGTGCTAATTTACGTTAGGCTTACCTGAAATCAAAACAGATATTGAAAATGATGGCCTTCAACACGAATAAATTCCCTATTTCTCCGAAAACAGTTCCGGTTCATTCGAAGTTCATCTTGCCTGCATTTCTCTCCTGTTGTCCTACAATTCTTGTATCGTGTGCGGGTTGGATGTGTACACTTTATTCTTTAACGTTCCCCATAAATAAAAATTACATTGAGATAGGTTAGGGAAACGAGATGGCCACAATCCTCGACTAAATATTCTGTCACCATACGCACTTCGAAATACATGCATAGAATTCGCAGCAGTGTGCACTAGCTGAGTCATGCAGAAACCACCCACCAATCGTTCATCCCTTGTTACAGCTGCGGAAAAGAATTATTTAAAATGCAGTGGGAATCTACTGTTTTATCGTAAAATGTGAGACCGATGATTCTATGCGCACTTACTACACACCATTAGTAATGGATAAATTATCACCAAGGGACAACAATGTCATCCCGAGTAGGAACACAAAACTTCCCTTCACCACAGATCCAACTCGACTGACACGGCAGTAGTAGTGTTATTTTCTGGCGTCAGACGCACAACTCGTCGTCCAGCCATAGGCCACCGCGAAGCGGTCCGGTCGCTCAGGGAACGCACGGTACTTTATCTCTTTTCTCTTGCTGGTTGTCCCTCATTATTTCTTTGTTTTCAGCATAGTAATAAGTTGGCACTAAGGAATACGACAGTACTATTGTAGTAAAATTTTTGCTTCTTTTCGTTAATCTACTATCAATAATATAGTATAGAAAGGAAAATGTGTGTTCGATAAGTTAATCCTAACTTTACCCCATCCTTACACGATGAAATATGAGCGGAATGGCTGAGAGCTACCATCTATGCTAGAGGTGCAACTAAGGCGAAACAGGGTGGTTAACTTTCCCCCCGGCCTAGTTAACCTTCGTAGGTGACTTAATAGATACTGGGGTGAGGAAGAGCTTGCGGAAGATTCAGTGACGGGTTGTTCAATTATTTATTCATATTTTTATGTGCATAATGTGTATTGAATAGCATTGTGAATTATACTTTTACAGCTACATGTGAATAATTATTAGTTCACAGTTTAAGTGAAGTACTCATTCTTCTTAGGTATTAATTTCTCGATTTTGGGCTCTGTAATAGGACACTTTGAGTGTCCGCCGCTTACTTGCATTTGTTTCAAAATACAAAGGGGTGTAGACGTACCACAATAGCCAATGCCAGACAGCTGTTCCCCTACACCTCCGCGTCCCTGTGCGAAAACCTGAAAGGGAAAAGGAGGGGAGTCAACCTAAGCTACACTTGATGGCACCTCTTATCTATTCTGACAAACCTAGTTGCAATTATACTAAACGCAATTTTTAAAGGCGAGGCTTATTTACACACACATATAACATGACAATGTTAGTAACCGACAACTGATTTTAAAATTCAGGTTATACTAAACATACGTTTTGTCCATATATGGTAGGGCATAGGTTCGATTGCCGTGGCCGAACTTTCTAACCCATGGAACATTTTTGTCTGTCAGAATCGTTATGTGAATGCTGGAAGGCATAATTACCCCCTTAGTGCTTCCCCTCCCTCCATTTCACGTCCGCTTTCAGCAGGCCCCTCCTCCTAGGAGGAGGGTTATCCTACGAAGGCTATTCATTCTACAAGCTGAGGATGTAATGGATACGTTACAAAACTGGTAAAAAAGCGAAGGATTTGACTAACAGATAATTGATTTATTGAAGTGTGTTGCAGTTCATTCATAATAGATTGTTTCACATTAAAAAGCTTCAGGTTTTTTTCTCTAAAAATACGAGGTGCGTTCCAGCTGTAAAAACTCCTATTTTCCTTTTCATGACTTTCTCTTTGTGAATGCGTGACAGATGGCAGCACTGTACAGTGCATAGAACTTGAGTTATGAGAGCTAGGACGGTTTTTGATACTTAAGAAGGCGATGTTTTCATTGCAAGAACTGCGTGTAATCATTCGTTTTCTCCATTTTCGTGGTGTGACACCTTATTGAAATTCATCGCCAGTTGAGTGAGGCCTGTGGTGATGGTACCATAGATATATCCAATGTGCGTTACTGGGTACGACAGTTCAATGAAGGCAAAACATGGTGTGCCGACAAACCAAGAATAACGACCTCAAACCAGGCGGTCTGACGACATGATCCAGCGAGTGGAGAACGTTATTTTGGAGGATCACCGATTGAGCCATGCAGAATCCGCCTCCAAAATTGTCTTTTCCCTGGGATCTGTGCACACAATCCTGCATGAAGATCTGAAAATGCGAAAAGAGTCTGTCTTCCAGGTGGGTGACACGAATGCTGACGGATGATCACAGGGCTGTGTGCGTGGCAAATTATCAGGCGATGTTGGCGCGTGATGGCGGCATGATTGGGACATCGATTACACGCTGTTTTTACAATGAAAACTTCACCGCTTTAAGTTCCTAAACATTCATAACTCTCGTCGTTGCCACTAGAGTTCTATGCACGTACTGTGCTGCCATCTGTCACGCAGTCATACAGAGTGCTATCTGTTCACAGTCCTGAAAAATAGGAGGCGTTATTTCCTGAACGTACCTCGTGAACGCACAGATTTATGCTGAACCTTCTTGAAGTATTATTCGGCGATGCGTTAAGACGTATCGACCTTCAGGTGACCAGCGCGGTAGTTGTCTCTTATTGGGTCTTATCTGGTTGATTAGAAGAATGATATACTAGTAAGTTGATGTATAGTAAGTTACGAAATACAAATAGAGCGACTGGAAGCTGCATGTGTCTATATGATGTTTTCTCGCACCTGGCGATGTATAATACATTGCTGTGCAAATGATATGATTACATCTGAACAGACTATACATACACTGGACTCACCGTGTATGTGCGATAAGCTGAGGTAAACATCTATGTGTTGCGAATTTTTCCCGATATGCTTTCTCGCTTTGCCATGTAGTATATAAAATCTTCTCTTTTTATAGTATTCCTACAGATACAGAAAACGAAGCATGAGTAGCCATGGGGAGCGCGTGTAGGTAAGCAATCGATCTTCTTAGCAAGTGGAAGTAACATGGAGTTAACCTTTGCTGGAAGATAAATCACTGTTCCTGGAGGGATTCAAATAAATCTTTTGGCTGCCCAGCTGACTGAGTTATGGTGCGCACCTGCAGACTTGCTACTCATGAAATTGACGGCAATGCTGTACCGTTATTTTATATCTTATTTATCTTATATGACCGTTTTCGTTTACAACTCAAGTGAATAACCTCAGCATCTATGCGAGACCTCAAACGAAACATCTGAAGGCGTGCGTCAGATATACTCTCCATTTATGTTTTGTTACCTTAAGCGTACTCACAGTCGAAATCCTTGTCACCAAATTTATATTAAGATTTCGTAAAGGAGATAATAATAGTGGTTGATGTGTGTCGCTCACATATCTCTCTAGACTTTTTTCAAATTTTGGTCACGTACAGATATTTCTTTCTAAAATTTCTTCCTGTGCACATATAGCCTCAAAACGCGTATTTCTGCCGAAATCTACGAGGGTTGGCTGCTAAGTCCCGGGCCCCACGGTAAAAAAAGAAAGCTCTTTATTTTTTCCCTTATTTCTCAATACAATCTCCAGAAATGCTAATATATTTGTCACATAAAGGCTGTTTCAAAGCATCACCGAACGAGCATATAGAAGTAGCTGCTCAGCTTCTATGTGACACATATAGATGGTATTTACCGTCAATATAGCCACATTAAAATGCTCCAGAATGGGAGTGCACTTGGCAGTGACAGGAACAATGACGAGTGTCTCATGCTGTCGGAGTTCGCAGGTATAGGTCACACGCCGTGCCGCGTGCTTCAACTGTTTGTAAACATACCGGCATACTCCGCAATAGCTTGCTACTATTAAGAATTTCTTTGGCTTATGAAACCGCAATGATTTTCATGAGGTATTGCTTAATTATGGCTTATGAGTGTTTAATGTGTTCCAAAATTCCGTTATAGCAGTCCATGATGGCAAATAATCTGGTAGAGGTATGCAACTTATACCTTTTAGAGGGAAGTTAATGCTAGCGAGGTTGAGGATTGAAGCATTAAATGATAAACAGAACAGTAAACAGCTTCAAAGGATTTTAGGAAAATTAACCAAAACTAAATGTCTTACACAATGAGACGCGAATTTTATTTCACGTTTTTGATAATACTAAATAAAGCATTAGTAACTGAAAAGGAAGCTGTTGATATTTACAGTAAGTGTTTTAAGGTATTTATCAATTAAGATCTTAACAAAATTCTCTGAAGTTAAACAAATAAATATTATCATTGATCTAACTATTTTTATAACTCATATTTTTAATGAAACTAAATTAATCGTACGTTCGTTGAACTTCCTTCAGCTTTTCCAGACATCAAAACCATATGCGTCCTTTCGGCGTTCGTATAGCGCTCCATATTGCTTGGATTTGCTATCTAAGTACGCGCAAAATGCTCCCTGTTAGGACGGAATGTGTAGTTTTACACTGAAGAGCAGCCTTGCAACTGTCCGAGTTATTAGTCGACTTTTTCATAAGTAGCTGCCCTTTGCACCATTACCTGAAAGGTAGGCATCAGTGTCCTCCTCGATGCTGTGAAGTTTCTCTCCTTTAAGACACTTTTTTGAGATTTGGGCACAGGTGTTAAGTCACTGGGTGATTCCTGAGGTTCAACCCCGGACCGGAACCCGGGCCTCCTGGGTTCTTTTCCATAGGACAGTACCTATTTTATAAACTGCCCCCCCTCCCGCTGCACACGGCAGCAGGATGGAAGTGGATACGCCACTTACGCGCCAATCCAAAATGGACCAGCTACCAAATAACCTTGGTAGAGCCGCTGGTGACATAGCACACCAGCTAATAGCTCTACAGGCTAGCACCCGGGACTTATTACGCAACCCTCTACCCCCTCCGGGCGGCCGTAGCCTGGCCGGAGGTACCCAATTTCCCGTGGGTGTTGGGGACGCACTGCCCCCTCGAGTCCGACCCAATCCGAACAGCTCCCACTCAGGGAGGTTCTCGATCTGGCAAATAAGGTGAGTGATCAAGCAATTCGAACTTTTATTTCACACATTTTTCCCGTTGCAACGACTAAATGATAAGCCGGAGCATTTCGTGACGTCTAGTGATATATTCAAACTTTATCCATAATAAGCCATCTCAAAAATTCACAAGGGTTTGTACAGTAGAGCTTCAAATTCTCGACAGAAAGAGCTTTTTTTGTAATTTTCGATCAGGTGTTAAGAAATGCAGCACCAATCCTGCATTGACCTAGTGAAAACCCAAAACATTACTCAAAAGTATCACTTGCACGTTCTTTTGATATGTTTACAGCCCCTCCTGCTATTTCAAACAACTTTAGTCGAAGGTCTTCCAGTATTAAACGATTATTTTTTCAACAACCTCTGGAGTTATAACTCCACTTCCAGAGCAAAGTTCAAGATACTGCTCGCAAAAGTTAAAGGCATATGAATGCTGGCTAATGCTCAAGCGGAGCGCTGTTGCCAAGCGTGGTGGGTGTACCGGCAGAGCTTCTGTAAATAACACGGTTTACACGCCAGCAAAGGTTCTGCCTATCTTTCCCGTAATTAAACAGCACATTAAATATTCCTAGAACATTAAAGTCTTACATTGACACTTGTCACAGCAGTGGAACAGCAAGCACAGTTTCCAATCCAATAACTCACTTTCCGAATTCATGGATGTTTCCCGGAGATTGAAATGGAGGTACGCTCCCTTTTTCTAAGCAGGAAGTTGCTTCACTACAAACTCCTGAAACTGTATGTGCACTACCTACACCACAAGCTTCTACAGTTAATTGCTGGAGTTTTGAACAATCTACACTTGCCGTATATTCTGCATTGGAGGACTTTCATAAAAGCCTCTTCATAGTAAATATATCTGCCCTGATAATGAATCACTTCACGTTTGTTGATCAAAAAGCCATTTGTCCAAGCTTCGAGGGACATATTCACGCATTCGGATCACAAACCCTGCGGAAAAATATGTAACCACCACCGCTTGGCGGGATTTGAAGGCAGTAGTTGTCTGATACAGCTTTTAAACTATAGAAACCAAACCGTAGGCTGCGTCACTTCAACTCACCTCGAGTCCAGCTAGCAACGAGAACGGACCTATGTAGCGTTCCGTCTCAAACTTCTTAAATCTACAATTTCTGAATATATTTGTTTCATAATAAGTGAATTAGTGTTACATATCTGATCGGGATATTCTGAATACCTACGTTATAAAAACTTTATTTTTGTGTCGTTTCTTAACAACTTTTACACAAACCGTTATGATTACCTCTTACTGCTCTACCGAGCAAGCATGAAATTATATCGGATGCTGACGAAATCTTCCAGATATTTAATATCAACGGAGGGCATTCGATTTTCCGAATCGAGCACGTGTCTGCTGGGTTTAATTTACTTGTGTTATTTGCGTTGTTTTCTTCACTCTGTCGTAATTCTGGAATTATTGCCGGGCATGATTTACAATTTTTTAAAGTAAGAAATCGAAAGAGAAGTAATAATAATGTACAATAAATATTAAGAGGTCATTGGCAGATCTGTCTTTGCCCGCTTCGGTAGCGTAGGTGGTAGCGTGTCTGCCTCACCTTCAAGAGGTCGCGAGTTCGAATCTCGGTCAGGGTGAGTTACCTGGATGAGGTTTTTCCGGGGTTTTCCTTATCCTGAAAGACGAATACCGGGAAACTATAAGCTCCATGGACCCCGAATTCATTTGAGCATCATTTCACCCATTTTCATTCTTCGTCCGATATGACTTAACGTTGGAGGACGTAAATTACAAAAAAGATCTGGCTTTCAGGAAAATTAATTAGTATAAAACAGTAGAGAGAAGACAATTAATTGTTCAATGATACCGGAATGCAGTGCTGATGAAATATCATGGATGTGGTAGGTACAAATATAAAATTGAGTTCGGAAAGAGAAATTAGATTTAGGATTTGGAAACTTCATGTAGGAGTGCTAATAGGAATACACATTTATTATGTGTTTCAAATAGGAAGAGTTCTCGCCTGTAACGAATCAGATGCCTTCAGGGAGCGTTAGTCTTCAGACTTCTTCAAGGCCTTCACAGTGGCCACCTCGTTATCCCCACCTTTTTATATTTCTCTCTCTCTCTCTCTCTCTCTCTCTCTCTCTCTCTCTCTCTCTCTCTCTCTCTCTCTCTGTCAAACTTGCGAGTGTTCTTGACGCTACACGTAAGGGAAAGCACACTGAATTTTCGGAAGTTTTGTAACAATACAGTTTTTGAGGTCACAATTACAACATGGATATTCCTATTTTACGCAAATATTTTAAATATTTTGTTTAAAATTAATTGTAGTTTATTGTTGCCCAAACGGCAAGCCCGCGATGCCGAGCAGTGAATGTAGGCCGGCGGAGGGAAGGGACACAGGAGGGGTGGCTGGGTCTTCGTTTACCCCTCCTCCTTCCGCTCGAAGGTGCACGAAGTTTCGAGAATGTTTTCCCCCTCCATAAACGGAAGATTCGAGAGGCTTCGGGACCGATCGAGACAAGCGAGGCGACAGAGTTGTGTGAGTGTGAGCCGGGCAGTTGAGTTGAGCGAGTCGCGACGGGCAGCCGTGTAGTCGCGCTGAGCGTACGTGTAAAGACGAACTGGCAAAATTGTTATTGTGTACATTAAATTGTAATTGTGATATTGGAATAAGGTGGAAGTAAAGAACATTTTGAGTGGTGTAATTGAACATTTTTTAATTTCACGAACCCACAAAAATACAACTGGTGTCAGGAAGCGGGACGATAACATCATCGAACATTACGGCCATGGAATCGGCATTGGAAATGCTTTTAGCGAAGATGAACGAGTTAACAACAAAAACAGAAGCAGCCAATAACAACATCACCGAGACGATGGAAGAAATGAAGGCCGAATTAACAGTGAAGACGGAAACGGCAAACAACAACTTAGCCATTACAATGACCGCATAGATGGCCGAACTGACCACGGAAATGAAGGTGGTGAACGAGACCCTCGCCGGCGTGAGGGATAACGTAACGGAGGGCAAGCGGATGGGCCAAGTGGACGAGCGCGTCGAGGACCTGGCGAGCCGCGTTTACGACCTGGAGGGAAAGGCCGACAGCAGCGTCAAGTCCCTGAACGCCATGATAGAGGACGTCGTCGGCAGGAAACTGAAGGATTTGAAAGCCGATGCGCCGGTACGCGACACAACATCCGCGCGCGTCAAACCGCCGAAATATGACGGCGCGTCAACATTTGAGGTCTTCCGCCGCCAGTTCGACACAGTGGCCAATCACAACAGATGGTCACCGGAGGAGGAGGCCACACAGTTAATAGCCAGCCTCCAGGGACGGGCCGCGGAAGTCCTAAACGCGGTGCAGACGACGGCGGCGCCCAACAACATCTGAGAGGCCCTGGAGAATCCTTTCGGGAACCACCGCTTAGCCGCAGTGTACCGCAGCCAACTGAAGGCAAGGTCACAGCAGCCGGGGAAGACGCTGCAGGAGTTAGCCATAGCGATTGAGCAGCTGGCTAGCAAGGCCTTGGTTGACCTGCCACTGGAGTTCGTATCCCGGGAAGCCGCCTACAACTTTGTCAACGGGGTACGGGACACGGAGATTCGTCAGCGCCTAATGTTCGGCGATTATAAAACCATCCACGAGGCGCTGACTGCGGTATTACGGATGAAGGCGGCCAAGGTAACATCTATCCCGACGTCTAGAACGAGGAGTGTCCGCTACGCCGGAGAGAGAAGACCAGCTGAGGGACGCCGTCGAACACCTTGTGGCCTGTGTTGGGGGTGTGGACAGCCCGGGCACCTGCAGAGAGACTACCCAAACCAGGAAGAGCAGACGGAAAACGAGTAAGGGCCTTCGTAGAGGGGCACTTCGGCGCCATCACCACCATCCCCTCGAGTGACACTGCGCGCCGTCAGCCGGCGTATGGATGACAGTGTCATCGCGGACGGTTGGGTAAGAGGAAAGCCGTGCCGCGTGCTGGTGGACAGTGGGGCGGCCGTGACCATCAGACCTGACGTGGCGAAGGGTTTGCCGATAAGGAAGCCGAGCCGACCATACCAGCTTGTCACGGCATCGGGCGACACCTTGCCTGTGGAGAAGGAGGCCCTGCTGGAGCTGACCTTGGGACGGAGTGCCATGCGTCTGTGGGTGTTCTTCGCGAAGGTGGCTGAGGAGGTGATTCTGGTACTGGATGCATTCAGGAGCCGTGAGGCGACGGTCGACGTCGGCAAGAAGGTCCTGCGCCTCAACGGAGAAGAGGTTATACGCTGTCAACCAGAAGAGCGCCTTGGAATTTGCAGGGTCGTCTTGGACGAAGACGTGGTTGTCCCAGCGAGGAGAAAGGTGGTGGTGACGGCGCGACTGGAAGGCCAGAGAACCAGCAACATAATGCTGGACCAGAAGACGCCTGTGCGCAGAATGTGTGTAGCCAGGACATTGCTGCCGTGCCGAGAGGAGGTGCCAGTGAGACTGCTAAATCCAGCGGACACCGATCACGACGTTCAGGCCGGGACGGAGTTGGGAACATGCGAGCCCGTGGTAGGCGTAACCGAAATCGACAAGACGCAGGAGCCGGTGCCGACGCAACACCTGGGGACGCGGCTAGAAGGCTTACTGGAGAGGGCGGCCGACCACCTGACCGCAGAACAACTGGAGAACGTTCGACAACTGCTGAGCCGATACCAGCGCGTGTTCAGCCAAGGCGACAGTGACTACGGCCGCACGGAAAAAGTGCTTCAGCGCATCGACACCGGGGATGCCCGGCCTATTCGGCAACCACATAGACGCGTTCCGCTGGCAAAGCAAGGGGCGGTACGAGACATGCTGGAGGACATGAGATCCAGGGGGGTGTGATTGAAGAGTTTGACAGCCCTTGGTGTTCCCCTGTAGTCTTGGTGGCGAAGAAGAACGGCGAGCTACGCTTCTGCGTGGACTACAGGAAGCTGAACGCTGTCACCCGGAAGGACTGCTTCCCCTTACCCCGGATTGTCGACATCCTGGACACGCTAGCTGGTGCGCCGTGGTTTTCGACCCTGGACCTGAATTCGGGCTACTGGCAGGTAGCTCTAGATCCGAGAGACAAAGAGAAGACCGCATTCTCGACAGGCCAAGGGCTCTGGCAGTTCACTGTTATGCTCTTTGGCCTCTGTAACGCACCAGCTACCTTCCAACGCCTCATGGAGTCAGTGATGAGAGTACTAACTTACGACGCCTGCCTGCTATACCTGGACGAAATCATCATCGTCGGCAAAACTTTTGAAGACCATCTAGAGAATCTGAGTAAGGTTCTACGGAGATTGCAGGCGACCAACTTGAAGCTGAAAGCAAAGAAGTGCCAGCTCTTCCGCAAGGAAGTGAACTACTTGGGCCACATAGTCTCAGCAACCGGGGTGGCCACAGCCCCGAGAAGACACAGGCTGTGGGAGGTTGGCCTCGCGCAAAGGATAAGAAAGAGTTGCGCAGTTTCCTTGGGCTGTGCAGTTATTACCGCCGCTTCACAAAGGGGTTCTCCAACATCGCAAAACCCCTCACCCGCCTGACAGAGGAACACCGGCCTTATGTGTGGACGGAGGATGCCGAAAACGCTTTCCAGCACCTAAAGGAGGCCCTGTGCAGTGCTCCAATTTTGGGTTTCCTAAAACCGGGTGGCGCCTTTATTGTGGACACCGACGCCAGCGACCATTGCATTGGAGGTGTCCTAACGGAGATCCAGGACGGCCATGAGCGGGTAATAGCCTACTACAGCAAGACGCTATCCAAGGCAGAGAAGAACTACTGCGTCACCCGACGAGAATTATTGGCTGTAGTAATGACCTTGGAGCACTTCCACAAGTACCTGTACGGTCAGCCATTCCAGCTGAGGACTGACCATTGCGCCCTAACCTGGCTATTGAGCTTTAAGAACCTGGAAGGCCAGACAGTACGTTGGGTTCAGAGGCTGCAGGAGTACGACTTCACCTCGGAACATCGCAGAGGGAAGAGCCAAGGTAACGTGGACGCTATGTCCAGAAGAGTGCGGCCAATGCACAAGAGTGGAGAAGGAGCGTGCCGCAGCAGTTCGAGTAGTCACGGCAGTGCCTGCGGACGGCTGGGATAGCGCAGGCCTGAGGAGGGAGCAGCTGGCAGACGCAGACTTGGCGCCACTCTTGAGGGAAGTGGAGGCAGGGTCGAGACCAACCTGGGCGGACATCGCACCGAGGAGCGCCACCTACAAGTCTTACTGGGCCCAATGGGACTCGTTGAAGACCAGAGAGGGTTTGCTATTCCGGGTTTAGCACAGAGGTTCTACTCCCATTAGTCCTGAACCCGTAGGTACTGGACCCGCGTCTCCTTCGACCAGGGAGTTATCCGTGGTGTCCCAAAGGGCGCTCGGCGTCCTCCGTGGGGCTTTCCATGGGACAAGACCTAGAGACTAACAAGCCCCCCCCCCATCTGGTCCTATGGACTCAAGACGGGATGGAAGTGGATACGCCACTTACGCGCGTCAACACTCAAGGAGAAGACTACCGAAAAACCTTGGTGGGGCCGCCTGGTGATCTAGCACACCTTCTACTAGCTTTGCAGGCTAGTATCCGGGAGAATTAATGGCTTCCCTCAACCCCCTCCGAAGACGTACCCGATTCCCACAGATTTAGGGAACACACTGCCCCCTCGAGTCCATCCCAATCCGAACAACTCCCGAAGGAGGGGCTGGGCTGTTCGGCCCGAGGTTCCTCTAGTAACGTCAGAGGTACCACGAGTGCTAAGGGTCCGCAGCGCCCGCACTTTGGCAGCTAATGACCTTATAACATTTATTATTGCTAACATAACAAGGACAGATATAAACTGACGTATCAAGCGGACTACAGCCACAGGGGCACCGAAAGAACATAAGAGTTCATGCCCGAAGCTGATAACCCCTATAGGGCACGCGATAACTAAGGTCAAGCTCCAAGGCAGCTCTTATTCAAGTGGTAGCTTGTCATTCATCGCACAACGCCTCCATCAGGAGCACGTTATCGCAGGCGCAAGCGACCTATTCAAACAATAACTCATCCAATTCTAAATGATCTGCAATCAGACAGATACCACACCATAAAACTATGGGAAGCTGGGCAATCTGGAATCCTTCTAGGATGGAAACTTCATTTAGACTTCAAAAACACATCAATGAAAGGAGCAATTATATATATATATATATATATATATATATATATATATATATATATATATATATATATATATATATATATATATATCTGCAAAACCAAAACAAGAACTCTTGAAGAAAACAAAGTTCAAGTAGTTCAAGATACTGAAGATAAAATGATTGGAATGCACCAAATGTCTGCAGTAACTCAAACAACAAATGTAACATATAACCTAAATCCATGCAGATGGTACAGCAAAAGAATAGCAAAAGTTCAAGCTCAAGAAAATTTGAAGTCTAAATGAAGTTTCCATCCTAGAAGGGTGCCAGCTCGCCCTACTTCCCATAGTTTTATGGTGTGGTATCTGTCTGATTGCAGATTATTTAGAATTGGATGAGTTATTGTTTGAATAGGTCGCTTGTGCCTACAATAACGTGCTCTTGATGGAGGCATTGTGCGATGAATGCCAAGCTACGACTTTGATACCAAAATTAAAGGATTGCAATAAGTAAGGAATCATTATGGATTTCAAAGGAGTCTTGTATGTTTGTTACGATACGAACAGGTGCGCTTGGTTGAGTTGTTATAACAAACGAAATGTAAGAAACAGTGTCCTTAGCAGATTTCTAAAGGGTAGCACTTGACTTTGTGAATAGGGCATTCTTCGGACCCTAATAATGGCAATGGGCAAAATTGTCACAAAGGGAATCTTTGTGTATAAAGTGCTTCGAGAAAGTGAAATCTACACCCCCACGTTCAACTTTGGGGGACAGTTCGTGGATTGGAGCCGCTTAGGGCAGTCCTATTTTTCTGTCTTGGTCGAGGGCAGACCAGAAGTGGCGAGAGAAGATATTTGTCTGTTCATATGTACGTGAAGAACGAATTAAGTTTATCGAGTAATAAGCATTCCACCTGTCACTCTGAACAGTGATATATTGGTAACCCTTGGTCGGCAACTTCAAATTCGATGTTCTGTTAAAAAGAAGCAATCAATAAACCAGTTTGAAACGGGCATTACAGTGTCATTAAAACCATCCTTCTCATACATATCCACGCATACCCGGTGATAAACCTCATTGCTTTATCCTGAGCTAAACAACATTTGCTTCAAACCGTCGCCCCAAGTGAAGCTCTTTGCTCGCCAATATATTAGCTTCAACTTGAATGAGAGCTGCTTGGATGATGATTTGTGTTTAAGGGAGCTCAACTTCTAGGTCATCAGCGCCCGTTAAAAACAATTGTAGCAGAGACCTAAACACTACGTAAAAATATATCTATTAAAATAAACATTTAAAAGGAAAAGGAAAACAATAAAACACTTAAAAAGGAACTTAGGTCAATTGAGAGAACATAACACAAATGTAAATATAAAAAGAAAGATATGTATGTATAACAAAAGTAGGCAGAAGCCAGCGGTAAACTATATAATAAAAACATATGTAAAACAAGAGACTATAAAAAACAAAAGACTAAATCTTAAAATCAACTCTAGCGATGTAACGTAGAACTTTTTCCACCGCAGAGTAATTGTCTGCCAGGGTCTCCGCCAAGCTGACCGGCAGCTGCAGATACTCCCGCAGGTCTGCTAGGTGAATACACTCTAGCAGCACATGACGGACCGAGAGGGCCCGACCACACAACACGCAAATTGGAGCAGGGACCTTCTTTAACAGGTGACTGTGTGAGAAGTAGCAGCACCCAATACTCAACCGAGCCAAACTTACTTCCTCCCGACGGGATAAGCGACAGGAGGTCGTCCAGTTATCCGGAAGCTCTTTCACCCTTCTGACCTTGTTATTACGCACAGCGGACCACTCCTCACGCCAGCGCGACAGTGCCGCTCTACGCACAAGCCCAATGTCTTCCGCGATGATAAAAGGGATGTTGACCCTTGGTTCTATGCTTGCCAGAGATGCTTCGAGCTTGACCTTTGTTATCGCGTGACCTATAGGGGTTATCAGCTTGGCGCCGCGCCTAGAACAACCGAGCGCAGCGGCGTGATTTACGAGAATGCTCCCTGGACAAAAACCTAAGACGATGACCTTGACAAATGCGCATGCCCAGAAAAAGAGGTGCGTGCCAGAACGGCATATGGCACGCTGGCGGAGTTTTTAAAAAAATATTATACTGCTTTCCAACAGCGAAAGATGATTTCCCAGAATTCCTTAGAGGTAGCCCTCTTGTAATACTCTTTCCTTTGATCAAGCATTCCCACAAAGTGTATGGCACCGCCTCACACCAAGATACCTAGAGACATGTCTGAAACATTAGAAAACGCAATGAAAAGCGTGTTAGATGACAAAACACTCTGGAATTGACTACCGTAACAGAAACCACCAACACAATTTCAGAGTGATCATCGGGAAAGAAACCTGGGGTCCTCCCAAATCGGAGCATCGTATGCTACTACATAGCCACCTCGTTGGGAGTACCACGTACCAAGCTGCACAACAAAGCAAATAAATCAACAGTTTGCCTCTACACCCCAACGTGAAATATGATGTACGGAGAGGTAATTAATTAGTGCGTGGAATCCCTCTAAGGTTTATTGATCGTCTCCAGAGTACTGTTAAATTTAACACTCCTCCCTGATTGTTACAGACAGCCCTCATCAAGTCGTCTCATCACACCTTTTTAACCTCATATTAGCTCTGTATATTTTGTGATTCTTTACTTTACAGTCGCCTATAGCAAATTCTCTGTTTGTATATTACAGGAACGGTAAGCTTAGCTTCAAATGTTCAATGACGAATTCAAAAATACAGAAATGCTATTTATCATTTTATAGTAAAATAAATGATACACCGCTAACACAACTAATTATATATCATATATTTTAGGATATTTACAGACACATCACGTAGTCCAGATTGTGAATATTTGTTTCATAAGTGCATGGGAAACTTTAAATATTGCCAACGTAAGGTAGAATTATTTTGAGTAATCACATGCAGATGGGAGTGAACTTAATAAGGAAGTGCTTATTTCTAAAATCCGCGTAGTTTCCCTTCCTGTTTTAGTATGTTACTGAACTTAATTTGATTTATTTTTGCTTAAAGACCGCCCACGGCTTATACAGAGTTATTGATTAAATGGCCTTAGGGAACCCTTACCTTAAAATTTCTTTGTTTCACTTCACATTATTATTGGTAATCACTTATTTTTAACCCTTTCAGTACCAGTGTCCATGATCAAGGAGACGCTCTTTAATAACCCTTTGCTATCAGGCAACAACTTACTAAGCATTTGTGTGCATATGTACATGATCAGCTATGCTTCATCATTATAATTAACTGCCTTGTGGAGCCATCTGTATGAGTGAGCATAAATTAAATGAAGATGGAGGCAGCCATGTCAGCTGGTTCAAGCAATGCTCCTGGTAAGGCTACGGTTATTTTAAAATTTTTATGATATATTGGCATATAAATATTTGTAAATTGCTTGATTTTATGTAAACCACTATAGAGAAAAAGAAAATATAAACACTTTTTGCTTTATGTCCTTGAAATACATAGAAAACCTACGTATAAAACTGTGTCCATGTTGCAGGACAGTTGTATTGAGGGACCACATGGGCAGGCAATAGCATAAGCTCTATTTAGGGTTCATGCCTGCACTTAGTTATTCCATTTTTATGTAAAGGTTTTGTTTTTTATTTTTAGGAGGTTACTGTAGGCCTAAGCCTACTTCAATGAAGGTCACAGATGAAGGTTTTGCTACTTTTGTCTCTGATTGTTTGCAAAAGGGGGAACTGTCTGAACAGAAACAGATTCTGGCAGCTGAAACAGCACAATTAAACAGATTTTATAAACCTTCCCTTCCTTCAGACAAGGATATGATAAAAAGCTAAGAGGACACATGGAGGAAATAAGTTGCCATGATGATGTGATTGTAAAGTGGCTGGACAACAGACAAGTAAACATGGCGTCCAATTTTATTGGAATTGGGGAAACAGATCTGGTAGAAATTTGGGATGGAGGTAAAGAAAGAGTACATACAAGTTCCCCGACCAGAAGTCATTGGTCTATACAATGCCTCCATGGAGGTAGTGGACAAAGTGGATTTTCTAATATGCATCCATAGGACATAAATCAGATCCAGAAAGTGGACACCGTGCCTCATATTTCGTGCTGTTGATTTAGCCATTGTGAACAGATGACTTGAATACAGAATAGATGCCAAGAAGTGTAACATTCCGGAGAAGAATGTCCTAGATCTACTGCACTTCAGAGTAAGAGTTGCCGAAGGACTCTGTTTTGTTGGTAAATCAGTCCCTGGAAGGATACCTGGTCATCCGTCCAATGAAGAAGAACAAGAGGAACCAATATAGAGAACAACGGGGTATGAAAGAAGGCCAAGTAAGGACATCCGTTTAGATACCATAGACCATCTGCCTATTCATTCAGGGAAAAAAAAAGAAGCTGGAGGATGCAAGTATGAAAATTGCAAAGCTAAATCACATTTCAAGTGTGAGAAATGTCAAAAATATTTATACCTTAGCAAGCACAGAAACTGTTTCCCGGAGTTCCATATAAAAAATAAGTTCGAAAACTTAAAATTCCACAATTGTTCATTATAATCAGGATAAGTGTACATTTTCCTTTGTTATTGGTAGCTTCTGTACTCATTTATAACCATACATTAATCAAACAGTGAGGTTTTGCTAGAGAAAACATTGTATTTGGACTTTAATACCCATTTCCAAAATTACTGCCTTCCAATACTTTTGTCTACGATTATGGACAATTTATAACTCAAAAACCAAATATGAAAAAAGTTCCAAAAACTTCACAATCTTTCCTTTACCATTTAGGAATATTCCCTGAAAGTTTCATATTTTTCCTGCAGATATTACAGAGTTGGTACTGAAAGGGTTAAACAATTGGGTCTTGATACATCGAAGATTGCAAATATACTTGAGTATAAATTAATTGTTCTTTCATACTAGCCGTGTGTAGGACGCACTATGAAAGGGTAGAGACCGAATGAAAAATTCAATACCATATCCGGGATTTGAACCACGGATCTTCTGGTTTCCGTCCAGCCGTTCTAACCATTTGAGCTACTATGGCCAACGTGCCAACATGACATTAAATTCTCCAACTGACTCGTGTTTCTTCCGGTAAACCACTAGGAGTTCTCATAAACACATGAGACAACTACCTTAATGGCGACTTACTATGCTGTAAGTACTATAAGGCCCGGGATTTATAGTTCGGACCACTATTAGGTACAATTAATGGAAATTAATTGTTCTTTCACACTAGCTGTGTGTAGGACGCACTATGAAAGGATAGAGCCAGAATGAAAAATTCAATGCCATAGCCGGGATTTGAACCACGGATCTTCTGGTACTTACAGCATAGTAGGTCGCCATTCAGGTAGTTGTCTCGTGTGCCTATGGGAACTCCTAGTGGTTTACCGGGAGAAAAAATACGAGTCAGTTGGAGAATTTAATGTCATGTTGGCACGTTGGCCATAGTAGCTCAAATGGTTAGAACGGCTGGATGGGAACCAGAAGATCCGTGGTTGAAATCCCGGTTATGACATTGAATTTTTCATTCTGGCTCTACCCTTTCATACTTGAGTATGTTTACATTTCCCAATGGTATGGTTAACACAAGGTTTAAACCTCAAGCTGCTCAACAATCCAAATAAAATGGATTATTAGGCTCTAGTAACACATGCGCGTGTGCGCGCACACATCAGGTGAGTCACCTGCCTCTATTTATTTTTGAATTTATGCAACTTACTAAGCGACATATGTGACTTATGTCGTTCATGAATGTGTTCTAATGGATGATTTGCACAACAGTTTATGGAGAAGGGGTTGACAGCTCAGTGCATAAGTGTTGTATGGAACAGAAAGCAATCAATAAGTATGTCGGTTCTAAAAACATCTTACCCAGACACAGAGCTGGAGTAGTAATTAAAGATAAGTTTACAAATTTTTATTCATTAGCGTGCGTTCAAATACACCTTTAAACACGCCCCTGAAGGAACAATCTACGAGGGTGGGTAAAAAAGTAATATCTCCTATTTTTTCCTTAAATAAGTAAGTTACGTGAAAACTATGAATTTGGTGCAATTCCTCAAACCTTCTCCAATCCACCGCAGTAGTAACTTCCTAAGTCAACAGGTGGTAGTACTGCATCCTCTTGCAAAATGGCTGACATCGACATTCATATTAGACAGCGTTCTGTGATTGAATTTTTGACTGCGGAAGGTGAAACGCCAATTCGCATTCACGAAAGGCTAAAAATGTGTATGGTGATGCAACGGTAGATGTCAGCACTGTTGGACGATGGGTTCGTCGCTGTAACGAAGCTGAAGGGCAAACACCATTGGCAGATGAAAAGTGAAGCGGCAGGCCGGTGACTACAGTGACTCCATGCCACATTCAAGGAGTCGGTGACATCATTCGTGGTGATCGGCAGGTAACAAAAGGTGAATTGTGTCTCATTACCTTCCCCAGTAAAGGCAGTGTGATGACGATTATTCAACAACTGTGTTACTCAAAAGTTTGTTCACGTTGGGTACCAAGAATGCTAACCGCCCAAAACAAAGACACAAGGGAAAGAATAGCCTCCAAACACTTGCAGCGCTTCAATTTGGTGGGAGAGGAGTTTCTGGAAAAAATTATTACTGGAGACGAAACGTGGGTCATTTTTTTTAACCTTAATCAAAGAGGCAGTCAATGGAATGGCATCACACAACGTCACCGAAGAAAAAAAAATTCAAAACTCAGCGGTCGGTAGGGAAAGTTATGGCGACAGTGTTTTGGGATGCAGAGGGCGTGCTTATGATTGCTTTTTTGGAACAGGGATGCATAATTTCTGTCCAATACGTCAGAACTCTCAAAAAGCTGAAAGCACGTCTTCCCCAAGTTCGCCCAACAAAAGCTATGGCGGATGCTCTTGTTTTGCATGACAATGCAAGACCACACACCAGCCTTTGCACCACTGCAGAAATTCAGAAATTGGGACGGCAAGTCTTTCTCCACTCCCATAGAGCCCTGACCTGGCACCATCAGATTTCCATCTGTTCGGGCCACTAAAAGAAGCTCATCGTGGGATTCATTTTAAAGACGAGGAGGCTGTGAAAGCGTCCGTGCGTCAATGGCCTAGGAAGCAAGACTGAGTGTTTTACCACACTGGAATACATGCCCTAGTTAAAAGGTAGACCAAAACTGTGGAAAAGGACGGAGATTATATTGAATAGTGACAAATTAATCGTCAATGTTCTAGTTTTTAAGCTATGTAAATTGGATTCAATTTTCTTGGCAATTAAAAGAGAAAAAAATAGGAAACATTACTTTTTGACCCATCCTCATATCACTTGCGTCAAATGACAACATTGGAACACAAAATGGCAGAGCTGCACAGTGAAACCAATTGGATTTAAATCTTCAGCCAACATGTGTTTTCATTGTACAGCCATGTCGGAAAATGCTAAGAATTAGGTAGATTTTTTTTACTTCCGTCACAAATTACGACAGTTTCAGTTCATACAGTAATTATAATGACGGATGCAGTTTTCTTATTTGTATTAAAACTACCAAAACGAGCTCCAAACACTATGCATTGTAAAAACCGTGTAAAGGTCCTAGGTGGAGCCTGAGGTCTGCGGTTACTTATTGGTCTAGGAATCTCTGTTCGCTAGTTTGAGTTAGCTCAATGGTATCATACAGGTTACCTCACTACTCTGTTACTTCAAATTGGGTTCAACTCCTTCATGTTCAACTCAAAAATGTTTATCCCTTTGTTTTACTTCTTGGGTCCCATAATTTGATAATGATACAAATATCATTTTTATAATATTATAGATGTTTACAAAATAAAGTAATCACCAAGTAGTTAGTTATAAATTTATAGCTCGTAGTAGATACTTTATTATGGTCGATATTTTTCTTGACCCATTCCACCAAGTTTGAGACATTTCACAAATTAAAATGAAACATAAGACTTAAGCACGAAACAAAAACTATTACATTGATATCCTCGACACGCTCCTAAAAGGATGAAAGCCAAGATGGTTTACAACAACAGATACGGTAAAGATAATAAGCCTCAGAAAGTCAAACATGATTCCTAATTGAAAATAAAGATAAAGATAGCCCTTAGTTTCCCTTTACAGGGAAAGGGCCTCTCCTAAAGTGCCCGTAAAGTGAGCTTGGCGCAACTTATATGGTGAGTTAATCCCTGCAGATGCCTAATTATCGGACTGTAATTCTTGTGTCCTTGGCTCACAAGAGAACCAATAGCAACAGTAAATAAATTAGTAATTAAAGTAGAGACACTAAAGACTAGGAGGGGGAAAAAAGTGAAAACATCATTTCGAACCTAGTCTTTGAATCATATTCTACCAGCTAACCCTCTCGACCAGTAAGCACGTATCCCACCTCGCTCTTTCGGAATGCATTCGTTGACACCTTGCTAGTATTACATGCGTGAAATACGTCGTTTATTTAAGCGTTTCGCAGCTTCTTGGTCCTCATCCACAACGTAAATGTCAATGTTTTGTGCATATAGTACCGAGTAGAAGGGCAGAGCTGCAATAACGGCTTTTGTGTTAAAAGGTTCAGTGTTTTCACATTAGACTATAAACTGCACGTTGCATACATAGGAATAAATAGGGACAGCTGACTTACCTGATTCGTCAGAGAACAAGTATTCAGGCGATATCAAAGGAGACACATACTACTATAGTTTAAAATGTGACATTTTTACATGCAGCATTCTTAATAGGAATAACAAATCTCCGGATATTCGCACAAAGCTTGTGACTATCTTTCCCTCCCTCAAATTCTTCCTAGTTCTGGAACTTCACATACCTCAATTATATATATTTTCTATTAGACCAATCATAGTGACCTTTTAACTAAGAGCATCCATGAATTCCTTTTCTATTTTAATTTGTGTTTCTGCTTGTATCTGTTTCTTCCAAATAATCTAACCACATTCAAAATCCAAGCAAGTGAGAAAAACTAGGTAGGTGTTAAGTTAATATTTTTCACCACTTCTTGTATATAATGCATATTAAGTTTGACTGTTTACATATTCCTGCAGAGTGGATACAACTATACTATGAATAACCTTTCCTCAACTGCATATTTCACAAAATACTCAATGCCTTTGGCATACTTTTAGCAGGACTAGTTTGGAAACAATCCAAAAATAACCTATTGAATCCATATTATGCAGGTACTTTTGTAAACAAATATTCACTTTTATTTCTATATTGTAACCATGGACACCAGTATTTATTTGCAATGTGTAGGTAAGCATGAAGAATTTGACATATTAGCTCTCTAAAGCAAGTATTCCATTGTGACAAAAATACGTCATACTAGGTTTTAAGGGCAGTGTAACGTTATCAGGCCCCTGAATCAAAAAGGCATTTTTCGAAATATTGTTTGTGTGTGTATTTGCGGTAATCTGAACGGTGTAACTAAGAAAACGGAAAACAGGATAAAAACTAAGCATGGCATTTAGTTTCGTTTGATTTCATGCAAAAATGTCTCATTATCAATTTGCGATTGCATTGCTCGCCGAGACATTACGTCACCATTTCTGCGTGTCTTGGAGGAAAAGGGAGGAGTCATTACAAATATGAAGGAATAGGGGAATTATCTCGTTACCTAGTCACTTACGGAGTGGGCGTAGCACGCATTTAAGGCCACCAGCTGATTTCATGAGCCCAGGATGGAACTGTGCTGCTGCTACGCAAAATACCTTTTAGGCCGTGTTTGCAGAACCATAAAATTAAAGAAAGATCTCCAGCGCTCTGTAGATATATAAAAGCCAATGCCAGGATATGTTGTACATACTTAGTTTTGTGTATTCCTTCTTTAAAATGAACTTATGTCCCAGTAAGGCATTAAATTAGCAACAATTATCTGATCTTTAAAGCACAAGGCACCAGGCCAGAAAATTACATGGCTGGTCGGTAGATGACCTATTTGCCGTGCTAGGGGTACCGGGTTCGATTCCCGGCGGTGGGGTTGGGGATTTCTCTCCGTCCAAGATAATTCCTCATCTTCCAGAGTCTGGAAGTATGAATGAGAAGGCGAATGTATGCGTGATCTAATGATTAAAAGTCCAACCAAACAATAGTTAACACCTTCGATATGTTCCAAAGGAAAACAACCGCCGATATGACCACTGCAGTTAAATGGAACAAAAAAAAAAAAAAAAAAAAAAAAAAAACATTACATTTTAGATGTCCACCACTTACCACTTACCGACTGGTTCCAGAGTACAAATTCACTTGTGAGCAAAGCTCTGCTCATTCGGACAGCACCGCCAGGCACATAAAAGACAACAGGAAGTCCAGGCTACCCCCACCTCGCCGGTAAAGCAGTGAGCGGTCGGCTCAATACTTCCCCCTAACATAACCTTGCAAACAAGGACATAAGATAGGATCATGTTTCACACTCTCTCATTGACTTATTCTCAACACCACACCTGCATAAACACTGCACTTACTAAAGACACTGGTACACTCTTGCAGGTTAAGTAGACTTGCACTAGGAAGACGCTGTCGATTTTCACCACCGAACTAACTGAACTGCACATTCTGATCACGACAACAGACCAGCTAGGCGACGTTACAGATACAGCGCAGACGAAATGATGTCAAGGCAAACCCAATCCATAATGCGCTCGCCATAGGAATTCCACAACGAAGAAGTTCCTCGCCGGTCATAACTAGCAATGGAAAACAACCGGATGAGGGACATCCAGAAGTTTGGGTCTCCTCTCCCGTTTCAACCAAAGTAGAGGACAGCAGAAGACATTGCCTGGCCGAACTCCTTTTGTGGTGATGTTTTCCGAGAGTGTGTATATAAGTGCATAGGAGGGAAAACAGGAATACCCCAAAGTTGAAACAGAAACCATGCAACAAAAATCCGAGCTCTTTCAGGAAAAATTCTATCTTAACCGTGTCTAAGGCAAGAGTTACATACGTATATACGGTGCGCATTTTTATCTGTAATTTTACCACGCAAAATTTGACCTCATCAACAGCATCGCTGATTAGGCGAGTTTATATAAGATTCCCGTAGCGGCTTGCAATCGTATTTGATGTGTAGACAGAAGCTTTGAGGCGTCCCTCTACCGGCAGGTAAATGTACTATTTGAGAGGTGGGTGTGCCCACGTAATATAAAGGTGGGAAATTTCGCTTGGTGCGTAGATACGGTAATTGTTTAAAAACTATATAGGTACTGTAATGCAATGCACCGCAAATGTAATTATGCAGCTATAAAAGTATACCATGAAGAATTTATGCAATAATATGCCAATGAACACTTATTTCCCAATGAATATCTACTTTTCTGTTATAGTACATATATGCATATTGTAAACCTGTCAATTGAAATATAAATATATCAATTCGATGTCAAGTCTTTTCTATCACTCACAGTTTCCTAACAACATAACTTAATTACATAACAGTAAATTAGCAGAGCATGTTCTAGGGATGAAGAATAAATTAGTGTTACAATATGTAGAAAGCTTTTATCCAAGTCTAAACCAGAAAATACCGCTAGTACACAGTATTATGTGTCCATTTTCTTATATTTACTTTCTCCCTTCCCCTTAAACACTGTCTATATTGCGAGAAGGTATGACTGAGGCCTTTGTCTCATAAGATTATATACTGCTATTAGATTGGAACCAGTCACTTTATAGCGTCCAGTGTCTGTTTTTGCGAGTATCTGATCCTATATCTTGGAAATGTTTGATGCACCTATTGGTTTCAAAATACATAAGGATACTGACATCAATAAAGACATTTTATTTAAGCACGACAAAAAATGTATATCGTATACTGATAAAACGTAAGACATTTATGGTGTAAACAGATGTATGTCAATTTGACGGTACCTGGACACTTGACAACATTACGCTCCGAGGGACTTGTCTGAATGCTGGATAGTGTTGCATGAACTACTCTATACAGTGGTTCAAATTATATTTATATGTCGCACCAATTTTAATGCTGGTACGGGATCAGTCTGCAGGTCAGAAAGTTTAAAGCGGCACAATGAGTGTGTGATATAGAGGCTCACAGGAAAGTTTATAGAGATGCTTTGTTAATCCTTGTTTCACATAAGCTTGCCTCGTATCTCCTAACGGTCCCGTGATCTAATCACCTCTCATTGGCGTTATTGTGGTATAGACTGATGTGCGGTAAAAATTAGTTCGTTATTTAACATGGTGATATATCTTTATATGTTGGAAGAGAATTGTTAAATTTATATTTTCGTAAATGTTTTAATTAAATATATTACGCAACAGAGTTGATTTGTCTGAAATGCATGTTAATTCATAAACGAAGTAAAGAGGAGCTTCCTTTGCTCTGAAGCTCTCCTTTCATATGACACGATAACACATGCTTCAGCGGTAGTGATGACATATTTGTTTATATGACTTATCATTGACCTTGTTTTGAACTGGATTAGTCATATTACTAATAGAAGGTGTGTTGTCCTGAGTGCGAGAGCTAAATTATTTTATTGATAGTTTATCGCGCGTGTACTTATTATATTGTAACTCTGTGGATTCGTAGAATTAAAAGGCCGAGTTTCAGAAATTAAAAATCTCCTTTATTTAAGTAGAAATACTCTTATAGATTACAGAAGCACTACGTTACACACACCATCAGTCTACCAAGGTCGATCACAATAACAGTGATAGCAGATTACATCCTTAGCTCTCGTTACAACAACACAGCTGGCTGTGTTTCACTTCACAACACTGTATCACAACTTGCAACTTTGCGAGCAGTCACGTCTTTAAATACCTATTTCGTACATTCGAGATGTTTCTGGACCAAACAGGAATTGACTGTTCTATCATCTTCCAGAAGTGTAACCCTATCGGTCTTTTATCTCGCGCTATCATTATTTCTTCCGGCATACTCCTTATCTCCAGGCTTTATGTGTACACAAGTCCCGCTATCGCGATCGGGTTCGCGACAATATGTATAATGGCAGAGTCTACCGCCAGTTTTTCGCTGAAGCATCTCAAGGGAAGATCTTTGTTTAATGCACTCAGGGAAGCATCCGTCTTTGTCAGTAAGAGAAGTCGAACAGCTGTGCTCTGAACTTACAGGTGTGAGTGTTAGATCTGTAGGAACATTGCGACGTGAAATTGAGATAACAGGAAAACTTACCACTCCAGGGGCGATATTGCTGTGTGGCGAAGACGTTATTAACGACACTCAGACTGTACCGGGATACAAGTCGCAAAATATACTACCTCGACGAGACTTGGGTGAGTGTAGGACACACAACAAGTATGGCGTGACACGACATTTAGGACTGAAAGACAAGCATTTTTGCAAGGTATGTGTACTGGTGTAAAAAATATCGCAGTGGAAAAGGCCAAATGCTTTTCATTATAAACTTGTTTCAGTTTCATGGTTCATTCAGTTTAAACATGCTCAGTTTCATTATAAAATTGTATTTTTGCATGCCTTCAAATTCTTATTTGTATGATTTTATCTATCTTCCTAGCAATTATTATGATGTTTACTGCAGTTTTCAATGTGACGGAAAGGCATGGCGTATGACGCAAAAGCATTAGCCAATTAGGGTGAGGGGGAAGGTAGTTGCACGCGGAGTGACACATGTTAGCGGGTCAAGGTTATATGAAATAGAGGTTAGTGTTGCATTTGTGAAACAAAGATTGACTGTACGTTAGCATTGAGCTAATGGTTTTAAAGGAAATAAATCAGTTCAACTCGTGTTCTTTATTAATTTTTATTTAATTTATTAATCTATTTTTTTTAAATTTTTATATAACTTATAGAACGCAAGGGATAAATTCACTACACAGTAATGTGCTTTACTGTAAAATACTTAATTTATATGCTTGATATATATATATATATATATATATATATATATATATACGTAGCTAACCATTTCTGAGATATTTTGGCTATCAGTTTACAAATATTTAAACGCTTTTATTTGGGAAGTCAACTTTATGATTTTCGAAGGCATTATTCAGCACACACTTTTTAAAAGTCTATTTCTTTCGCTGAGTTAAGAAAAAATGCTTATATTTTTCTTGAAAATTGATTTATATAATCTATAAAAATAAAGCAGTATGCCTTATTAGCAGTTTTGCAGAAGCAAGTAGAAATGAAATGTATAGTGTTTAATGTGCGCTTTTACATGTAGCACTATAGGCGGTAACACTGATACATAAGAAAAGGATGGAACACCGGTGGAGTTAGACTGCGAAGAAATCTGGAGAAAACCTACCTCACCGCCGAGTTGTACACCACAAAGTCGCTTGGGACAGAACCCGAGCCGCCTTGTTGAGAGCCAAGCTATCTAACCACTCAGTCACGGCGCGGCCAGAAGTAAGTGGAGTAAGTCATATGAACAAAAGATACGTCGGTAAGGGCGACTAAATGGAAAACAGGAGATCGGTGGTTCAAATCCCGGTCGTGGCATTGACTTTCAGTTTCACTATCTATTCAAAACCTTAGCCCATAAGCAGAGCAAAGACTTTTTATGACAATTATTTATAAAATCCGCATTAATATTTTTGATTGGTGGTGCTTTGTGATTTTTTGTCATAAATTTGCATTAATTTCGCGCCAATGTTTGGAGTAGAATTATTGAGTAATGACATGGCTCAAATGAAACGTAACAGGTTTACCTGCCTCAGTAGCGTGTTTGACTCACGTTCAAGAGGTCCCGAGTTTGAATCTCGGTTAGGGTGAGTTACCTGGATAAGGTTTTCTCTGGGGTTTCCCTTATTCTGAAAGACGAATGTAGGGTAACTCTAAGCTCTACAGACCCTGGGATCATTTGAGCATCACTTCATCCGTTCCACTCATCGTCCGATGACTTAACGTTGGGGGACGTGAATTACAAAAAAGTAACAGGTAACTATAATAGCTCAACTGTTAAAAGCCCTCGTTTCCAAATTAAAATATTTTATTTGAAATCAGCAGATAGTAGGTAACCTGAATAAGATCAAATATCACACATCAGACATCACCAAACTGCAGCATACAACAAGTTGTGATATTTTCGCTTTTCATAATTGTTCTTTTATCTGTAACAACGAAGTTATATGTAGAGAAAAATCTCTCACTGTCAGCGTTTGACAACGGCAAGCAACTGCACTGAAGGGACTTTATACAGAAATTTCTGTAAGAATCAGCTTTTGCTTTGAATGCTAGGAGTGCTGTTACTACATCTAATCCGCTATCATTAGGATATGGCTTTGCTGTTCAACAGTGTCACAAAGTTATTTGTAATAAAGAAGCAACCAGAAACACAAGTACTACCACTGGTTTTAAATGCATTTAGTTGTTTAAATGCTGTAATTACATGATTTAAATCACCAATACTTGATTTAGTAACTAGCCTAGAAGGTTCAAACAATGATATAGCTTTTAGGCATATGGAAGCAATCTTTTAGGTTCTCTTCTACAGAGTATCTAACACTGGGATCAATTATACGATCTACAAGTGCACTTACTCTGTTTCCAAAGTGACCACTCTCTAATATTTCACATTTGGTTCTCCGCGAGTTAATTCGGGATAAAACAAGATGAGACACAGTTTCTTTTATTGAGATTCCAATATTGGATCTGTTCTCAATCTACAATTTTTAGAAACAACATTGTTCCTGTTATAGCTTCACAATATTGCAGCACCTGGCATCGCAAAAATGATCATTTAACAAATTTTGCGCAGATAAATAACGAAAACGCAGAAGGCAACGTCTTATATGAAGGAGATTTAATTTCAATTGAAGAATTAGAAGAAGCACTCATAAAAACTAAAAGTAGGAAAGCAACGGGCCAAGATGGATTAAACGCAGAGTTATTGTGACTTTGTGGGTTCGTGAAATGAAAAGTCCAATTGCACCACTCAACAATGTTCTTTATTTCCACTTCCTTACAGTTTAACACTTGCCAGTTACACAGAATTACGTAATGCACACAATTACGATTCACCAGTTCGTCCGTTACAATTTCACTTACACTCGTAATTACGTACAATCCTCCGATGCACTCACAGTCTTCTCGTCGTACACTAGCACTGCATTCTTCGCCAAGAACCGACTGACTGACTAACTCGACGTGCTGCTTATATAGGGCCAGCGGGCCGATCGGAAGGTTCCAGATTAGAGGAAATATCCTGTAAGTTCGAGAACACAGGTGGAACAGAAAGAGAGGCGCCGTGATGTTTTCTGTCCCAGCCATCCCTTCTTAACGCTATAAGACAAACGAGGGGGCGGGGCGGACACCGATCCGTCTGCTGCTCGCCCAGTCTATAGGGTGTTCCGACGCTCGGGTGACACTGCTCCCTCCTCAAAGCTGGTCGTCCCGAACAGCACCATCGTAGCGTGCCAGGCGGTCCAGGTGTACCACCAGCATCTGCTCGGAGTCTCAGCCAGAAGTAGCGCTGCCGTAGTTTGTGAATCATTCGGTTCACTCCCAGGTGTCCTGAAGTACCGGCGTGCACTTCCTCCAAGACTTCCGAGACCTTACTCCGGGGAAGTACCAACTGTTCTCTCTGCGCCTTCCCATCGGGTGACTCCCATACCCGGAACAGCACGCCCTCTCTGGTCTTCAGTGAGTCCCATTGGGCCCAGTACGACTTGTAGGTGGCGCCCCTTGGTGCGATGTCCCCCCAGGTTAGTCTTGTCTCCCTGCCTCCACTTCCCTCAAGAGTGGCCCCAAGTCTGCGTCCGCCAGCTGCTCCCTCCTCGGGCCTGCGCTATCCCAGCCTTCAGCAGGCACTGCCACAACTACTCGGACTGCTCGGCACGCTCCTTCTCTTCCACTCTTGTGCACTGGCCGCACTCTACTGAACAGGGTCTTCGGGACATGGCGTCTGCGTTACCGTGGCTCTTCCCTCTACGATGTTCCGAGGTAAAGTCGTACTCCTGCAGCCTCTGGACCCAACGTGCCCTCTGGCCTTCCAGGTTCTTAAAGCTCAATAGCCAGGTTAGGGCGGAATGGTTAGTCCTCAGGTGGAATGGCTGACCGTACAGGTGCTTATGGAAGTGCTCCAAGGTCTTTACTACCGTCAATAATTCTCGTCGGGTGACGCAGTAGTTCTTCTCTGCCTTGGATAGCGTCTTGCGGTAGTAGGCTATCACCCGCTCATGGCCACCCTGGATCTGCGATAGGACACCTCCAATGCAATGGTCGCTAGCGTCGGTGTCCACAATGAAGGCGCCATCCGGTTGTGGGAAACCCAAAATTGGAGCACTGCACAGGGTGTCCTTTAGGTGCTGGAAAGCGTTTTCGGCGTCCTCTGTCCACACATAAGGCCGGTGTTCCTCCGTCAGGTGGGTGAGGGGTTTTGCGATGTTGTCGGCCTTTTCCTCTAAATCATTAAGGCGGTCGTCTACTTGACCCATCCGCTTGCCCAGATTCGTGACGTCATCCCTCACGCCGGCCAACCGTTCCACAAACTTGGCGGCGAGGACCTCGTTCGCCTCCCTCATCTCCGTTGTCAGTTCGGCCATCTTTGCGGTCATTGTCGTGGCCAAGTTGTTGTTTGCCGTTTCCATCTTCGCTGTTAATTCGGCCTTCATTTCTCCCATCTTCCCGGTGATGTTGTCGTTGGCCGTCTTCATTTGCTTCAAATCTGCGGTGATGTTGTCGTTGGCCGTCTTCATTTGTTTCAACTCTGCGGTGATGTTGTCGTTGGCCGTCTTCATTTGTTTCAACTCGGCGGTGGGGTTGTTGTTTGCCGCTTCTGTTTTTGCAGCGAGGTTTTCATTTGCCGCCTTCATTTCCGAGGTCAGTTCGGCCTTCATTTCCATCATCTTCTCCAAAATCTTTTCCAATGCCGCGTCCATGGTTGTAATGTTCGGTGATGTTGTTTTCCCGCTTCCTGACACCAGTGTGACTTTGTGGGTTCGTGAAATGAAAAGTCCAATTGCACCACTCAACAATGTTCTTTATTTCCACCGCCTTACAGTTTAACACATGCCAGTTACACAGAATTACGTAATGCACACAATTACGATTCACCAGTTCGTCCGTTACAATTTCACTTACACTCGTAATTACGAACAATCCTCCGATGCACTCACAGTCTTCTCGTCGTACACTAGCACTGCATTCTTCGCCAAGAACCGACTGACTGACTAACTCGACGTGCTGCTTATATAGGGCCAGCGGGCCGATCGGAAGGTTCCAGATTAGAGGAAATATCCTGTAAGTTCGAGAACACAGGTGGAACAGAAAGAGAGGCGCCGTGATGTTTTTTGTCCCAGCCATCCCTTCTTAACGCTATAAGACAAACGAGGGGGCGGGGCGGACACCGATCCGTCAGCTGCTCGCCCAGTCTATAGGGTGTTCCGACGCTCGGGTGATATTATTTAAATATGGGGGGTTATTGCTAAAGGTCCGACTGCTACATTTCTATAATATGTGCTGGAAGAAGCAATGTATCTCAGAAGATTGGATTATACCCCAAACCATCTCTATCTTTAATAGAGCGAAACGAAATGACTGTAGCAATTACAGAGGAATATGTTTACTGGATACGGCCTATAAAATATTTGCTACAATAATAAACAAAAGGTTACAGAATATAGCTGAATGTCTTCTCTCGGAAGAACAAAGTGGATTTAGAAGAGGCAGATCCTGTGTAGATAACATTTTTATTGTTAAACAACTAATTGAAAAACATAGGGAGTTTAACAAAGAAAGGCATATGACATTTGTTGACTTTGGAAAAGCCTTCTATAGGGTAAACCGATGCAAAATGTGGCAAATATTGGAAGAACGAGGATACCCACAACAATTAGTAAAAATGATACAATGGTTCTACTTCCAAACAAAAATAAATGTGAGGAACAATGGTAAAATTTCTAAAAAATTTCTTACTAATCAGGGTGTCAGACAAGGGTGTTTATCACCTACACCTTTTAGTATTTATATTGACGACCTAGTGTGCAAATGGAAGCAGCTAGTGAATTTAGGTTTTAAAATTTCAAATAAAAACTTTTTAAGTATTTTATTGTTTGCTGACGACTTAGTTCTTACACAAAATAGCGAGTCTGCCCTGCAAAAATCTGTTTTTAAACTTAGTGAACTTTGTAAGCAATATAACATGAAAATTTCTTTTATAAAATCAAAGGTAATGACATTCATTGGGAAAGAGCCAATTAGAACAAAAATAGTTATAAATAATCGTTGCGTTGAACAGGTAAGCCATTTTAACTACTTGGGAACTGATGTTAGTTATGACAAGGAATATGATGTCTACAATAGAATATGGAAATTTCAAAGAGTGTGTGGAACAATAAATAGAACATTTAGAAACAAAATGCGTAAAGAAACAATATTAAAGTTCTACAAAGTTATGGCTGTACTTATACTGACATACGGAAGTGAGACTTGGACGTTAACTAAAAAGCAACAGAGTAAAATACAGGCTTCAGAAATGAAATTCTTTAGAAGTGTGAAAGGATGCACGAAGAGGGACTTAATAAGAAATGTAAATATAAGAGAAGAGCTGGACATTTTTAGTATGAATGCTAGGTTAAAAGATCTCAAACAAAAATGGAAGTAACATGTTGAAAGAATGCCAGATAATATACTTACAAAACAAATATTACAGTATCATCCTAAAGGTAGGAGATCGGTGGGCAGACCCAGGAAACAATGGCTGGAGGACTTCGAAGGCGGAACAGACACTTGATTGCCTATGCCATGAAGTGAAGAAGAAGAACAACAACAACAACAAATTTTGCGCGGGAACTATGGGCTTTTATTTCAGACAAGAAATAGGCAGTGTAAACTACTGAATTAAACTAACTAGACCAGCGTGTCTGTACGGGCAATGGAAACACTTAGGTCCTCAATCTGGGCGGTTCTCAGTATTGTTTCTATTCGTTTTTTAACTTTCGGGCATTTCGGAACACATTCTTAAGCCCTGAGGGACAATATTTTCATGTTAATGTAATGTCTGAGAGTAGTTTTCTAGAAGTTCAGTACCTTCTCAGTACCTTGAATCAGCATGGGAGTTTTTGCTGTGCACGGTGTGGTATCCAATAAACAACATTTCTAGCTAGGATACGACATACAGTTCTCAGTATCACGGACCAGTCGGGTGCTGTGGTGTCAGTTTAGTCTTGCACCGCTTATCCATCATTTCAGTGCGCATGATGTCATTGTATTGGCTTTGTTAAGTGTTAAATGTTATCCTGATTTCGTTAAATAAGTAAATAATTTTTCATGACTTCTAGCTTCATGCTAAGAAGACAAATGTTAAATTCAAGTTACTTCTCTATGCAGACTAAAACTATAAATTTTCTCATTTATCGCTGAAAAGATATTCTCGAAAAAAGGAAAAGTTCGTGAAAATTTGCGAAAAGATTCTTAAAAACAAAAACTCTTTCCTATGCCTGTAAGGCTAGTGGGAAGAAATGATTAATTTTCATCAATTAACTTAGATACATTTCTGGCTATTCTTAATTCTTTCATATCGTCTAAGACATAAAATAGGCATTTTGTTTTCATCGTACTTTTAAGCGAAGACAACGTATTTCCTGAGTCTAAAATTCAATTCATATCTCGTAATTTCGCGCTTCAGATGTTGCTGGATTTTTTGCCTTTGAACTACTGACAAATTAGCTTCCCAAACGCCTCTTTTCTTTCGCGTTCAAGATAAATTATCCACGTCATGGATAATATTACTTGGTGATTTACGTTGTAATTCTGAACGTACTATCATTTTACGAACAAGAGGTTTATAGTTTTTTCTATATTCTGTAACGTTTGGGAAAAGGGAGAGAAATGATGGAACATTCACAATTCAAGTAGTGATGAATTTCGCGCTTTAACGTCTAACTTGGATTAGAATATTAAAGCTACAATTAGACCTAAGGAATTTATGACACATCTCTATACAAGAGGTGTATGGTTCAATTTTCGCAGAACCATTATCTCTGATTGAGGATCTTATTCTGGTTTCCTCAAACATTTATAAATGACAGCTACAGAGTGGATTTATTAAACTTGGAATGTTTCCTACACAAATTTTCTTTGTACGAGGGTGGGTCAAAAAGTAATGTCTCGTATTTTTTCTCTCTTTCAATTGCCAATAAAATTGAATCCAATTTACATAGCTTGAAAACTACAAATTTGACGATTAATTTGTCACTATTCAATACAATCTCCGTCCTTTTCCACAGTTTTGGTCCACCTTTTCACTAGGGCATGTATTCCAGTGCGGTAAAACACACGGTCTTGCTTCTTAAGCCAATGAAGCACGGACGTTTTCACAGCCTCCTTATCTTCAAAATGAATACCACGATGGGCTTCCTTTAGTGGCCCGAACAGATCGAAGTCTGATGGTGCCAGGTCAGTGCTGTATGGAGGGTGAGCTAAGACTTGCCATCCCAAGTTCTCAATTTCTGCTGTGGTGTAACGGCTGGTGTGTGGTCTTGCATTGCCATGCAAAAAAAGAACATCCGCCATAGTTTTTTTTTGAGCGAACTCGGCGAAGACGTGCTTTCAGGTTTTTGAGAGTTCTGTCGTATTGGACAGAATTTATTGTGTATCCCTGCTCCAAAAAGTCAATCATAAGGACACCGTCTGCATCCGTAAACACTGTCGCCATAACTTTCCCTGCCGATCGCTGAGTTTTGAATTCTTTTTTCTTCGGTGACGTTGTGTGATGCCATTCCATTGACTGCCTCTTTGATTCAGGTTCAAATAAATGAACCCACGTTTCGGCTCCAGTAACAATTTTTTTTTTCCAGAATCTCCTCTCCCTCCAAATTGAAGCGCTGCAAGTGTTCGGAGGCTATTGTTTTCCTTGCTTCTTTGTTTTGGGTGGTTAACGTTCTTGGTACCCAACGTGAACAAACTTTTGAGTAACCCAGTGGTTGAATAATCGCCATCACACTGCCTTTACTGAGGGAGGTAATGCGACACAATTCACCTGTTGTTACCCGACGATCACCGTGATGATCGAATGATGTCATCGACTCGCTGAGTGTTGCATGGAGTCACTGCAGTCATCGGCCTGCCGCTTCGCTTTTCATCTGCCAATGGTGTTTGCCCTTCAGCTTCGTTACAGCGACAAACCCATCGTCTAGCAGTGCTGACATCCACCGTTGTATCACCATACACATTTTTTAGCCTTTCGTGAATGCAAATTAGCGTTTCACCTTCCGCAGTCAAAAATTCAATCACAGAACGCTGTCTAATACGAATGTCGATGACAGCCATTTTGCAAGAGGATGCAGTGCTTCCACCTGTTGACTTAGGAAGTTACTATTGCAGTGGATTGGAGAAGGTTTGAGGAACTGCGTCAAATTCAAAGTTTTCACATACCTTACTTATTTAAGGGAAAAAATAGAAGGCATTACATTTTGACCCACCTTCGTATATCATATCAGTGACGCCACAAGTAATAGCAGGAATTAAAATACTAACAAAGAAATCTTGTGTACATCGCATGACTTTCTCCACTCAATCTCATGGAAAACATTGTTCAAATTTCTAATTAGGCTAAAAGAATAAAGATTTGTACAAATAGTTTTATTAAGAATTTGCTCATACTTAGAATGGGGTATACAATCGACTTACGCGATAGTCAAATTTGTAAAAATATGGTTGTTCTAGGGCAATGGTTACATTCCATTCTCTTTGATCTGTCATCATATTTAGTAAAAGCATGGGTATTGGAAAATTCAAAATAACAAGGATTATTTGGGAAATGGCTTGCTCCAAAGAGAAGAAAAAGAGCATTTGGATTAAATTCAGGGGAGCCAGAACGATAGATATTGTAACCGCAGTATCAGGCAGCGATTAGGAGGCGGCGAATTAATCGAAATCAGATAATTAAAAAAAAGATAAAGTAATAAAAATGCTTTGCTAAACAAATATAAAAATATTGTTATAATAATATGAAATTAGAATGGATATAGTAATGCTTAAACTAGTGGTTGTCTTAAATAATAAAAAGGAAAGAATATAATTTAATATAGCATACATACTAGCATCCAGGCAAGAAAGACAAATATTCTTGTAAAACTCTGTAAATTTCGGAGAGACAGGAAGGAAGGACCGTTATCTTCTTTTTGCTAGTAAAAGTTCAATATCTGAGAACTATAGTATACGTCCAGCCAGGAATATGTTGGGACAAAGGGCTTTCAAAATGCAGTTGAGCATGAACGGTAAAGGGATTTACGTCGCTGATTTGATAACGATGTATACCGTTACAAAAAACTCAGGGTAGGCGCTCCCCAACTGAGGCTGGGCTGAACGTCAATGAGATAAGTTTGGCAAATCAATGCGAAAATTCGAAATGAAGGAGAAAAGAAATAATAATGTAAAATTTGAGAGGGGTGAGCTAGTTCGGTCTTGTGATAAAGTTAGAGAGGGGGTCAGAATAAGATTCGAACTGAATCGTGAAATAAGAAAAGCTTACTTAAAAGGTGATACGACAGGAAGGACGTGTCCATGCGCGAAAAGAAGAGAAGCGAAGATTTATAAGTCTGAAGTGTAGGGAAGTTAAGAATAACGCAACCAACGTAAGTGGAAACATCATTGGAAGTTTATTAGAGCAAAGTGGTGTCCGTATAAAGAAGAAATAGAAACCGCGCGGAATTAACTTTAAATAAGTAATCCAGGGTTTCAAGTAAAATTTAATTTTTATTAGGAATTTTACTAACAGGTGGTCACCGATCCAAGTCGATAAGCAGGCTTAGTAGGGATTAAACCAAATAATTCTGCAACAAAGAAAGTGTTATTAATACGACTTAGTAGCCAACAACCACCAAAATCCATTTCCTACAACCATTCACCTGAGGATAAGAGAACTCATAGCTCCAATTAGAACCCAATCAATTTAACACTAGTATGCGGGTTTGCCGTAGTGTTCTGGGGTGAAATTTCATAAAGTGACTTATTGTAAAAATAATCTTCCCTGGTGTTTGTGGAAGTGAATAACGATATTTATTTTCCTGTCCCATTGTTTTAAAAGTCCTAAAAAGACTCATTTGGAAAAGGCTGCATAGTGTGCCACTCCCCCTATTAGCCATTTGTAACTCTGTTCTCTCCTTGGTTCTAACCTTATTGAAACTATATTTCAGAGCACACCCTTATTTGGAAAGGAAGTCATTGTTTTTTCTATTAATATTATTCTATCTATGTGATATTAATTCTTCCAAGATTTGTTTAATCTGTTTTGAAGTATAATTTTGTTTTAAGAAATTGTCATGGGAACTAATAAAATCAGTTTAAGTAATCCAGATTACACAATTAAAGAGTTACAACCCCTAAAATAGAAAAAGTGTAGCAACACATGGCAATATATTAACTTCGTCAATCCCAAACTCAAACATTGGCGATGAATGTGAAGTGAAAATTAGTTCAAGGGAAAATTTGG